>LPNX010412958.1:0-20709 GCA_001517045.1 Pseudotsuga menziesii
ATATATATGTTAAGTTTCTAACCACTCATATATACATGTATAAGATTGTACTTGGAGAATTTACTCTTTGCAGGTGAAGGAGGTGCATCCCTGGAAGCTTTGGAGAGAAGTAGAGCAGAAGAAGATCAAGCTTGGATCAGCCATCGGTAATCGAGTGAGTCAAGAATTTCTTCCTATTTCTTTTCTGTACTCGGTTAAAGCATATTGTCTGCAAGGTTAGTAGAAAGTTGGTAACCCCAGACTCTAGGTTACAAGGGTGTTTAATCCTGAACAACAGAACTGGCGACTCCACTGGGGAGTCCAGCCTGCTGTGGGTTAGTCCTGTAGATCCTTGCCCAGTCTTTGCTTTGATTCAGTGTGTGGTTTTTTATCTTGGTTTGGACTTATAGTGGTGTTTTAAAGACCTTTATAAAAAAAAATTGAAAAATTTTACTCATGTACGTGGGTTGCTGTGCTACACAGTCGCGTACAGAGGTCTATGTATGCGGGTTGTAGTATTGAACAGTCGCGTACAGTACACGGGTTGCTGCACTAAACAGTCGCGTACATACCTTAGCAACAAAATTTTTGGGTAGGGTTGCTTGTCCTTGTCCTTCTTTGAATTTTGTTTTGCTTTGTGGTCTTTAGCACTGGCATTTCACTGTAGGTTTGATAGCCTTGTTAACCATGCTTCATGCTTTTCAATAAGCCCTTGAGTTTTTGTTGGTTGGATTGTCTTTCTTTTAGCAATTTGAAGTGGATTTTCCTGTTGGGTGATAGGTCCAAGTGCTGTGTGTTTGAATCAGTTATCAAGTTTCTAGATACCTTATATCCCATTCTATTTCCAAGTAGTGTTGGTTTGTCACTTGCCTTTGATTGATTTTAGTGATTTTCATTCATTGTATCTTCCCAAGCTAGGTGTTTTTCCAAGTATTCCTTAGGTGGTTGATCTTTGGTTCTTATAAGTCTACTATACTTCATTTTTGCTTACTTTATATAGTTTGAGTATTCAAGCATACTTAAGAATTTTTGCATTTAGGTGCATAGTAATCTTTGGGGAATTTGAAAAGTGAAAAGAAAAGCATTGGAAACATTTGCATTTGAATTGCATATGGTAAATTTACTTTCAGTTTTTAAATAAAATCTCAAAAATTATAAAAATAAGTCTTAGTTTTCTCTTTTCTAGTTGCATTTTCATTAGTTCATATTTACAACAACAACAAAAAAGCTTGCTTTAAGAAGTGATAATTTGCTTTGGAATTTATTTATACACTTGTTTTTACTTTTCTTATCGAGTCAATAATATCATAGTCATTCACACCACTTACCCTCTGATTAAGAACAGCCCTTAAAATGAACGCTGTAATTTAAAATTTATTAGTAATTTTTGTTTTATAGGGTCATACATCTACTAGCTTAGGCTAGACTTGTGGGATAGAAAGTGTAAACTCACCATAAGTACTTAAGTTCAGACGTAGTTGGCCAATCGATAGGTAAATCCTTCTCTGTGTTGATAGTATCTGGGAATCCCCTCTCAAATGGGAGTTAAGCACGAGGCTGCATGGAGGCATTGGACTGAGGAGATAACCCTCTGATTCCTTGTCAAAACATAGACCAAGGTTTTTACGCATATGGGGATTCTATCCTAGACAGAGTTTCGGGATTTTCTACCCTGCCCATGCATACAAATCAGGCTTGCGACTGTCCCCCTAGACTATTGATATAGTTAAGCTAGCCTCTAGTCCCTTGGAAACCTAGGATTTATACACAGGTAAACCGAATGGCTATTTCTGGTTCACCTTGGACGGGCTTGGAAGCTAACCCTTTTTTAAAGTGTAGGAGAGCGGTGGGTGATTCCTCCACTTGTGCCTAAGAACCTCTTCAAGGACGCCAAGAAACTATCTCTCAGCTTTCTTCGGGAAAGCATGTCTTATACCCCTTGTGATTGTTGAGAATTTAGGAAATTTTGTAGTGATTGCTCTGTGGTTTGTCTGTGTTTTAGCCGACCTTAGGGTGTGAAGAGTCAAATTTACAATCATGGAGGACCAATCTATTAGAAGGTCACGAAGGTTGCAAAACCTTCCTCCGCTTATCACATTGGAGCCTCCACCTCCCCCTCAAAGGCAGAGATTGGACACAGACGGTTCTTTCGAACCGATAGGAGTTACTCAAGTTTCGGGTGAACTAGAACTTAGGGAAAACTTTTTTAATTTAAACATGGTTGAGATAGAAGACTTATAGGATAACGAGTTTGCAAGGAATTTTAATTCACCTCTAACTAACTTAAATGATGCAGTGATCATTCAGGTTCTTCCTTTCAATCCACCCGTGATTGGTGTCCCTGTGGGCAGAATAATGTCTACTACAGGAGAAAGTTCTTTTACTTCCACCTCAGTCGCTTCGGCTTAAGGGGTGCTACCTCCCCCGGTAGGTTCCCCTAGAACAAGTATACCTACTACACCGTTAACTCCAGCTAGCCGAGTGGTTGAACCATCGGCTCCCACAAGTTTAGCAGGTGCTTCTGGTGGTATGGTCACTGGGATTCCTAGTGTACCTACAGTTCCTACTTCCTTTGCACACATTGCCTAGAGTGGTCCTATAGGATCCTCGGCTTTTGTCCAAGGTTTTCCTTGGAATGGGGGGCACATTCCCCCATCCACTCCATACGTAGGCCGAACACACTCATATGTAGGGATACAGTTTGGAAACACTAATCCTTTGGTCAAGGTTTTCAAACTCCATTTTCAGCTCCGTTCACGAGCTATCCCTTTTCGCTTTTTAGTGGAGGGATACTTGCTCCTGTATTTCAAGCCCCAGCTTCGACTGGGATAGCTAGAACCTCTTATACTGCACTGCACATAAAAAAATCCATTGGCTTATGGATGCAATCCTTTCCAAAACAACCCATCCACTTCACAAGCAGAAGCAGGGAGCAACCCCACCTTCACATATGGGAATATGGGGGCAAGTCCCTCTAATCTCTAAACTGGTACTTTTAGTGCTTTAGTTAGACCCATGCTTCCTTTCCTGGCAACGTTAAACTTGCCAGATTTTTTGAAACCAATGAATGACCTGGTGAGACATGACCCCTCCTGGCCACCCATCCCTACCATGCTGCCCTTAGATATCCCAAAATTCGAAGGCAAAGTTGGTGATAATCCTGGAGCTCATGCCACCACTTTACATTTATGGTGCTCTTACAACTCACTAAATGAGGATTTAGTTCACTTGAGGCTATTCCAAAGAACTTTGACCAGTACTGCAGCAAAATGGTACATTGAATTGCCTTCTGCTATGTTTAGAAGTTTTTGGGACTTGGCTAATGCATTCCTTAGTCACTTCCATCTTCCTATTCATTATGATTTTAGAATAGACTTGTTATCTACCTTTCTACAAGAAAAGGCCACTCATATTTTGGATCACATCCAAGAGTGGAGAAGACGGAAGATCCTTATCAAAGCCACTATTCCTCCCGAGTTCTTATTAGAATGGTTCCTTAAATCCCTATTGCCTTATATATCTAAGGATGTATCTACTTCGGGAGTGACAAATGAGGAAGAAGCTATCCTCAGGGCCCAGCAACTAGATTTGATAAATTCTCAGTCTAGGATATTATATGAGATTATCCCTGAGGCACCGAGGGCAATGCATAATGTAGAGAAACCTAAGCCTGGACCCCATGCCGATGGTGTGTTTGGTTCTGTGAATTATCCCACTGTAGAATCTTTGGCTAAACAGCTCCATCAGTTGTCCATCAAACATTCTACAACGGAGGCAGCAAAGGCTGCCCCCTCACCCCAAAATGCAAATGTTTTTTCACAAGCCTCTCAGAAGGGCAATTAGCAGCCCGGTGGGAAAACGAAGAGAGGCAAAAAGGGTGAGGGAAACCAAAACAAGCAAAAACCCACAAACAATGCTAATGGGGGCAAGAAACAAAAGAAGAAGGTGAAATTCCCATGTAAGTTGTGCCATGAAGATCACCTGACCCATCTATGTCCCCTTATGGAATAAGATTAGAAGCTGTTGAAAGGCCAACAACCGGCTGTCCTTAAGGATCATTTTCCCCAAGGATAGAATTCTGCCTCAGCTTCAAATGCAGCAGGGGCACCCCAAATGCTCCTGAACCCAATTATATCAACATGGTTCGATCCGAGACTTTACTACAGACCAGGAACAAGAACTATGAAAAAGAGACCTTGGAGAAGGGTAAGTCGATAGGTGAAACTTCTAACCCTCTCACGATTGAGAAACCTGTAGAAATTATGTCGAATATACCGAAAGGTGTCTTTATGAAAACCTTGCATAATCCTAATGCTAGGGCTACAGCCAACTACTCTGTAGTTGAAGACTTAGCCCAGACTCCTTGTGCAAGTCGGCTTTAGAGGTATTACAGAGTTGTCCCGCCCAGCGGGATACACTCTTAGAAGCCTTAGGCAGTATGGACTCATCGAGTCTCATGGAGAAATTTAATCTGCCTGATGTCAAAATTCAGTTACCTTATCATGTAGCCTGATCGATAGATGTCATCCATGGTGGAAAGACCATTGGAAGGGCACTTGTCGATGAGGGTGCTTCTACATGTGTTATGTCCTTGTCTTGTTGGAAAGTTCTTGGATCCCCAAAGTTGGTTCCATCGAACACCCTACTTACTGCTTTCGACGAAAGGTCATTCTGTCCACATGGTATCCTACCAGCTTTCGAAATGAAGTTGGTAGGGAAAGCAGTGTCTATTGAGGTAGAGGTGATTGATGCACCTTTGGATTATAACTTGCTCTTGGGGAGAAGTTGGACTTACGTCATGTCTGCTATTGCATCAGTTGTTTTTCAGGTGCTAGTGTTTCCACATGAAGGGAAGTTGGTTACTGTTGACCAACTCAATTTTACTCGAAAAGGCCGCATGGAAAATAACGAGTCCACCATACCATTGGTTGATCAGGTTAGACCTGTTTCAGAGATATTAGGGGCTGGAATGTATGCATCATTGATGGGAACATTTGATTTTCCAGCTCCGATTAATTTTATAGGCTCTACTAGTGTGGGGAAGTCCATAGCTATTGTTGTTGATAGGACTGATCCTTGGGTTCTTCCATCCCACCATGAACCTGAAGTGTCCTTATCAACAGCAGAAGTGGCTTATCAATCTATCGTCCATACCACTATTGATCCCATTTCGGTCCCTCTCACAGTCTCAGAGGAACTGGAAGAATCCTATTTTCCTGCTTAGGCAGAGAACTCTTTGCATTCTAGAGATTGCTTAGATATGGTTTTACCTTTGAATGAAGCCATTATAGAAGCTCTATGTGGACGAGATAAGATCTGTGAATATCTTCACCATCGATCCTATTTTCTTCCTGAGTTAAGTAGGATAGAAAACCAGGAGTTCCATATGAGACTGGCAGGTGATGTTGATACACCCATTAATCCCTTACCAAGGGAAGGAATGTTTGCTAAGTGGAATATGGCAAACATTTATGCTACTATCCCTATCAACATTCTTGTAATTCCAAACGTTGTGTAAAATGTACACATCGATGCAAACTGCTCTCCGGAGGAGATTGCGATCAATACGGCCTTGTTTAAGGAATTCTGTGACATTTTTGCCTGGTCATATGAGGAGATGTCAGGAATTGATCCATCAATAGTCAAGCACAAAATCCAAACATACCCTGACGCTAGACCCATTGGACAAAAGTTGAGACCTGTCAACCCACGTAAAGCGGCGACAGTGAAGGTTGAAGTTGAGAAACTGCTGAAAGCCATTTTCATTTATCCCATAGCTTTGACAGAATGGGTATCCAACCATGTTCCTGTTGACAAAAATCAAGGGACTATATGCGTTTGTACTGACTTTCGAGATCTAAACAAATCTTGTCCTAAGGACAACTATCCGACGCCATTTATAGATCAAATTATTGATGCTTGCGCGGGAAATGAAGTCTTTTCATTTATGAATGGTTTCTCTGGATATAATCAAATCCAAATTAAACTAGAAGACCAACATAAAGCAGCTTTTATTTGTCCTTGGGGTACCTTCATGTACAAGAAAATTCCCTTTGGATTGAAAAATGTTGGGGAAACCTTTCAGCGGGCAATGAATTTTTCCTTTCACGACATTAAAGCCATTGTTGAACCCTACCTTGATGATCTATCAGCACATTCTCGTAAGAGGATTGATCACCCAGATCACTTGCATTTGATTTTTGAATGATGCAGATACTATAAAATTTGCTTGAATCCCCACAAGTGTGTTTTCTGTGTCGAGTCAGGGAGACTGCTCGGATTCATTGTTTCTAACAAAGGCATTCAGGTGGATCCTTTGAAAGTTGAGGCCATCGTAAATCTGCCTCCTCCTCATTCTATCAGGTAGCTTCAGAGCCTGAAGGGGAAGTCCAATTTCCTTCTACGTTTTATTATAAATTATGCCAAGATTACTAAAGGTTTCATGTGCCTGTTAAAACAGGACACCCCATTTGTATGGGATGAAATTGCACAACTCGCGTTCGAGGCATTAAAAAAAGCTTTGTTGTCAGCACCGTTATTGCGTCCACCAGATTACTCTAGGGATTTTATATTTTATCTGGCCGCATCCAAGTCGACCATAGGGGTAGTACTCGCCCAGGAGGACGACAGGCTCCAAGAGCATGTCTTCTACTATCTCAGTCGTGCTTTAGACGAACCTGAACTTAGGTATTCCCACGTTGAGAAGTTGGCCTTAGCAGCTGTGTATGTTGTTCAAAGGTTGCGTCACTACATCTTACTGAGGACTACGATGGTAGTGGCAAATGTTAATCCTTTTCAATATGTTTTGTCTCAATGGATAGTTGGAGGAAAATTCAACAAATGGATAGTCATTCTCCAAGAGATTGACTTGGATTTTCAATCCGCCAAATCCAAAAAGTCCTTAGTTTTTGCTGAGCTCATTGCATAATTTCCAGTAGAGGAAGATGTAGCCATTGAAGAAGACTCATTCCCAGATGAGCATATCTTTTTGATTTCCACCTCTAACCCCTGGTATGGAGATATACTTATCTATCTCCAGACTTTGAAGTACCCTGCAGCCTTCTCGCGGGAAGAACGGCGTAAACTATGTGTACATGCCAGGAACTACCTCATTATTGAAGATACCTTATATCGTAGGGGGGTAGATTCCACTTTGCGTCAATGTATTACCCACGAAAAAGATGAGATTGTCCTAAATGATGCCCATAGTGGAGCGTGTGGGGGTCATTTATCTGGGTTAGCAACGGCCCAGAAGATATTACGTACTGGTTATTTCTGGCCCGCGATCTTTAAAGATTGTGTGGAAGCCGTGAAGCGTTGTCATCCTTGTCATCTTTACACCAGAAAGATGCAGTCGCATCCCGTTCCGTTATTTCCCGTCATCTCAGTGGGCCCCTTCATGAAGTGGGGGATATATTACGTGACGTACAACCCAGTCTCGGCTGGGGGGCACAAACATATCATTGTCGCTGTGGATTATTTCACGAAGTGGACAAAGGCAATGCCCACCTTTAAAGCTGACAAGGAAACTGCAGCTTTTTTCATTTTCAACCAAATTATCACACGATTCGATATCCCTAAAGTGATTGTCACTGACCATGGAAGTCATTCCAAAATATTATGATGACTAAATTGACCACTATGCTAGGGTTTAGATAAGAACATTCATCTTCGTTCTATCCTCAAGCAAACAGTCAAGTCGAGGTTGTTAATAAAACTTTGAAAACTATTCTCAAACGTACTATTAATGCAGCCCGTTCCAACTGGCACATCATGTTGTATCCTGCACTTTGGACATATCGGACCAACGTGAAAACTACTATAGGGTTTTCTCCTTTCCAACTCGTTCATGGAGTGGAAGCAGTTACCTCGGTTGAATGCAAAATCTTGTCCTTAAAAATTGCTATTCATGTGTTACCTGATACGACTAAGCTAGAAGAACTTCTATTATGTTTAGAACATCTAGATGAGCAGTGTAGAGATGCGCTGACAGCAAATGAAGCTCATAAAAATAGGGTAAAAATTCAATACGATAAATCGGTCAAGCCTCGAATTTTCTCTGAAGGGGAGCTTATTTTGCTCTGGGATCAAGACAAAGAACCCCTAGGGGTAGGAAAGTTTAGGTCTATGTGGTTGGGACCTTATGTCATGTTAAAGGTGTTAAAGAAGGGTGCATATGAATTGATTGATTTCGAAGGGAATAAGCTGCTTGAGCCTAGAAATGGGCTCTACCTGAAAAGGTACTATGCTTAGGCATAGTGCTTTTTAATGTATTTTATTGTATGTATTTTTATGTACAATAGTTCGTTGGTTTGTGTTTTTTATACCATCTACTGGTTGTTATAGATGTATTTCAAGTGGTTCATAGGTTTCTTCAATGGCGCCAGTCGCCACACTTGTAATTTGGCTTCAGCTGTATGGGTCATTTATTCGCCCTCAGGACAATTATTTACCTTAGGAGGCGCTTTCTTAGGTCCTGCTACCAATAATGTGGCTGAATACAGGGCTGCCATTGAGCTTTTATGGGATGCTTTGTCACGTGGTATCACCCAGCTGAAAGTCTAATTGGACTCTCAACTGGTGATTTCCCAGCTCAATCGAGCTTATCAGGTGTGGAACCCTATTTTACTACGTCAGTTTATGCAAGCTAGGTTATTGGAAAGAAATTTTGAGTTTATTATATTCAATCATATTCCAATAAATCAAAATTCATTAACTGATGCATATGATAATTATATCTTGGATTGGCATTTAACACATTTTGCATAAAAAATATATAGCAGACACATAAAAAAACATTTGTAAATAAACCGAAAATATATATATATATATATATATATATATATATGTGTGTGTGTGTGTGTGAATATCTGTCCATATAGATAGGTCGAGTGTCTGATCCTCAGATCTAGTCATAACTGTATAATATACAAAAAATATACAAAACATGGATCAAAGTCCATAAAATTCTCCTAAGTCTAAGCTTAACCACCCTGGTACCCCCGATCATCCTTATCACCCTATGCCCAGGCTTCTTCAGCCTCCTCGGCTTCAACAGCCTCAACAGCATCTATATACACAAGTACTGCTCTCGCTACCCACCTCATAAGGTGTATCCATACAGGTAGTATACCAACCACTAGCTCCTCAATGATGGCAGGGATATGATCAATGCGTAAGGTAGGTACTCTCTGGGTAAGCTTGGCTAGCTTCCCCTCAAGAACCCTAATCAAACCCTGGTCCTCTCCCAACACAGGACGCACATACATGCGTGGATTCCCAGCAAGGCGGACTGGTCCAATATTTTCATTTTGACATTTTAAAAGGATTAGAACTCTTATACATATGTATATATCTTTATAATTAAAATTCATAAAAAAAATTAAAATTTTGAAAATAAAAATACCTGACTCTCCCCATGCTCCTCCTGGAGGGAGGACAAGGTCAGTATCACCTTGGAAATCTAACCCAGCATATGGAAACTGCTCCAAGGCTAGTAACTGTCGCTCCCAATAAAAGTAGAAGTCATCGTCGTAGACACTCTAGATCGATCCACCACCTCCCTGGCAGAGGAAGATCTCTCCCCACCTACTCAGCCTAGGCTGACGGGGAGAATGAACTGGAAATGGTACCGCAAGACTCAAACCTGGCACCCTCTCAAAGAAAAAGGCTACTGACATGATGGAATAACCAAAATTCTTACGCCTGCCTCTTTTGCAGTCAGAGAGCTATTTGCTCATTATCAGGATCACTCTCAAACACTGAGTCATATAGAGCTCTCTGTATACAGTCCACTACTAGTCTCATTTGGTTCCGAGTTGCAAGGTGAAGTGATGATAACCCTGCAACCCTCACTATAGTGCTCGCCAATACCTGTAAGGGAAAGTTGCGAATGTGAACAATAGGGATGCAGCTACCACTCTTTTGAGTGCCTAGCTCGCAGTATATGTCTATATAGTTCTATACACTTAGAAGGTCACCATTTTTGCTGGTACCTTCCAAGTTCACCTGAGCTCCCCATCGTGATAAACCGGAAATGAAATAGACATCTTCCGAAGTAACCTCTAGAAATTCACCTTGAAGGTCAAACATGCCAAGATCGTGATCCCAATAGTTTATCAAAAAGTCTAATAGGCATACATTTGACCACATAGGTGAGGTACAGAAGAATTTCAATAACCTAATATGACATAAAACATTCATCGTGGGGGCATCTTGTAGAGCTTCTTGGTCCATGTCTTCATGTTCCCTCTCCCTCCACTCAAGCACCATCTTTCAATCTAATAATCAAGCAATTTCAAACCATTAGATTCATATAAAAAATTGAAATTTTGACCCTATATATTCTTTTTCTTCCTCACGCAGTGTACATGATTGTCCTTTGGGCAAGTTGCGTATTGTACACGACTTTCCTTCGGGCAACCTGCGTACAGAACGTGTGTACACAACTATTAACATACCATGCCCATGTACACAGCGTTCATGCTTTGAGGGCACTTGAAAAGATAAAATTTGGGCCCAAAATTGAAAATTGCTTAGATCAAATGAAAGAGCATGCAGTGTAGTTTTACCTGGCACTTGCAGTTTCGAGAATTGTCCATCGAATCGTCCACACCGAGCAATCAGAGGTAGAGGTAAAACTTGTCTTTTTTGGATAAAAATCAAATGGTGAATTTTTTATTCATATTTTGAACTATTTATAGAAAAATTATTTTCAAAGTGGGTTTTTTTCCCTATAGTTCATATTTTTTAAAATAATGACATATTTTCTTCCATGTGACAGGTTTACGGTCGTTTTAAGTTGTTTTTTCGCTCATATAGGATGGTTTTTTTTTTGTCCTTTCACATGCATTCTGTATTTATACCTAATCCATCTTAATCCTAGCATTAACACTTCGACCACGGACTATGGTATCTTTAACCATTAGTTCCTTGTTTATACCATTGTTCTTCCGTGGATAGGACTTTCCTCCCATGAGTATCATCATTTAGAACCTACTTATTGTCTTTCAATACTCATGCTGCAACTGTCATAGGTTCAAGGGAGTCTTATTAGCTATTTTTCACGCCAAATTGAGCCTCATTTTGGTCTCTTTTTACAAGCTATCCCTTTATAAGACTCCCGGCCCTTATGCAGTTTCTTTAGGCCCAGGTCTAACTCCTCAAAAGAGACTTGACATCCAAGTAAACTTGTCAGTTCAAGCTCGTTAAGAATATGTGAATGGGCATCCACATTGGTGGTAGGTTATCTCTTTCTCGGAACATGTGGAATAATATGAGAAAGGATCACTCTCTTTTCTACGGAATTGAGAAGAGTATTCTTAGGTATAGGTTTATCACTTTTCCAGACCTGAGGGACTAAATTTACGGAAAAGGAACACCCGATATGAGCTCAGTTTTCTCTTTTTTGTGCTCTAGACCTAAACATGAAAAAAATTCCGAGTGTACTTCATGTCTTTGTCATGCTCGTTAAACACCAAGAACAAACCATCGAGTTTATTGTTGTAAGCCCCATTTCTCGTACTCAAATGGATCTTTCCGAGTGATCTTGATTTCCTTCACACTCGTAAAACTCAAGGTATATGCTTCTCTCGAAGGAGCGTTGGGTAGGTGGTAATTTAACCTTTTTTAGACCTCCCTGACTAAGTACGAAAAAGGTTCACCTTTTCTTCTATGGAAGTTAAGTGAGTTCTTTCGTGGTATGTTTTATACTTTTTTGGCCTCGGGAGACTAAATTGGACGAAAAAGGACCCCCCTGGAGTCTTCTTCGGAGTTTTCAGACTCTCTAAACATGAAAACACCAAGTTAGCATGTACTATTTTAGGCTCATAAAATCCACGAATCAGTGACACTATCAAGCATTATTCCCTCTTCTCTTCAAGCTTGTCAAAAAATGAAGAGAGACTTGAGTTGACTTTCCTGGACTCATTAAAATTTAAGAGGGAAGGCAAGGAAGAAGTTTTCTTTTAATTCTCAGTCAATGGGAGCATGTCATCCTTGAACATAGCACTCTCTATCTTTTTTGATACTCATGTCTCAGTGTTCACTTTCAGTTCAGCTATTACTTCAAGTTTCTTACTCCTCCTCTTGTCAGTTCTACCTGGGGAATCTGATCATGTCTCCTACATGACAGATAAGTCTACTTGTACTATCTGTAAAGTTAAAATCTACCTTGGGTCATCTCTGTGGCGTGCTTATTGTTCAAGGACTTAACCCTGTATCTGATCTATATCTTGATTCCATCATTGTCTTATCTATTATTACTTGTGTCTCCCTTCTTTTACCCAGTTCCTAGTCATTCGTGTGATCTGTTGGAGGATCTATTGCCTTCCTCATCACAGTATGGTTCTGCATCAGCACTTCCTAATGACGAAGACCTAGATTTTTGACGATCGTACCTTAGGATTCACTTTCATTTTTAGTGAACTCCTTTGCTTTAGTTGTCGATTATCACCTATTGGTTGACAATCTGTTGAATCCTATCCATGTTTGACTTCAATAACATCTATTCACATGGCTTGGATTGTACTGGTTCTTTGGGGTTTTTGAAGAAGACCTTAGTTTCATATCTATGGACTAAGTTGCGCAAGATTATGTTGTGGTCATTTACACAGCTTCCAGATCTTTGAAGACTCATCATTATTGTATATTGTGGCTTCGATCCACCTTTGTAATATACATGGTCTTGTACCCATACTATATGATGTACTCAAATATTGTAAAGGAGCTAGTGTTCCAGTATATTGAACATAGCATCCTCGGATATGATTTTGTATATGACATTATTATGTATTTGTTTCAGGTACTACCTCTACTCCATTGGACTTCTAAGTTCTCCAAGATAATGATTATAATGTATGTCGGCCATCGTTTCCCTCTCACCTCACACATTAGGGGGCATCTGCTATCAACCCAAATGGCACTTCTCCATCCGAGTGCCGACATTCCTTATGTTGGTACACAAAAGGACATCTTAGGATCGAAGTTTGCCAAAACACTATAGATGGGCATGACATGAGATGCATTTACCCTTGAACTAGCTTGCCATATTATTTTTCTAACTGTGGAATTGCGTACGCAACTATCCTCATTGCAACTTGCGTATGTACGCGACTATTCCCATTAACAACTCATGTACTGTATGCTGCTATCTCCATTGCAAACCACGTACATCAGCATACGCTAGTTTCCTTTAAGCAACTCGCATGTCATACGCGAGTTGCCTATATCAATAGTCGCGTACATATTGATTCGAAATTAAAAAATATAAATCATGATTAATGGATATTAGTTGGGTCCTAATCATTAACTATCCTAACTATTTTAACCTCCTCAACCTTCGAAACCACTCTATTTCCCAAAGTATAAATAGAGGCCCTGGGGAGGGCATTAATCAATCAAGTTTGGAGACCAAAGTTATGCTGCTAGTATATCTTCAGAAGTCTTGGAGCAGCAAAACTCAGAGTCCTTTGGTTATAGAGGAGTCCTTGTCTCAGAAGCTGGGTTGTACTCTTATCTCATTCACTGATTGTTAATAATGAGAATTATTCTTCCAACATTGTGTTGAGTCTCTTTCATGTATCTTGGTTGATGAATATATTCGATTATGCACTAGATATATTGTTTATCTAACCTCTCATATATACATGTATAAGATTGTACTTGGAGAATTTACTCTTTGCAGGTGAAGTAGGTGCATCCCTGGAAGCTTTAGAGAGAAGTAGAGCGGAAGAATATCAAGCTTGGATCAACCATGGGTAATCGGGTGAGTCAAGAATTTCTTCCTATTTCCTTTCTGTACTCTATTAAAGCTGATTGTCTAAAAGTTTAGTAGTAATTTGGTAACCTCATACCCTAGGCTACAAGGGTGTTTAATCCTAAACAACACACATTCTCGACAACCAAAGTCATTGGATACAATTACGGGATAATCACTCCCTATCACTTTAGGACTTAGTCGAAGGATGATGCAATCCTACCACATTCTCGAGTATCGAATTCATCAGATCCATTCTGAACAAAATTTCAAGGATGATACAATCCTACCACGTTCTCGAGTACCAAAGTCACCGGATCCATTATGAACAAAAGTTCAAGGATGATACAACCCTACCACATTCTCGAGTACCTAAGTCACCAGATCCATTCTGAACAAAAGTTCAAGGATGATACAATCCTACCACGTTCTTGAGTACCGAAGTCACAGGATCCATTATGAGAAAAATTTCAAGCATGATACAATCCTACTACATTCTAGAGGACCAAAGTCACCGGATCCATTCTCAACAAGAGTTCAGGGATGATACAATCCCACCACATTCTCGAGGACCGAAGTCACCAGATCCATTCTGAACAAAAGTTCAGGGATGATACAATCCTTCTTCTTTCTCAGAGACATAAGTCTATGGATCACTTTAGGACAAATGTCCAGGGATGATACACTCCCACTGCAACATCATTGCTCCCCCTTCCGGGGAAGTTCTTTCTGAATAACACCAAGCTTGTATTGAAATTATTTGAACTTTACTCGAGACAGAGGCTTCGTTAATACATCAGCAAATTTTTCATTGGTACTCACATACTTGAGCTTTATGAATCCCTTTCTACATCATATCTTGGATGTAGAAATATGGATTTCTATGTGCTTTGACCTATCATGGAATACTGGGTTCTTTGTCATCTTTATACAAATATGGTAATCACATAGAATCATGATGGTATCCAACTCTAGGTTGAATAAACCTGACATCAGCTCTCGAATCCATATGGCTTCACAACTAGTAGAGCAAGCTACTATATATTCTGCTTCAGTCATGCTATGAGCAACACTGGACTGTTTCCTGCTAAACCATGAAATCATAGCAGACCCCATACTATAATATCCACCTGATGTGCTTCTTCTGTCTAAGATACTTCTAGCCCAATCTGCATTTGTATATCCATATAATCTGTAGTCATGATCTCTTCTATAGTAATATCCCAAGTCTATCATACCTTTTAGGTTCCTCATCACATGCCTTGCAACTATCAGGTGAACACATCTAGGGTTACCTAGATACTGACTCAAGGTGTTCACAGTAAATCATATATCTAACCTTGTGTTCGTCAGACACATCAATGCCAACTCAAAAAATCTGTTTGTACTGAATCATATACACTAACTATGATGTCTCATCAGACAAAATCTTCATGTTGGTATCCATGGGTGTGGCCATGGCTTTACAATCCAACATATCAAATCTTCTTTAATATTTCCACAGCATACTTTCCCTGGTTTGGAAAGATTCCTTATGAACTCTTCCACATTTCCAGCCTGAGGAAATAAAGCACCAATCCAATATATTTTCATCTCGAATTCTTCAGCTAGCTTCTTCTTGCAATATGTGATATGTTTCTCATTCCCAGGTCAGAAATAGGTCATCCACATACAGTAATAGTATGACAGGTTCATCTTCTATAATCTTGTACTAAAGGTGTTGGTTGCATGGGCAGACCCGGGTTTACTATAATCGACCAACAACACCCCTAGCTCACTGGCCCTTTCGGCGACAGACCGCATAGTGGCCTGAAGTCTCACCCGAAGTGATTCTAATGGGTTGGCCAAGGACTCAAGCGTCTTGGACCAGGTTTCGTGGAAATCCTACTGGTGGCCCACAGCTCTCCTAGCTGCGAGATCTCTTTCCTACGCGCCGCGCGATCTTCCACTTGCGATGCGCGATCTATTCCCCACTCATGGCCCTTCTAGCCACGGCGTCTCTACCCTTGCACACGTCGTGTGGATTCTTCTCTTGTCGCACAACTCCCTCCTTTCCACAATAGTCCCAATCTCACCGCATCGCCGTGCCCCGTGCGACACATAACTCCTGCTCAACACTAAGTCCTCAACCTATGGTATCACGCACCGCAGCTCCTCTGCCGATGCGGTATCGCCTTCTTGCGATACCCTCCTCCCGCAGCTTAGCGCACTTAGCATTGTTCGTGTCGATGCGCAAGACCTGATACCCAGACTGTCTTACTGTGATTAATTAACTATCTAAGGAAAGCATAAATAAGTCCTTATACGACGTGCCAAGGATTTCAACTTGTATATATCTTCCTGTAGTGTTGTAACTAAACAACTCATTCATACATTAACTGTAAGCAAATTGCATAACATAACGGATAGATGCAGCAAATAAACACGATATGCAAATCAATCACAGAACACGGGATTTTAACGTGGTTCGCCCCCAGGATGGGAGTTATGTCCACAGAACTGTGCTTCTCTATTATAGCTTAAGGGAAGGCAAACACAGTTCTGCTGCGCCTCATATGCAGCTCAAGATCTTCTCTCTTAGATCTTTCTTCTCTACCTTTACGTTGTCGCTCTTACAACATACTCTTCCCTCTCAGTCGATCCCTGCGGATCGTTACATGCATGCTCTACAAGCCGGCTACTGGTTTTAGTAAGATTGCTACAGCTAGAACCAGAACCAGAGCTCGGCTTTTACAACAGTCTACTTATCCTTATTGCCTATTTCAATCACGACTGTCTCACTATCCAACCAACTAACCAACTAACCCTTTTACAATATAAAATATATTCTTATATAGGCAACCCGAAGGTCATGCCATTACAACACTGTGGGCCTGTCCCAACAGTAACCCAAAACCTAACTAGTGACAGTCGGTCCTCCCTGTCCTTGAGGTAGCCGCTTCCCGTCACACCACAGCTCTCTGCAGTCTTCCATGCTTCCCGGCACTGATCATGGGTACTATGCACTGCTTCACTTTTTTGTCCTTCGTCTTCAATGCTTGAGCCTCGTTGCTCCTTCTTCTTTATGAGGGTCGCTGAGCCCTCCTGTCTTCCGCCGTTGCCTTCAATGCAGTGGGTGAGCTCTCTCTTCTCGGCCACTCACGTACCGTTTCCTTTCTTTGACTTTCCTATCTCCAAAAGTCATGGTTTCCGGCTCTGCTCTGCAGCTGGAACCGTGCTACGGCGTCGTAGCTCCGTCTTATCTTCTTCCCACCCAAACTTATCTTTCCGCCAAAACTAGCAGCTTCTTCTGTAGTTGCAGGACCCTACTCCAACAAAAGGTTAGGATCAAATTTACTCTTGCTAAAGTCCAAGCTCATCAAGAAACTATATATCCTTCCATACCAAGCTCTAGGAGCTTGCTTCAGGCCATACAGGGACTTCTTCAACTTGCATACGTGAGTCTGTCTCTCTTTAACTTCAAATCCTTGTGGTTGTTCGATGTAAAACTCTTCCTCAATCATACTATTCAGGAAGGTTGTCTTTACATCCATCTGGTGTATATCCCACTTCATCATGGAAGCAGGTGCCATGATAGTTCTTGCTTCCTGGAGCAAGTGTCTCTTCATAATCAATTCCCTCTTTCTAAGAGAATCCTTTAGCCACAAATCTTTCCTTACTTCCATCAGCAACATATTTTATCTTGCAAATTCACTTGGAAGATACCACACTCTTGATTTCTAGTTTGAGTACTATATCCCAAACATCATTGTGGTATTCTTCCATCATTGCATCTTCCATGAGTTCATTATGTCAAGTCATTGACATATCCTAGTCTTCCGCATTAAACCTTAAAGGTTGGAACCCACTTTAGTCTTGGTAAAATCTTGGTCCATCAGGAAGCTTTCCATCATGTCATACCATGTCGAACTCAGAGATCTTCTGTAGTCACTCCCCCTGAAGCGGAGCATCATCTTCCCTTTGAATTATTTACTGGAGTGGCAGGTAGCATCCTATGCTACTATGTATCCATCTCAAGTTACTAGATATGAAGATCCCTTTATCTTGAACTTTGTCAAAAATTTCCTCTTGCACCCATCTGTGAGCTTGTTTGTCTTCTATAGGTTTCCATATTCAACCTTGTAGCAAAGGTTAAGATATCCATCACTCTAGGTGATATGTCAAGCTCCTGGATGTGCTTTTCTATGGGTGCCTTCTGAGCTCGTACAAAGCATATTCTGTATAGGTGGTTCTTTTCTTGATATATACTTCTACTGAATAAGTGTGTCTGGTCAATAGAGTATGTCATGCCATAGTCTATTATTTCTGATACAAACCACAAACCTTGCTTTGTACACTTGTTCTTGTAGATCCATATGGAAGACACTACAGAATTCCCTTCAAGTCTCAGAACCATATCGTAGACGTCATTCCTCGTGATCAACTACTACTCTTTGATCATAGCTTCTTCCATAGCTGGAAGGGTTTGCATCAATGATGTCACGCAATTGTGTTACACAACTAGAGTGTGTTCGAGGCCTCTTTCTTTGGTTTGGAAGTCACTCCATACTTTTCTTCATCTTTAGTTATCTCTCATACCCAAGGTGGTATTCATCCTTCGAGGTGGATCTACCGCTCTTTGAAGCTCTTTCTTCCTTCACGGTGTCTCTGACCTTGGGAGCTTCAGGTTCATGTTTAATGGAGTGAATCTTGAATTGTTTGTCATCACTTGTTCTTTGGAACAAGTCTCATCCTCATTTTCTTGTAGGTCGTTGTACAAGACCTCTCCTACAAGTCAAATGCACCAGTTGGATGGTTAGAACCATTTCATAGAACATATGCATAATGACAAATTCTTATTCATCATGCAACTATTTAGCCATTGCAACATTCATCCATATCTCACGGAAACTTTCTAGATGCCTTCCATCTCTACCATGACATCATTGAGATTGTGCACTAATCCAATATGTCAGCAAAGCGATTTCATTCTAGAAAAGTAGTAATGGAGAGTTGTATAGCACCATGGGATACTTACCCATCTCATGCATATTAGTAGTATATTGTCATTAATGCAAACATTCTATCATGCATAACACATCAACTGAATATAATCAAATGCATAAAAAAACAATATCATGAAATGACAATTGAATACTTATCTTTTATTTGTTTCATGGGTAGACTCCTTCTTGATCCGTCTGATTCATCATCTTCTTCATTCATGACATCATCATTTCTTATCCAAATGCTAATATGGATAAGAGGTTCTTCAGGAATTGAGTTCTTCATATTCTTCATCGCTTGAGGGATCTTCTTTGAATTGTGAGCGTTTGATCTTCAGTTGCTCCCATCTTCTCTTCTCTTATTATGAGTTGAGTTTATTCTTGTGTAATTATTTAGCCTCATCTCCCTCTGGAACTGGAAACTCTCCACTTATGTAGGTGTTCAGTTCATTTTCTTCAAAAACCAGTGAAATCCGGTTTGAGGTGTTTGTCCTGGTTCCAGATTTGGATGATCTAGAGTTTTTCAGAGAAACCCTAATTTTCAAAACTTGGAATATTTTAGATCTTATTGTATAGAAATATGTGCCTCTTTAAGGCGAGCTAAGCAGCATATTCATTTTCCCAAAACTGTGATCAGAATTGCAAAATATCTGATGCCCTAGTTTTCTTCAGTTTCTTCTACAGAATGCATGATATTGGTTTATGTTGTATATCCAAACTTGAAGCTCCTCTGTGTTTGAAATTTTGTATTGAGGTAGCCTCATTTGTTCTCTTTCCAACACCATAGGTTAGATCAGAATTGGTTTCACCAATTGGGACTTATTTCCCAAGGTGACTTATTTCAGGACTGTTCAGAAGAACAAACTTGTACGGACTGCCATGTGTCACTGTTTAATCTTCGTGGTATGAAATTTTTACCACAAGAAATAAAATTCATGAAATTTCTGTAACATCTTGTGAAATTTCATTTGGACCTTCTTATCTCGAGATATATCAATTCTCCCTAGGTCACATGTTTAAGGCTGAATCCTGGGAGAGGCTGGAACCCTAACTTGGAGGAATCATATATCCTAGAATATACCAGATATGAGGCTGAAACTTTTATACATAGTATATTAGGATTTTATCTTCAGCCTGTAAAAGTTTCATCTCCTAATGCTTCTCCAATCTCTATATATAACAAATATACCAAAACTACTAGTTTTAGTATTTTAGGGTTTTCAAGCATGAAACCCTAATCTTTAATAGTTGTAGTTGTAGCACTGTTTTGGATGCACAATGACTTATTTCAGGGTGGCTCTGATACCATGTTAAATTTTTAATGGTTATATCAGATCTTATAAAATTTAGTATCATAACAACATAACCATAAGCCAAAAGATCACTAAAAGATAGACAAGCACAACCACACAAAAATAACACAAAGATTTATCCTAGGAAACCCTCATGGAGAAGAAAACCTAGCAAAAACTTCCTGTGTATAAGATGTATAAAAGATAAAATACAAGACCCAAAAATAGGTGTGCCTCCCTCCAGCAGATATGTCTCTCTCTCTCGCCATGCGCTATGCACAAGTGAGTGTGTATGTGTATAAATGAGGAGAGGCTCACTTCTATTTATATTCTTATGTTCACTTGATTTGCCACTTAACAAGTCATCCCCACTAAAACTGACTGGGACGACTTCTCTAGGAGGACGCTAACAACTTAAGATTGTATTAACTGGGGTGCTAATGA
The DNA here is from genome assembly GCA_001517045.1 of Pseudotsuga menziesii. Taxonomy (NCBI): domain Eukaryota; kingdom Viridiplantae; phylum Streptophyta; class Pinopsida; order Pinales; family Pinaceae; genus Pseudotsuga; species Pseudotsuga menziesii. The sequence continues at coordinate 20,457 of LPNX010412958.1, forward strand.
CCCGACTTACAATGGAGGGAATTTCCTCATGATTCTTAGTAATTCTCTCGATAGGAACATCAGGGTATAGTGAAATACAAATGATTCTCCCTATAGGAACATCGGGGATAATAATTAAATACACTTCAAAGTTACAATAATTCAATAATATGTGTATGTGTGTGTGTGTCCATCCCTCAATCCCCCTCTCTCATAACCTATCTATACCCTCTTTATACCCTCCTTCACCATCCCTCCCTACATCACTCTCTAT
>LPNX010412958.1:21496-63187 GCA_001517045.1 Pseudotsuga menziesii
CCATATTCCTCCTCTAATACTCCATATCCACCTTTCCATTCACCAATCCTCTCTCATAAAACCATCACCCACTTCCTTTTCTCCACCTTATCCCCCTTCATCACTCAAGTATCATGTACTGCTTCTAACCCTATACATCTTCAACACCTCTTCTCTCGCTAATAGTGCTCTCAATCCCCACTCCCCTTCACCCTTATAACACACCTTGTTCACATTCCATTCATCTTTCTCCACTTGAACTTACAACATCCTCCCAGGACCTTGACCCTTCCCCACCCCCTCTCAACTATCAACCATACTCACTTGAACTTCCAACATCCTTATAGGCCCTTGAACCTTCCCCACCCCCTCTCAATTATTAACCATCCCCACCTGAACTTCCAAAATCCTTCTAGGCCCTTGAACCTTCCACACCCCCTCTCAACTATTAACCATGCATTTGATGTCTTGTATATAGTTCTAGCGTATGTTCACTACATAATGCACACACATTATAGAACTACATAACCCGCACGCATTTTGTAGTTCTATAATGAGCACAAGTTTTTCAATTCTATAAGGGTGGGAAATGTAATTTGAATTTAAACATAACACACTCACATTTTGTAGCACCTAAACCATGCCAATTCACTTTCTCGCATGTCACGAATAGTCCTATGTGTCTGGTTTGGAGTTTGCTTCAGTAATACCAAACATGTGCTATGGTATATGATAAACCATAGCTAATTGGGAATTTCTTTTAGTTCCTGAAGAAGTCGTTGTTTACGCACTCCTCACAGTATGCTACACACAATCATTTTTATGAAATATTAAACATAAATAGCATTTTTTTTTGCATATTCTAAATATGTAATTTTTATTTAAAAATATTATATTTTCCTATTTATTTCAATTTATATTGTGTCCCCATGCCTTAACTCAAAAAACATGTTGTTAGTGTTTTTTCCATAACCTTTTCAATTCTTAATGGTTTTAAAAACAAATTCTATCGTACACTAAAATACATTGACCTCTACATTCTATAAAAAACCATTTCATGATTATTTCATTAATACCTTCAAAGGTTGCACCCACAAAAGATATACCATTTTCAAGGAATGATCACTTAGATAATTATAAAAAGTAATTAAAACTTGCTAAATTTATTTTTGAAAAATAGCGTTGCACTAGTGCTATATATTCTCTACATGCATGCAAATATTTTTACCCCAAAACCATCATTTAGTCCCTCAAAGGCTAGACCCACAAAAACATATACCTTATCATTTGCTTGAAAAATAAAAATTGATTGTTAGAAAAAATGAAAATTGACATAGTTACAAAAAAATTTAATACATAAAATTATATATTTGGAAACGTGATTGAATTTCCTACATTTCATTGTTTTTACTCAAAGCAAGATGTTTTGTGTAAGTATCTCAAAATATACAATTAAGTTGAGGGATGCCTGATTTTTCGGTTTTCTATTGCATCTAATGTCAAAAGTGACCCTCATTAGCTTGCACTCAACCTAATAGCATGTAAGTAATTTGACTCTAAGTCATCATTACTCAAGTTTTATGCCATGCTTAACTCTATTGGCGTGAAGGAATAGTTAATCTCTAGTGATTTATCTATTACGTGTAGCTTTCACTATCCATGTTAAAAAAGAGGTTTTATCATGGTTTAGATCTGACTCCGTAGACTATAGTGGCTCTTCTTTAATTTGAAGTAGTTTTGTAAATGAATTTCATTGGATAAGGAGATGTGCAACTTGGGACATAAGCAATGGAGAGAATGTAAGGATTGCTGTTGATCCATTTATTGGCGACAATGGTAACTATGTTCTTCCTTCAGGCGTCATTAGTCATCTTGTTGATCTAAATATGACAACCCTTAACAATATCAGAAGGTCATTGTGGGAAGTCTTAAAGGGAGGGTACTGGATAATGTTAAGAGATATGGGTTTTACTGGGGTCTAAGCTGGTATATGGGACAGGTATGTTTATGCTCTTAATTTCGTTGGCATTAGAATCAATCCTGAAGATGGAAAAAAATTTTGGATGTGGATTAAGTCTATCGGGAAAGTTACAGCGAAAGAGGCATATGCAGCTATTGTCTCTATGCATAACATTTGTGAGAAAAATTGGTGGAATGTAAAATTATGGAAATGGAATTTACCACAAAAATTGAAATGTTTATTTTGTCTTATGATGGAAAACAAAATATTAACATGGAAAAATATTTTGAAGAAGGGATAGAACGATCCCGAAATATGTTTATTATATAGAAGAGATGAAGATAGTGTGCTTTATTTATTTATTAAGTGTGCTTTCAGCAAGACAGTTTGGTTATGTGTGTTTGGAGATCTAAATATAAGTTCATCATGGGGTGAAAGTAATTTGGATGACAGCTTCAGGGACTAGTATTCACGGGAAAAGACTTACATGATGCTTCCTATTTTCATTCCTTGGGCTATTTGGATTATGCGAAACAAATCTATCTTTGAGAATATTATCCCAAATGTAAACCAATGCAGTATTCAAAGTATATCCCTTTTCAAGTAATTTTCAAGTAAAAGTGAACTAAAGAAACAAAAACTTCTCTATAAGCCTATCCCGGTCTCTTTTTCAGTTGTAGGTTTCTTTGATGGGTCTTATGCAGATGGTTGCTGAGGGAGTGGGTTGTGAGTAAAAATAAATGAGAATCATTACTTCAAGCTATGGATGGCAGGAGATACGGGTAGTAATACCAAAGTGGAATTATTAGGATTATGGGGTGTTCTTTTTTTTTTCCAACAAATGTGGAATTGAATCTCTCAGTATATTTGTTGATTCGAAGGTGATAATAGAGTGGGAAAAAGGAAATTTCTACTTACAAGTTCTTCAGTTAAGTTTATGGTGCATAAGGGTCAAAGGTTTGATCAAAACCTTCAACCATATCTCTCTTATGGACATTTCAACGATTTTTTAATGTCCCTTCCTAAAAGGACATTAAATATTGACCATGTCAAGCACCTAGGGGCTAAAAAAAAATTGAATTAATTAAATTACCGAGGGAATTTTGGTTATTTCATACTAAGGAGGCATGTACTAAGCTTATTTCTAAATTTGGATTATTTATGTGTAGTTATTTAATTATTATGCAAAATAATGACATGTGGAAATGAGTACCATGTCAAGCTTAGCGCATTAGGAAAACCAACTTGCCTAGAATGAAAAATAACAACTGTCAAAAGCAAGGAAAAGAAGGCAGTTTCAAAAGCAGAAAGTGTAGAAAAAGCAATAAGTGCAAAAGTAGGAAACTTTGTCCAAGAGGGGGCGTTGTTTCCATTTTGGTGAAAGAATGCAACGAAGGAAACATCATCAATCGTAAGATCCATACTGCTATTTTCCTCAAGGAGGGTGCATACATGGATTAGGGTTAGGTTTTGCAAGTGGATAACTTGCTCAATAGGTGGATCACTTGCTAAACAAGTCAATAAAGTCTATAAAGGGATGCTTCCAACTCCATTTAATAGTTTGGATTGTGAATTCTTTGGTGCTGAGTGAAGCTGAGCTTCCAGTCTGAGTGATGAGCCTCAGTTTCCTTGGGTGACGCACCCCAAGTCTCCATTCCCTTATCTTCTCTCCTCTTCCATTTTTCAGTTCATATTACAAAGAGCCAAGAATCATCCATCTAATATTCAACTTGAGCTCTGATAACATCCATTTATCCATTGAATTTGAGATCCAATGAACGAAGCTTCACTTACGCTCTCATATCAGTACCGGGTGCTAGTTCTGGGCCTCCAATTCTTAGTTTTGGACACCATTTGAGGAGATAAACTCTTCAAATCTTCTCTTGAACTTCTTATCCCCATATTTATGTTTTGATCTTTGTATTGCAGTAAGAATTCTTTCCAAGAGTGTCACCATGCTGAACTTTCATGAGAGTAGTCTTTCAATGCCCATTTAATGGGTCTTTTTGCCAGCTTATGCACTAAATATGATGTAATGACTGTGACTATTTTATCTGAGTTATATTATTCCTAAAATATCTCATATAAATATCTGTAGATCATTAGTTGTAGGTCTAGTTAAATTCTGATTCAAAATTTGTCAATATTTTCATACCTTGCTCATTGACTAGTTTTACAGTTGTTAATATTAATGATGATTTGTAAACTCAAATTGTGTTATGTAAGTTTATGTAGGTTATTAATTCACCCCACAACCCAACCTAACTTACATATTAATAATTTGATGGGGTCGTACTGTGTTTGAGTGGCCTCTTCCGCGCAGGCTTTCCCTAGTCCAAAAATCCCAATTTTTCCCAAACACTCCCAAACCGCCTCAAATTGTTCCAGATATGTTCCAAGCATGTTAAAATGCTATTTGTTACCTAATACATGACTGATAACTTATTTTAGCCTTCCATAAGCCTTGGTTTATTGGAAATGATAGTTCAATCTCAGTTGGGACACCCAAAAGCATGGGAGTAGACTTCATCATAGCTGATGTTCGAAACTTAAAAGGACCCTCCATCCTTGAGCTTAGGGATATGAAATCTCTCTATACAAACGTGTCCTTTGGTTGCTTCCATTAGCCCTGTATCATTCTCAGTTTTGCTAGTACTGCCTGTGTTCTGCATTGCATAAAGAAAGTGATTGATCTTAGTGTAAAATTTTATTTCACATCTACATTATATCAACAGTAAAGTTAATATTATGATCTGATATCAGATCAAGGATATTATAGTGGTATCAGAGATCTTTCCTTGGATCATCTTGTGGAAAAAATGCTCTTTATTGAATAATATTACAAATCACTTAATCAAGTTGCAGCTATGAGGCTCCTACCAATGATCAAAGAAGACCTTGAGCAGTATGAAGAAGAAGACTATGAAGAGCCCTCAAGCAATACCTCAGGTAGATTTAGTAGGGATGATGTTAATGAATTCTGTCTTCTAGCATATGATGAACTCATCTGGAAGAAATATACAAGTGTTGTTGGTCAAATGTTTGGTGGAAATAACTCTAAGGAATCCTTCCAGTATCCCATGGAATACTATGCTTTAAAAGAAGATATAAGGGAGGTCTTATCTTTCTGAGATTACTACTACCTTGAGCTGAAGAAGTTGTTCAAGGAAACATACTACCAAGCAAATGAAGTAAGGATTGCACATATGACCGATAGTGTGTGCTAAGAAGTGGGGTTAGTAGAATCGAATGGAGCTAAAGTAGATGCACAAGTGGATCCATATTTTACTAGCCAATGCAAGGAGGATGATGTTGTCACTGGTGGTAAGACATCTTTTGGATCATATCCAAAAGAAGGATATAAATAAGATCTGAAATCACCATTTGGGATTTACAATGAAGCAGAAGACAAGGATACATCAGTTGGATGTGAACCAAAAGATTTGGTGGAAGATCAAGCTACCATAGCTCCACCACATGAAGAGAAAAAATTGATGCAAAGGGATGAACGTAGTTCATATTTTTGTATTCACTTGCATCATGATGAAGTTGCAGCCACATCAGAGGAGAGGCTTGACATTAGTGAAAATCCACATCCCACTATCATCATTGAGGAGAGCCATGAAACACCTAGTCTTCCAAGTGGGAAAACATAAATAAAGATCCATGAATGGGAGCGCAAGTTACTGCAAGATATTTGCAGTGAAGGAGAATGAGAAGTTTCCCATGAGCATAAAGAGAAAGATATTGCAACAATGGAAGACATAACTGAAATCCTTAATGGTGAGCATTGTGCAACAAAAGAGCAAGGTTTTCATTCACTGGACCCTACCACCAGTGTTGTTGAAGAACAATCTAGAGAGATAAGAAACACTTTGGACATGGTTGAAAGAGTACCTACTGATGGGTGCTCAAGTTTTAGTGAGACATCTACTGAGGGATGTCCACCTCTCTATGTTGGTGACAGAGATATTTCACTTGAATAAGTTGCTACAAAACCAAATATCCATGAGCATACAACCCTGGTAGTAGCTAAACAAAAGGTCCGAAGATCAACTTCCACATCACCACTGGATTTCCATGAAGTTGATCCAAGAAAGAGGGAAGAAGAAGAGGTTCATCTGCCAAAACTTCATTTTCTTGCAGGGTCATTGAAGATGAGTGAGTGCAAGATCAAAGAAACCCTACACACTCTCCTTGGAACCCATGCATTGATGGAAAATATTTGTTGGAAGTTGGAGGAGAAATCTTCAATGGAAGACATGGAGAAGTTTCAAAAGACCATGACAAGCATCAAAGGTAATTTTATCCATTTTCTTTATGATAGAGATAGTTTGCTTGAGATTATTGAGTTGTTGCATGGAGAATGTTTGAACGATTGAACCATTGATCTATAGGCAATGAGAGAAATTGAAAGGTATAATTGTGCAGTGGAATATCAAGAACAATGTACACTAAACAAGACAAAGTTGAGACAAATCTGATAAGAATTTATCAGTTAATTACAACATTAATCTTCATTATTCCCAGCAATATACAACAATGATAGAATAAGTAGTATTTGAATCATGTGGATAAGATTCAAATCTACGAACTAAACTTGGATGACTGGCTAATTGAGAGTGTCTAAATCACTGCATGGGAGCCACTAGTATAACTCCTGACGTCTAAATCAGTCTGACAATTAGTTAAACCAGTTAAACTGATGAGGTAGGTGGAAAAAGGTGCCACTTCCCATGCAACCATGAAAAATTGGTGCTAGAATAACTGAGAGTGATCTAATTGAATTTAATTGAAGGTTGACTCAGCATAACTACCTACCTACCACAACCAACTAATGGAGGCTATTGGTGGCACTCAAAGTTGCTCCTATGATGTAGCGATTGGTCTCAGAGGCACATAAACACATGCATGAACATGCAGTAAGTGGTAGTTAACCTATATATGTGTTCTCCACACTCTAGTACAAATATAATGTCTCCCTAACTTAGACAAGATGATCAAATAGACTATATATGGACGAGGGAGGATTATATAATCCTACCCCACCCCACCCCCCCCCCACCCCCTTATTCCTAACTTGGACAACTTGGACCTTGGAAACTAGGCCAAAATTCAACCATTAAATCTAAAAGAATTAAAATTTTCTTAATAAACTAATGGAAATGGGGAAAATCTCATGGGAAAAAAAACCCTCCCTCAAAATAAGCAGTGAATCAGGAAAACAAGTTATTCTTAAGAGGAAATTTTCCTCTTTGGGCAAAAACTTGTGAAATGTTGTTGCAATTTGCTGCTCTGTGGAGCTGCCATGCAGAATCATGGTTCTTTTGTGCATCAACATCCTGGGACTGTGCATGTGAATCTTTCCATCTTCTTTCGATCTGATGAATTTTGCTTTTGTCTCTTCTTTCTGGAGGAGGAATGGAATGATCCATTTTGTTCTTCAATGGGATAAATTGTGAATCATTCCCTATCATCAAGTAGCATCTTCCTAGAAGTTTGTTGCACCACTCTATAGGTAGCGAAACTATGTGAGAGAGTGCAATATAATATTTTGATACTGGGACCTCATTTTTCTTCTATCATCTAGATCCCCAACATCATTCCCGGCTGCTTCAATGAGATTTCCATCCCATTCAAGATTCTAATTCGGAATAGGAGTTGGATATGGATCTATATCATCTTGAGGTACAATATCAATGTCAAGATCATGATGATCTTGTTCTTCATCTTCTGAAACTGAAATCTGATACAACATATCATTATTTGCAAATGGATATGAAAGAGAGTTTATACCTCCCCTTTCTAATGGCTACTCAGATTGTGTTGGAGCTAGGTATGGTAGAAAGTGTGAGAATTCATATGTCTTGGAGGCAAGTTTTGCAACACCCTTCGCTATAATCTTCCCAGTTGAGATATCTGAGATCTCCACTGAGTCAGGACCAAATACAACTTGCTTTGGCGAGCCAGTATGAGTCATCTGATAAACACATAACAAATTTGCTGCAATAAAGGGCACATAGAGTGAATTCTTGAACTCACCATGTTGGATTTTGATAAAACATCTACCTGCTATTGGGATCTGTGAATTATCCCCCATTTGAATGCTAGGTGTTATATTTTAACATTTAAGCTAGCATTATATTAGGACCTTTAACTAAGAGAATAATAAGCACAACAATCAAACACAAGAGACAATGAACACAATTTTTTTCCTCGGGGAAACCATAAATGGAGAAAACCCCGCAACTTCCTCAGAGATAGAATCGGCACCAAAAGTAAAAACCCAAAAACAATAAGATGATCTCCCAAAAGCAGTAGCCTCTTTCTTTCTAGCCCCAGCAACTTCTTCTCCCTCAGCTATGCACTACAACTGAGTGTGAGTGAGTGAGTGATAAATAGAGAGACTCACTCTCTATTTATACTAATTCCCGACTTAACAATGACTCACTAGGTGATTCTAACAACCCTAGGGCTCCGGAACTACGGGCACTTTAACCCTTGAAAAATAGGAGGGTTACCCACATTGACTTGACATGACTTATTTACATTATAGAAACTCTCGATCAGAACATCGGGGCATGACATGACTCAATTACATTATAAACACTTCCCGGAATAAACATCGGGGTACAATTCATAAGAAATACAAGTGAATACATTCCGAAGTTACAATTACATCAACACTCCCTCTTAACTAGGAAGGTATTCACTCGACACAATTTATTAGCACAAGTATTCTTCTCTGTATCATCTGGATCATCATCGATTCCTCATCATCTTCAAGTCATTTTCATCTTCAAGTCATCTTCATTTTCAATTCATCTTCATCTAGATTGGGATCATCACTCGATCTAGATCATCATCACTGGATCCGGATCATCACTGGATCTGGATCATCACTGGATCTGGATCATCACTCGATCTGGATCATCATCACTAGATCTGGATCATCACTCGATCTGGATCATCTCTAGTTCTGGAACATCTCTGCTGGATCATCATCATGGGTGCTATCTCTTGATTCTTCTCATCATAGGAAGTTCTACAGAGCCAACCCTTTTTCATGTTGGTTGTAGGCCTAGCCTCCATGTAGGTCTTTTCCAGCACTTATATCTGACCCTAAATCAGAATGGCCCACCCAACACTTCTATTTGATCATGTAGGAACCAATCCTATAACCATATTAGAAAGGCACATCCATCACTCACATCTGACCATGTGGGAACACATCCCACAACCCTGTCAGAAAGGCCCAACACTCACATATGACAACCAATGTCAGAAAGGCCCAGCACTTACATTTGACCATGCAAGGAACCAATCCTCCATGCCAAAAGGGCTCTGCACTTACATATGATCATTGTAGTAACCAATCCTACAATTACACTTACATCTAATCAGCTATATGTTCGTCTGTCACAACATACTAGAGCTTCACTGCTCCCCTCTGCACCATATTGTTGATGTATATGTAACTTCAGAATGTATTCACTTGTATTTCTTATGTATTGTAACCCGGTGTTTATTCCGGGATGTACTTGAGTCATGTCATGCCCCGATGTTCCTACCGGGAGGTTCTACAATGTAAACAAGTCATGTCAAGTCATTGTGGGTAACCCTCTTATTGATCAAGGGTTAAAGTCCCCGCAGTTCCAGGGCACTAGGGTTATTAGACTCTCCTAGAGAATTTGGCCCTGGTAGGGTTTAGTCAAGTCAGGAATTAGAATAAATAGAGAGATAGCCTCTCTATTTAACACACACTCACTCACACTCAGTTGTAGCACATAGTTGAGGAAGAAGAAGACACTGGGGCTAGGAAGAAAGAGGTTACTGCTGTCAAGATATCATCTTACTATTTTTGGGTCTTACTTTTGGTGTTGATTCTATCTCTGAGGAAGTTGTGGGGTTCTCTCCATTTATGGTTTCCCTGAGGAAAAACAATGTGTTCATTTTCTCTTGTGTTTGATTGTTGTGCTTGTTATTCTCTCAGTTAAAGATCCTAATGTAATGCTAGCTTAATGTTAAAAATATAACATGGTATCGGAGCTAACCTGAGAAGAAGACATTGTGCAGCTGCGGGAACTAGGGATTCCTACTTTGTGGATCTCTCTCCACATATTTTCAGCAAAAGAAGGTTGGAATAACTCTCCTCCCTAGGACGCATCTTTCTATCGAAGCATAATCCAATTCTGAGGTTTTTCAGTTTTGGACCCGACACTACTGCTGGAAATTAGGGCTTTCCACATAAGTGTAATTTTTCAGTGAGGCCAGTTCTGGATTGATCTCCTCCTCAAAATTGAAGTTTAGAGATCAAGATCAAAGCATTTGGTTGGACAGAACTCAGGAAAATCAAAACCCTAATCTACTCCTGAACCAGCACTGCAAAATTTCAGCTCTAAATCCAAATCCGACATCTTGACCTGGTAAGATCTAAATCTTTTGTATTTCCATTTGAGGTTCTCAGTTAAGATGTCTCATCATACCAAGCTTGATGAAAATATTGAGGGAGCTGATAAATTTCGAGCCTGGAAGTATAGGATCTCCCTGGTCCTGGAAGAAAATGAGTTGGACTCCTACATCAATGAGGAGGTTTCAGTACTAGAGGGAGATGAGGCTAAGGCCTTACACAAGAAGAAGTTGGTTATGGCAAAGAGGATTATTGCTGATTCAATCAAGGATCACCTCATACCACAGGTGTCCTCCCTAAAGACACCTAAAGCTATGTTTGATGCCCTAACCAAATTGTTTGAAGGGAAGAACATAAACCGGAATATGACTCTGAGAAACCAACTGAAGAATGTAAAGATCCAGAATGCAGATACCATCCAGTCTTACTTTACAAGGGTCTCTCAGATCAAGAAACATCTAGAAGTAGTAGATGAAGAAGTAGAAAATGCAGAGATTGTAATGACCACCTTGAATGGTCTCCATAGATCACGGGACTCCTTTATTCAAGGAATATGTGCCAGAAAGAAGTTAGTCAAGTTCAGCAGACTATGGGAAGAATGATCTCAAGAAGAAGCTTGAATAGCAGCTCGAGAAGAAAAGATGGGAAGTGAAGATCAAGCTCTCACGGTTCACTCCAAGAAAACCAGAAGAAGTCCTCATCACCCTAGAGGTAAGCATTCTCATCAAAGAGATATCACTAGAAAAGACTTATCTAAATTAATATGCTATACATGTGATGAAAGAGGACACTTTGCCAAAAACTTTCCTAGAAACAAGATTAACTCCCATAAGAACAAGGGAAACAAGAGAAGACATCATGCTCATGCTGTAGAGGATATTGAACCTTCTACAAAGAGAACCAGATATGAAAGTGAAGATTCTTCAAGTGATGAAGAATATGTTTTGATTTCCGCTCTCACGGGAAACATTACTCATGGAAGCAATGATTGGCTTATAGACAGTGGGGCTTCGAAACATATGATAGGATTCAAGGAATCCTTTGTGAAAATATCAGAACATGACTCACCTCACAAGGTGAAACTTGGGGATGACTACCAATATCCAATAAAATGTAGTGGGGAATCATCCTATAAGCTAGACTCTAGAAATTCTATGAAGATACAAGATGTATTGTTTGAACCAGGACTAAAGAAGAACCTCCTCTCCATATATGCATTAGATGTGAAATGCATGAGGGTTGCATTTATAGATGGCCATGTCATCATGTGGACAAAGGGAAAGACTATTAATGATGCACTAGTGATTCGAGAATAAGAAGGAGGTCTATACAAATTTAAGGTCCATCCAGAACAAGCCTTGCTCCATGACACAGTAGATCCAAATGAACTTTGGCATAGAAGTCTTGCACATGTGCATTACAGAGTACTACCACTTGCAAGCAAAGTTGTTGAAGGTCTTCCAGAAATTCAAGCAAAACATGACAGAGTCTGTAAAGAATGTGCAAAAGGAAAGAACACAAAGAAGACATTTCCAAGTAGCGAGAGAAAAGCAAAAGGAATCTTGGAAATCATGCACTCTAATGTATGCGGTCCAATGTCATCAAGTTCACTAAGCGGGTATGTGTACTATGTTTCTTTTATTGATGATTTTTCTAGGAAGACATGGATTTAATTCATGAAGAACAAAGATGAAGTATTCAGCAAGTTCAAGGAATTCAAAGCCTTGATCGAGAACCACACTGAAAAGAAGATCAAGACCTTTCGATCAAATAATGGTGGAGAATTCACATCGAATGAATTCAAAGAGTTATGCAAAGACTCAAGGATTAAGAGGCAGTTATCCAGTCCATATAATCCACAATAGAATGGGATTGCAGAAAGGAAGAATAGAACTATCATGGAAGCTGCAAGAGCAATGCTTCATGATCAAGATCTTCCTATGCATCTTTTGGTAGAAGCTGCCAGAACAGCCGTGTATGTACAGAACCGTACTCCACACAGAGTACTTGAGAAAAAGACACCTAAAGAAGTCTTTTTCGGAAAGAAACCAGAAGTAGCCATCTTAGAATATTTAGCTGTCCAGTGTACATACACATTCCAAAAGAGAAGAGGACAAAATTAGATCCTTCGGGAAAGAAGGGTATATTTGTGGGATACTCTGAAAGCTCGAAGGCTTACAGAATATACTTCCCAAGATTCAAGAAGATCGACGTCATCAGGGATGTGACATTTGATGAAGACATAGCTTACAACAAAGCTAGAAAGAGACCTGCTAAAGTTCCTGAAGAATCAGAAGCACCCAGAATTCATGACACAACCATGAACGAAGAAACGCAAGAAGAAGATTGAGAATTTGAAGAACCTTAAGAACCTGTAGATCCACCTCATGAGAAGAATCCTCATAAGAGGAAACCTGCTTGGGTATGAGAAGTTATCCAAGGTGCAAAAAGATATGGGGCTCTAGAAGAAAATGACAGAGAAAAAAGAGGACCAGATCCTGCTCCGGATATGTAGCGTTATTAATTGATTTCATCGATAAAGAACCTTCCAATTATGAAGAAGCGACAGAATGAAAAGAATGCAAGGATGCTATGATCGAAGAGTATCAATCGATCATGAATAATGATGTTTGGGATGTTGTCCCAAGACCAAAAGGGAAGTCTGGTGTAACTTCCAAATGGATCTACAACATCAAGCATGCTGCAGATGGTAGCATTGAAAAATAAAAAGCAAGATTTGTTGCTCGTGGTTTCTCCCAGAAAGAACGAATAGATTATGAAGAAACTTTTGCACCTGTAGCCAGATACACTTCCGTTAGATCAGTACTTGCTCTGGCTGCAGGGATGAAATGGAAGATACACCAAATGGATGTTAAGACTGCCTTCTTGAATGGTGTAGTAGAAGAAGAAGTGTATGTGGAGCAACCACTCGATTTTGAGACACATGACAGGGAGTCTCATGTGTGTAGATTGAAGAAAGCCCTGTACGATTTGAAACAAGAACCCAGGACATGGTACGACAGAATTGAAAGCTTTCTATCTAGTTTGGGCTTTACCAAAAGTAAAGCAAATTCCAACCTTTACTACAAGGTTGAAGATGGAAACCCAGTGATGCTCCTACTGTATGTACATGATATGTTTGTGACAGGTATGGATGGGTTGATTGCTGATACGAAGAGGAAGCTTGCTGTCGAGTTCGAAATGAAGGACTTGGGTATGATGCATTATTTTCTAGGCATGGAGGTGTGGAAAAATGAAGATGGAATCTCCCTCGGACAAGGGAAGTATGTAGTAGAGATCCTGAAGAGGTTCAGGATGATGGACTGCAAGGCCATGACCACACCTATGGCATCAAACCTGAAGCTATTGAGTGATGCTTCATCAAAAGCAGTTGATGCTACGATGTATCATTAGATGATTGGGTCCTTGATGTACCTGATGAACATGAGACCAGGTATCTACTTTGCTGTGAACACCTTGAGCCAGTTCCTAACAGATCCGAGACATGTTCACTTGATTGCTGCAAAACATATTCTGAGATACCTGAGGGGTACAGTTTATTATGGGCTCAAGTATGAGGTGAATCAAAAGATTAACCTGGAGGGTTATGTTGATTCAGATTGGGCAGGCAGTGTCATCGATAGGAAGAGCACTTCAGGGTGTTGCTTCAGTATGGGATCAAGTGTGATCTCTTGGTTCAGCAGGAAGCAATCTTGTGTGGCACTGAGTACAACTGAAGCAGAGTATGTCGCAGCTTGTTCAGCTAGTTGTGAGGTAGTATGGCTAAGGAAGCTACGGTTTGATTTATTTGATCTCCAGTTGGATGCTACTTGTATATATTGCGACAACCAGAGCTATGTGAAGTTGTCGGAGAACCCCGTGTTCAATGACAAGTTGAAACATATCGAGATCAAGTATCACTATATCAGGGATATGGTGCAGAGAGGAGTAGTGAAGCTCCAGTATGTTGCGACGGACAAATAGATGGCTGATGTGTTGACAAAGCCATTAGCCAGAGTGAAGTTTGAGTACTTCAGGGAGAATCTTGGTGGTCTCCAAATCGAGGTTCCTTCCAAGGGGAAGTGATGAGTCTGTGAGCCATTCTGACATGGTGAGAAGATTGGTTCCTTCCATGGTCAGATGTAAGGGCTGAGCCATTCTGTCATGGTGAGAGGATTGGTTCCTTCCCTGTCAGATGTGAGTGCTGAGCCATTCTGATGTGACTGTAGGATTGGTTCCTACATGATCATATATAAGGGCTATTACCATTCTTGGAATGGAGGTTCCTGGTCAGTTACCAGGAATACTCGGTCTAGGACTGAGGGCCATTATGTTATGACTATGGCATGTGTTCCCACATGATCAAATATGAGTGCATGGTCATTCTAATGTGATTGAGGGATGTGTCCCCACTTGATCAGATATAAGGGATGATGCCATTCTCTAGGAGAATGGAGGCACCTGGTCAGTTACTAGGAACCCTCAACCTGGGGTTGAGATCCCTTCTGACATGGTTGCGGGATGTGTTCCCCCCTTGGTCAGATGTAAGTGCAGAGCCCTTCTGACATGGTTGTGGGATGTGTTCCCCCCGTGGTCAGATGTAAGTGCAGAGCCCTTCTAACATGGTTGCGGGATGTGTTCCCCCCATGGTTAGATGTAAGTGCATATCCCTTCTGACATGGTTACGGGATGTGTTCCCCCATGGTCAGATGTAAGTGCAGAGCCCTTCTGACATGGTTGCGATATGTGTTCCCCCCATGGTCAGATGTAAGTGTAGAGCCCTTCTGACATGGTTGCGGGATGTGTTCCCCCATGGTCAGATGTAAGTGCAGAGCCCTTCTGACATGGTTGCGGGATGTGTTCCCCCCATGGTCAAATGTAAGTGCAAAGCCTTTCTAACAGGGCTATGGGATGTGTTCCCGTATGGTCAGATGTGAGTTTTTGGCATGCCTTTTTGACATGGTGTTGGATGTATTCCTCTCATGGTCAGATGTAAGTGCTGGGCAGGCCATTCTGACTTAGTGTCAGATATAAGCACTGAAGAAGACCTACATGGAGGCTAGGCCTATAACCAACATGAAGAAGGGTTGGCTTTGTAGAACTTCCTGTGATGAGAAGATTCATGATGATGACCCAGTGATGATGATCCAGCAGTGATGATCCAGATCGAGTGATGATCCAGATCTAGAGATGATGCTCTAGTGATGATCTAGATCTAGTGATGATGATACAGATCAGAAGATGAAGATGACTTGAAGATGACGAGGACTCGAGGATGATCCAGATGATACAGAGAAGAAGAATTATACTAATAAATTGTGTTGAGAGAATACCTTCCTAGTTAAGAGGGAGTGTTGATGTATATGTAACTCCGGAATGTATTCACTTGTATTTCTTATGTATTGTAACCCGATGTTTATTCAGGGATGTACTTGAGTCATGTCATGCCCCGATGTTCCTATCGGGAGGTTCTATAATGTAAACAAGTCATGTCAAGTCATTGTGGGTAACCCTCCTATTGATCAAGGGTTAAAGTCCCCACAGTTCTGGGGCACTAGGGTTATTAGACTCTCCTAGAGAATTCAACCCTAGTAGGGTTTAGTCAAGTGGGGAATTAGTATAAATAGAGATCTATCCTCTGTATTTAACACACACTCACTCACACTCAATTGTAGCGCATAGCTGAGGAAGAAGAAGACACTGGGCCTAGGAAGAAAGAGGTTACTGCTGTCGGGAGATCATCTTACTATTTTGGGGTCTTACTTTTGGTGTTGATTCTATGTCTGAGGAAGTTGCAGCGTTTTCTCCATTTATGGTTTCCCCGAGGAAAAACATTGTGTTCATTGTCTCTTGTGTTTGATTGGTGTGCTTGTTATTCTCTCAGTTAAAGATCCTAATGTAATGCTAGCTTAATGTTAAAAATCTAACACATATCCCTAATATAGTGATACTTGATCTCCATATGCCTCGACTTGTCATGGAACACCAGGTTCTCTGACAACTTCACACAACTATGGTTGTCACAATGTATACATGTAGCATCCAACTGGAGATCAAATAAATCAGACAACAGCTTCCTCAACCATACTGCCTCACAACTAGCTGAACAACCTGTGACATACTTTGCTTCAGCTATAATCAGTTCCACACAGGACTACTTGCTGCTAAACCAAGAGATCACACTTGAACCCATACTAAAGCAACACCCTGAAGTGCTCTTCATATCGATGGCACTACCTACCCAATCTGAATCAACATAACCCTCCAGGTTAATATTCTGATTCGCCTCATACTTGAGCCCATAATCAATTGTACCCCTCAGGTACCTCAGAATATGCTTTGCAGCAATCAAGTGAACATGTCTCGGATCTGTTAGGAATTGTCTCAAGGTGTTCACAACAAAGCAAATATCTGGTCTTGTGTTCGTCAGGTACATCAAGGACCAATCATCTAACGATACACCCTAGAATCAACCGCTTCTAATGAAGCATCACTCAATAGCTTCAAGTTCGATGCCATAGGTGTGGTCATGGCCTTGTAGTCCATCATCTCGAACCTCTTTAGGATCTCTACTACATACTTCCCTTGTCCAAGGGAGATTCCATCTGCATTCTGCCACACCTCCATGCCTAGAAAATAGTGCATCATACCCAAGTCCTTCATTTCGAACTCGATAACAAGCTTCCTCTTCGTATTATCAATCAACCCATCCATACCTGTTACAAAAAGATCATCTACATACAGTAGGAGTATCACTGGGTTGCCATCTTCAACCTTGTAGTAAAGGTTGGAATCTACTTTACTCTTGGTAAAGCCCAAACTAGATAGAAAGCCATCAATTCTGTCGTACCATGTCCTGGGTACCTATTTCAAATCGTACAGGACTTTCTTCAATCTACACACATGAGACTCCCTGTCATGTGTCTCAAAATCGAGTGGCTACTCTACATATACTTCCTCTTCCACTACACCATTCAAGAAAGCAGTCTTGACATCCATTTGGTGTATCTTCATTTCATCTATGCAGCCAGAGCAAGTATTGATCTGATGGAAGTGTATTTGTCTATAGGTGCAAAGGTTTCTTCATAATATATTCCTTCTTTCTGTGAGAAGCCATGAACCACGAATCTTGCTTTATATTTCTCTATGCTTCCATCTACAGCATGCTTGATCTTGTAAATCCATTTGGAAGTTACAACAGACTTCCCTTCTGGTCTTGGGACAACATACCAAACATAATTCTTCACGATCGATTGATACTCTTCGATCATAGCATCCTTCCATTCTTTTCTTTTTGTCACTTCTTCATAGTTGGAAGGTTCTTTATCGATGAAATCACCTAATAAAGCTAGATACTCGGAGTAGGACCTGGTCCTCTTTCTTTCTCTGTGATTCTCTTCTGGAGCCCCATATCTTTTTTCACCTTGGATAGCTTCTCGTACCCAAGGAGATTTCCTCTTATGAGGATTTTTCTCCTAAGGTGGATGTACAGGTTCTTGAGGTTCTTCAAATTCTCGATATTCTTCTTGAGTTTCTTCATTCATGGTTGTGTCATGAATTCTGGGTGCTTCTAATTCTTAAGGATCTTCAGCAGGTCTCTTTCTGGATTTGTTGTAAGCTGCCTTCATCAAATGTTACGTCCCTACTGATGTCGATCTTCTTGAATCCTAGGAAGTATATTCTGTAAGCCTTCGAGCTTTCAGAGTATCCCACAAATATACCCTTCTTTCCTGAAGGATCTAACTTTGTTCTCTTTTCTTTTGGAATGTGTATGTACACTGGACAGCCGAATATTCTGAGATGGCTGACTTCTGCTTTCTTACCGGAAAAGACTTCTTTAGGTGTCTTGTTCTTGAGTACTCTGTGTGGAGTACAGTTCTGTACATAGACCGTTGTTCTGGCAGATTCTACCCATAGATGCATGGGAAGATCTTGATCATGAAGCATTGCTCTTGCAGCTTCCATGATAGTTCTATTCTTCCTTTTTGCAACCCCATTCTGTTGTGGATTATATGGAGTGGATAACTCCCTCTTAATCCCTGAATCTTTGCATAACTCTTTGAATTCATTTGATGTGAATTCTCCGCCATTATCTGTGTTAGCACTCAGAATGTACCCAGGTTGTGAAAGGTATACTCCAAGGTAACAGCAAAACCACTTTAGGAAGAAACTGGTATTTTCTTCCAGAGAGGGATCTCTCAATAAATATTTAACAAGACCAGATTTAAAATAACATTCACAGATTTATGTATTTGGCTGAAACAATAACATAACCATTGGGCATGGAGTCATATACAATACAAAGATACCACAAAGACATATACATGATATTCATCAAAGGCAAGGTAACCATATCATCACAGTCATTCAAATTGATTATGGTGGAACAGAAGAGATGAAGAAACAACCCATTAATACAGAGCATCAACAAGGATGAGTTCTATATCAATTTTAGCAGAAAAATTCATATAATATCTGAAATGATAACCAGAGCATAAACACATGAATTCTGATCATCTAACGCTATATTCCAGATACGAGGAAGAAACAAAATGGAGTGTTACACAAAGAAGGTACAATCACATAAAAGAAAGAAGCACAGACTGTAATATCAACGACACATGAATCTCTAACAAAACTCTCATGCATTCACTTTGTTATTTCAAAAACAGATATGTTCTCCAAAATTACTCACAACCCGATGGGTTCCAACCCCCATCTCATAAAAAGATACAAATTTATAGATAAAACAATAAGTCGGCCCCCCAGCAGATCAATAACAGAATGATCAGCGTAAATTAGAGTTTGTAACTGAATTCCTACACCACTAGGAAGTTGTTACAACTCCATTCCTAACAGATCACAAAGTACAAATCAACTGGATAACAAAATTTCGCCCAGTAGCTCCACGTCTTTTCCCCAACAACTCCACGTCTTTGCCCCAACAGCTCCACGTCTTTGCCCCATCAACCATTCAGTACCTGACACCTGTTCCTAAGGGGGAAGAATATACTTTGTTTTCCCAAACCACTCTACAGCTTTCCACTGCTCCGAACTTGGAGTGTCACTCTCCATCATCTCCCGAATTGCTACCTCGAGCTCCATAAATGCTTCATAAGATTTCTTGGGCAATCTGGCTCTTATGATTACGAACTTCTACAGGATTTCGAAGTCTTCCGTCAACATGTTCACAATGGTTTGTCCTGTAAGGCTCTTCTCCAAGTTATTAAATTTTGAGTGGTCCATGCGAGCCCGGACAAGCAGGTGATGATAATGTTCCAACCGGAGCATCCGACCTTCTTCGTCCTAGAAGGATGGCAATCCATCTTTGAACAGCTCTTTAAACTCTTGTTTGAACTTATTGACCTGCACAATCAATTCTTCTGACTTGTCTTGGACAGTCTTCATTAAATGGTGTTTGTGGATGATCTTCTTCGCCCACAGCACTATTGAGATTCTATCCTTTATGCCCATGTCGTGCAACTTCTGGTATGTCAGTGAATTCAGAAAATTCAATGTGTTCTAAGCTGTGGTGAGGGGTCTTTTTGCCATGTGTTCATTTACCAGTTTCAGTTTTTGTTGAGCCGAATCTGTCACTATACTCAAATCATCAATAAAATTCAGGTAGTGCCGGAACTTGGTAATCTCTATAGTCAGGGTGTCCCAAATGATATGTTTCGCCCCCTGAAGATGGCATTTCCCAATGAATTTTTCTTTTAGCTCATCGATCTTTTTCTGTAATTGATTCTTGTCTTGCAAGATCTATTTTTTGCTTTCATTAACTTTAACCAGTTCAGCTTTCATCTTCTCATTTTCTGCTCTCAAATCTTTGATTGCTTCTTCCTTCAAACTCACCTGTGACATTGGTACTAACAAAACATCAGTAGAGAAATCATCTAATGGCTTCTGGATATTGACAATAGACAGGTCCTCACCGGCAGGAGTCTGGCTCATCAACTCTTCCATAATCTCCTTCTCTTCATTCTGATCTTTTTCCATCAAGGAGATTTGGGACAACAGTTCCTCCCTTTCGGCTTCCCACTTCTCTTTTTCTTCTTGTAGCTTTCCTACTCTTCCTTTGTATTCCATCATCTCCTGATGGATTTTATCCTTTTCTTCTTGGAGGGCTAGCAACTCAGCTGACTGAACATGTTCAGTGCCTGGGATCTTCAGTTTCTTCTTCAGAACCTGGAGTGCATTCTCCTTTTCCTCTAACAACCTCTTGACTACCTGTGTACTGTCTGAACTAGCAATGTCTGTCTGCAGCTTCTTAATCTGAACAACATTTGCTTTATTTTCTACTTTCTCATGTTTCAATTGGATTTCCAATTTGTCTGTCAAGACTTGCAATTTATTGATCTTCATCATGGCTTGAAGCAAGTCTGAGTAGATGATATCGCTTGTCTGTTTGTGGAGTTGAATTTTGTCCGGAGTGCTGATTTTGTCTAACTGGATTTCTATTTCAAACATTCTCTTGTCACTTACCATAGCCATTCTAAAAGTATTCCTCTCAGCATCTCTAGCAGAGACCAGAGAGGTTTTCGAACTGCACAGACTTCTAACCTTCGGGAGCAAATTTCTCGTTTCCTCCATAGACTACTTCCTCTTCTCCATGTAACTGGCTTTTAGGTCTTCCTTAGACTTAAACACGTGGCACAATTCCGAACTATCTACATCACCTTTCGGATTCTTAAAAGAGAATTGGCTTACTTGCACCACTTTCAGGGGAACTAGGGCACCTCTTTTGGAACCATCAGAAACCTCCTCATCTATAATTTCACCACTTTGCAGCAGCTTTGTCCTTTTATGGGGGCCTTCCTCGTCTACATCCATACTCTCAGTTTCAGAAAAACTCCTCTTGACCAAAATGCCAGCACCTTCTATTATTTGGGCTGCTGTCTCTTCATCAGACTTTGACTTGTCAGTACACTGTAGCAAATTGGCCATTTCAGCTAGCCCCTCTATAGCTTGATGCTCAAATGGTTTATTCTTGTTTGCCTATTTTCTCAATGAGATCACCTGGTGGGGGTCATAGTTCATATTTACATCTTTTGTGAAATCCATATTCTCCATCAACCTTTCTATAAATGCCAGGGCACCTTTACCTTTAAAAATGAAAGGGCCGACTTTAAATGGAAATTTAATATTCAAAGACTTTATGAAAGCACCAAAGTGCTCCTCCTCAGACAATAATATCTGCCTCATGAACTCCAGCGCGAAAATCCTTGGGGTCAAGAAGGATGGTAGCCTATAAGGCTGAGCAGTAAAGCCATATATTCTTAACACCGTGTAACCTCTGTATAGGAACCAGTCCCCCACCCGATCTTTGGGCGACGACTGCATTAGACATCTCATCTCTTCCAGGACACGGGGCAGGTCTTCATCGAATAACATCCTGTATATTTCGGACATGATCGAATTGGAAAATTTGACCATGTTGATTTGCTTGGGCAAATCAGAAGAAGATAGAGCACTTAAGAACTTTAATTCAGTAACATTAGAACATAATAACATGTTAAGCAAGTGTGTTTGAAATCTAAAAAACTGGACCTTGGGAAATTCAGTCAACTGGAGGTGGATCGCTTCGGCAAGGTACTCATCTAAATTAAGCCCGGGGACTGACTAGGACTCGGGACTTAAAGAATTTATTTTTAACAAGAAACCAAGGATAACATCACCTATATGACAATCGTCATCTAGACCTAACACTTGACAGACCAAAGACATTACCAGTTGCACCTCAGTTCTAAAAATGTGCAAGGGGTAAGGCAAGACAAGACCTTCAAGGGACTGGCTTTCCTTTAGGATACTTGACAGGAATCAAGAGCGGCTTTCACTTTCGCAATTTCTGAAAAACTCGGCAAGGACAGATTCATTCACAGACTCACGATTTACAGGGTAGCTTTCGGGCAAACTAAGGTTTTCTCTTACGACCAAAGCATCAATTTTACACAGTATTTTCGACGTGGACCGACTCACAATGATCCTCTGAGAGGGAGAATAATTCACCGCACACCATTCAGCAAATTTAGGGAAGTGTAGGGTTTTCTCCAGGGCGAAATGGTACAAAAAAGACTTGCATACATTCAGAACGTCATTCCCCTGCGAAAAATAAGACCACAATTTCTCTTTGCTGCCGGACACGCTCCCTGTGGACAGGAAGGGGTCGCAGACGCCCTTGTGTCTATCTACCAAAAATTCCTCTCTGTCATCCGGGACCCGACCAGACACACCAACCTCGCTCCCCTGGTCCATTTCTTAATTTATAATGGTAATTGGACGAAGGAGTTACAGGAATAAAGTCCTACCTGGCTTACTGTGGAAGCGTGTGTTCGGAATATGCCTGGTACTGACAAATGGAAGCTCCCAAATCGCCAGGTCCTTTTCGTCGGGTCCCGAGCAAATAAAATAATCATTGGAGAGGTCAACCCTGCCTTTATAGGACCACCCAATTTTCCACGTGGACAGCATTTATTTCCGTAACCACCACTTATCTCTAACTGCCGTGCACTTCTATTTTTCGGTTTCATCCACGACCGTAGATCTAGTTTCTCTTTAATTTCTAGCCTTTGGATCATGTGCCATGTATCCCGTTCCGCCCGGCGCCTTGGTATTAACCAACGTGCAACTTTGTGCCCCGAAAACGCTCACAACCGTTGCCGCGCCGTACCTTCCATTTTTCACCGTTGGATCAAACGCCACGTCCCACATTCCGCTGGGATTTCTGGCTTTAACCCTCATGCAGCTTTAATCTCCGGAATCATCCACAGCCCTCAATCTAATATACCTTTATTTGCGAGCCATTGGATCACTTTCCGCCTATCAAATTCCACTGGGCTCCTTCCCTTTATCCAACGTGCAAGTTTGGGCTCCGGAATCTTTTTCAGCCGTTGATGTGATCGCTCGGTATTCATCAGCCGTCAGATCTGTTGACGTCTACCCAATTCCGCTGGGAGTCTGGGACTTATCTCTCGTGAAGTTTCACTCCCCGGAACTTATAATAACCGTTGATCTTTCTCGCTTTGATTTTCGTCCGTCAGATGTGTCATCGGATAACAAATTCCGCTGGGCCATTTGGGCTTATCTGTGCCCAGGTTTCTCTTCCGGAATCACTCTCATCCCTCGATATGATCTGACCTCGCCTATCCGCCGTCGGATTGAGAGGAGGATACACGATTTCGCTAGACTCCATTTTCTTAACCAACTCATGCCTTCACAAGGCGGATTTGATGTGAGCCGTGGATCTGCCCAGGACCACTTTATAACCTTTGATCTGTGCAGCTGGTTAAAAGCCGGAACCTGTCTTATCTTCCTCGCATGTTGCGAAGGGCGGGGGGAATACCAACCATTGATTTTCTTCCTTCCTTCATCGCGGCCTGGGCTCTTTGGCAAATTGATCGATACTTTGACTACCATTGCACCCTTGCACTATATCCTTTAACCAAAGTATTTAAACAACATTACCTTATCTCCACTATGGTCTTATTTCTCCCTTTGTTAAATACAGGTGTTAATAGCTGGCTCCATCTGGGGATGATATCCTCCCTGCGAGGTATCAAAGAACTCGTAGACCAGGTGCCTGTCTTTGATTTCGCACGCTAAGTCCCAAAAACCTCTCTTTTGTTTTTTGTAAATATATCACTTTTAGATATTTTTAGAAAATGAATGGTGAGCCTCCTGGATCTTAGGGCTTTCACTGTGAGCTTCAAATACATTCGTCTTACCATTGCTATTTATTTGTAAAGAGAAACAAATATATACAATTCTATGATACAAACTTTACCTTCCCCCTCAGGACAGGTAATGCTTCAGATATCTTCCATTTACAGGGTTACTCTCCAGAAGAACCTCGTTTGTGTATTCCAGCAAAAATGCATTATGTCCTCTATACCCAGCAACAACATAAGGTCCGACCCACATAGGGTCGAACTTCCCATGCTTGTCTTCGTTAGGAGCATCCCACTTCAATACCAGGTCATCAATCTGAAACTACTCTTCCTTGACCCTTCTATCAAAAGTATTCTTCATCTTCTCTTGATGAGACTGCACTTTGTCATAAGCCTTACTTCTTCGTTCTTCCAGCTCAATGATCTGATTTATCCTCCGCTATATGTAGTTTGGTTCTTCTTGCTTATCCTGGAAATATCTCATAACTGGTACCCCCAATGATGTTGGAAAAATTACTTCAGCACCATATACCAGCTGAAATGGAGACATGCCGATTACTCTTTTAGTACTAATTCTGTCAGCCCATAGAGCATATTTAAGTTTGGTGTGCCATGACCTCTTCTTATCTTCCAACAGCTTTTTGATAATCCTCACCAGGATTTTATTTGAAGATTCAGCTAACCCATTCCCTTGGGGATAATAGGCAGTAGAATGATTAAGGCTTATATGATACTTATGACAAAAATTAATCATCTTCCTGGATTTGAAAGCAGCTGCGTTGTCTGTTACTATCCTTTTTGGACACCCGAACCGAGCCAATATATTTTCTTCAAGAAATTCCATGATCACATTCTCAGTGGCCCTCCTGGTAGGGATTGCCTCTATCCATTTAGTAAAATAGTCTGTAGCTGTCAAGATCCACCTATGCTGACCTGATGAGTTTGGGTTTATTTCACCGATAAAATCCAAACCCCACTGCTGGAAAGGAGCCTCAACGGTTATCGGATCCAGAGGGAGAGACAGTACCTTTCTCTTACCGTCGAAAATTTGGCATTGATGACATTTACTGGTTTCTTTATATACATCAGAGAATAACGTAGGCCAATAATAACCAGCTCTTAGGATTTTGTTTGCAGTTACCTTCCAAGAATGATGTCCCCCGCAGTCTCCTTTGTGAAATTCCTTGGTAATTTGTTGGGCTTCATCTTCCAACAGACAATTTAGTAGAACTCCTCTAGGATCCTTCCAATAAAGATATTTATTTATGATACAGAATTTAGCAGATTTCAACTTTACAGATCTTGCTCTCAATTTACTTAACCCTTCTGGTGCCTGCAAATTTCGGAGGACATACACAACGCCAGAGTACCATGGAGAGGCCACAAAGTCAGCCATCACTTCTATCTCTGTGTCTAACTGATTAGACTGGTGAGTCAAAAAATTGATCTGTAAAGATTCACAATTTGAGTTTGTCATCATCTTTGCTAACCCTTGTCCTTTGACCAGCTTCGTGGGTTTTATTTCTATATCATATTCCAATAGTGTAGCTATCCATCTCGCCCTCCTGCCTTCGGGATCTGGCTGAGTCAAAATTGCTTTTACTGCAGCGGTTGGAACATGTGCAATTACATGGGAGTGCAAAACATATATTCTGAAATCCTTCAATTCTTTAATCAGAGCATAGGCCTGCTTTTCCATGATATCATATTTCAACTCCCCATCTCGTAGCATTTTACTGAAAAAGGCTATGGGTTGTTCCAAATTTTCCTCATTTTTCTGTAATAATACTGCTGCTATAGTATGCTCGGAAGCATACGAGAATACTGAAAAATCCTTGGTAAAATATGGACTTACCAAGACAGAAGCTTCTGAAATGGCCTTCTTGATTTCCCGAAATGACTCCTTAGCTTTTGTGCTCCATTTTATTTCATGACCTTTCTTCAACATATCTGTAATATTCATCAAGATCTCAGCAAAGCTTGGTACAAATCTCCTTAAGAAATTTACCTGACCCAGAAATGATTGTATCTCCTTTTTGCTTCTGGGTTCCCCCACCTTCAGAATTGCACTTACTCTTTCAGGGTCAATCTTTATGCCATCCTTGGATATTATATGGCCTAGCAGCTTTCCTTCTTCTAGTGCAAAATTAGACTTCTTAGGATTCAAAGATATGCCATATTTCCTACACTTCATGAAGACCCTCTCCAGATGATGGAGATGCTCTCTATCAGACTTTGAGTAGACTGTGATATCATCCATATAGATTACCACGAAACTTCCAATTTCTCCTGCAAAGGCAATGTCCATAGCTCGCTGGAAAGTGGCGCCTGCATTCATCAAACCAAAAGGCATCTTCGCATACATGAAAGTGCCCCATGGTGTAGTAAAGGCAGTTTTCTCCTGATCTTCTGGCAGCACTTTGATCTGATTATACCCGGAAAAACCATCCAGCATCGAAATCCTTTCAGCTCCCATCACTTGCTGCAGTATATGATCCATCTTGGGCAAGGGATAGTTGTCTTTCATGGAGACCTTATTCAAATTGCGGAAATCTATGCACAGTCTTATCTCTCCATTCTTATCTCTGACAGGAACCAAATTTGCAACCCATTTAGAAAATCTGAGTGTAACAATGATCTTAGCATCAAATAACTTATTTATTTCCTTCTCAATGACAGGGATCAGTTTAGGATTGATCCTTCTGAGTTTCTGCTTAAAAGGATTTTCTCCAGGCTTTATAGAAATAGTATGCTGTATGATAGATGTATCATATTCTTTGAGATCTTCATAACTCCAAGAAAACACATCTGTATATCTTTTCATCAACTTTACATACTCCTCTTTCTCTCTCTCCGGCTGCTTCTTGGATAATTTTATGATTTTAGGATTCTCCTCAGTGCCAATATTCTTATCTTCAATGGCATCACCAACAGGTTTCACTTTGGGGTTCTTGGCAACATCATTTTGATCAAATAGCCTTTCTAAAGGGATCAGGCCTCTTGGTATGAAATTATTTTTTAGCTGGATGATATCCTTACCTCCCAAGGTTTTCTTTAACTTCTCTGCATCTTCATCTGTTTCGACTTCTTCATCACCTCCAGGGGTCCTATCATTGTCATTTTCATTGTCAAAATGAGTATTCACAAAATCCCCTGATAACTCTAGAAATCTTCGGATCTACATGTCATCTTCAAACACCTGCCAATATTTGGAATTGTCAGGGATAGAAGGTCTGTTCAAAATTTCCACCTGGTATTCTTTTTGGCTAGTCATTGGGGTCTCGAATCTCCCAGCAGATACTGCCAAAGAATCGGCCACCAAATTGTCAACCCTTGGAACAACCTGGATTGTATGCTCTGTGAAGAAATTACCAAGCATATCCCATACTTCATTTCTATAAGCCCTCATCCGAGGATGCCTGGCTTGATAACTATCATTTACCTGGTTTATCACCAACTCAGAATCTCCCAAGATCCTGACTCGCTGAGCCCCCAAATCTTTCAAAGCATGTAATCCTAATAACAAAGCCTCATACTCTGCTACATTATTTGTGCATTCAAACAGCAATTTGTATGACAAAGCTTTGAAATCATGAATAGGAGAAATTATATAGACACCGGCCCCAGCACCAACCTTTGCAACAGATCCATCAAAGTACATTATCCATTGACCTTCTTTCTTCTGCTTTGCTTCCAAAGCTTCCTGCTCCAAAACTTCCTTTTTCTCATTTGCCTCAGACTTCTCTTGTAATGTCCCTTCTACCCCATGTGGGACAGCCTCATTAAAGAAAATGGAAGACCCCAAATCAGTGTCAACAGCATATATGTGATGGACTTCAGGATTATCTTGACTGCTGACCACATAGGGAGTTCTTTTTTCACTATATAACCTTCTGCTACCATCTGGAACAAGAATCGTTGCATATGACATGTCCATCTGTAAACTACCTTTCAGCTTGGAGGTCCAAGTTCTTGATAGCAACACCCCAAATTTAGGTGGAATATCTGCTACCACCACATCCATGACTATAGTTTTAGACGGCAATTTATTCAGGGTCACCACCATGTCTTTAATTAAACCGAGGCATTTTACTCTCTTAGAATCAAATGAGTATAAATCCTTATATGGTCTAATCACTTCTAATCCTAGACTTTCCACAACCCCTTTAGGCATTAGATTGTGTGATGCCCCTGAATCCAACATAGCATTGTGGATCATTTTGTCATGCACATTCAGACATAAATAGAAAGGAGGAACTTCTTCATCTTCTAAATTTTCCACCTTTGGTCCAAATGAAATAGCAGGGTTATCATCATTCAATTCTGAAATGTCTGACTACCATTCTCCTTGGTTTTTTATCATTTTGGTGATAGTATCTCTGTATTCAGTGTTTCTCAATAGCTCATTAAATGGAACAGAGATCTTTAGTTTTGAAAGCTCATTCTGTAGGTTAAAACCAGCACCAATCTTTTCCACATCAATCGGAGTCGCCTTCTTTATTATTTTATCCCTTTGTATATCATTTTCAACCTCCTTACTCACAAAGGGTTCTTTTTGTAGTCCTTTCCCCTTTTCTTCATTCAAAGAACTAGAGGAAGGCTGATTTGGGTTTGCCTTCCCTTTATTTATGGGGACATCCCTATTCCTCAGTCTCATTTTCCTTTGCACATCATCCATTGCATGCAAATAACCTCTCTGATATAGCTCATTTTCAAATTATTCATTTGGTCCTTCCTGCGCAAACATATTATGTTCTTCTTCAGTAAGATATATTTCTGAATCCTGTTCTCCGAACAGATGAATCTCATTTTCAGGCGGGTCTTCTTCATCACCAACATAATTTTCAGGGAAAGGTGGACGGATAGGTTGTTCTTCTTGGTTTCTTGGATTTCTCTGCCTATTCTGGGGAGGAACGGGGGGATTTGGTCTTCTGAAATTTGGATTCCTGATTTGGGGATCCCCCTGTTCCCTATTGAAGGGCCTAGTATCCATGTTTAACTTATCCATCAACTTTTCCATGGTCTTCAACATTGTCTCAAATTTAACATCAGTGGAAGAAGATGAAGTAGAAGGCATATTTTCTTCCCTTCTCCTCCTGTCCATGTCTCTATGTTTTATCTTCCCACTAGCCATCATGTTAGCTTCCACTTCTAGGGCATCAGTAAACATGGCAGCAAGAGTTGTCGATCTCCTTTCCCATAATGAAAATGCAAAATCATTATCAAAAGCTCCAGCATAATGTAGTTGAGCAGCTGCAGGAGAAGGTTTTATATCTTCAGGAATAGAGTTGTAAGCCCTCATGAATCTGCTCAAAAATTCATGAACAGACTCAAAACCCCCCTTCTTAAGACTATTGTACTGGGATAAAAGCTGCAAAGGGTTCTGTTTATCGTCCCACCTGTCCAGAAAGGCGTTTTGAAAAGCCTGAAAATTGGCTAAAGACCCATTAGGCAGGTCCTTAAACCACTTCTTTGCCTCCCCAGACAAACTCTGGGCAAATAACCGCAGTTTGACATCAGGATAGTCAACTTCTTCCAAGTCAATGAAATCCTCAAACTTGGCAACATGCTGCTTTGCGGTTATATTACCTTCCCCATCAAATAAAGAAATTCTCTGAGAATAATTTTGGGGTAGATCATGCAATACAATTGGCAAATGCAAGGGAGCAAATCTAGCAGCCATTGGTCTGGGTGGGTTCACAGGAACTGCAGTGCTCTGAGAATGCTCGGAGGCTGTTGTTTCGGCTTTAGAGGTTTGTTGCAAGCCCTTCCAGAGGGAATATAACAGATAGGACTCTAACCTACCGGGATTGGACTCAGTATTTTTGAAATTGGATTC
Source organism: Pseudotsuga menziesii (assembly GCA_001517045.1). NCBI lineage: Eukaryota > Viridiplantae > Streptophyta > Pinopsida > Pinales > Pinaceae > Pseudotsuga > Pseudotsuga menziesii. The sequence continues at coordinate 51,352 of LPNX010412958.1, forward strand.
AGACCTAGCTCTCAACCCACAAGGAATGAACTCAGTGTTTTTCAGGTCGGGTTCAGATCTAGTTCTCAACAGGGTATGCGCAGTATTGACTTCCCATGCTGGATTAATATGAGAATCTAGTGATGATGATGGGCCGAACAAAGGAAAATCTAACTTCTCTTTATTTTTTCTCTTAAACAACTTCTCTGGATCTTCAAAGCTTTTCAAGATCTTGGTATCAGAGTTACCTCATGTATGTCTCCTTGAAGCCAGAATGTCGTTCTTGAATTCTGAAACAATTTCACAATGAAGTCGCCAGGGCAAATATACAACCTTCTTTTCTTTTAGAAACTCCTGTTTGCCCACAGAAATTTCTCTTAATCTTTGTCGTTCTCCCGGGGCAGATAAGCACTTTCGTCCCCGGCAACGGCGCCAGTTTGTTAGCACTCAGAATGTACCCAGGTTGTGAAAGGTATACTCCAAGGTAACAGCAAAACCACTTTAGGAAGAAACTGGTATTTTCTTCCAGAGAGGGATCTCTCAATAAATATTTAACAAGACCAGATTTAAAATAACATTCACAGATTTATGTATTTGGCTGAAACAATAACATAACCATTGGGCATGGAGTCATATACAATACAAAGATACCACAAAGACATATACATGATATTCATCAAAGGCAAGGTAACCATATCATCACAGTCATTCAAATTGATTATGGTGGAACAGAAGAGATGAAGAAACAACCCATTAATACAGAGCATCAACAAGGATGAGTTCTATATCAATTTTAGCAGAAAAATTCATATAATATCTGAAATGATAACAAGAGCATAAACACATGAATTCTGATCATCTAACGCTATATTCCAGATACGAGGAAGAAACAAAATGGAGTGTTACACAAAGAAGGTACAATCACATAAAAGAAAGAAGCACAGACTGTAATATCAACGACACATGAATCTCTGACAAAACTCTCATGCATTCACTTTGTTATTTCAAAAACAGATATGTTCTCCAAAATTACTCACGACCTGATGGGTTCCAACCCCCATCTCATAAAAAGATACAAATTTATAGATAAAACAATAAGTTGGCCCCCCAGCAGATCAATAACAGAATGATCGACGTAAATTAGAGTTTGTAACTGAATTCCTACACCACTAGGAAGTTGTTACAACTCCATTTCTAACAGATCACAAAGTACAAATCAACTGGATAACAAACTTTCGCCAAGTAGCTCCACGTCTTTGCCCCAACAGCTCCACGTCTTTGCCCCATCAACCATTCAGTACCTAACACCTGTTCCTAGGGGGGAAGAATATACTTTGTTTTCCCAAACTGCTCTACAGCTTTCCACTGCTCCGAACTTGCAGTGTCACTCTCCATCATCTCCCGAATTGCTACCTCGAGCTCCATAAATGCTTCATAAGATTTCTTGGGCAATCTGGCTCTGATGATTGCGAACTTCTGCAGGATTTCGAAGTCTTCCATCAACATGTTCACAATGGTTTGTCCTGTCAGGCTCTTCTCCAAGTTATTAAATTTTGAGTGGTCCATGCGAGCCCGGACAAGCAGGTGATGATAATGTTCCGACGGGAGAATCCGACCTTCTTCGTCCCAGAAAGACGGCAATCCATCTTCGAACAGCTCTTTAAACTCTTGTTTGAACTTATTGACCTGCACAATCAATTCTTCTGACTTGTCTTGGACAGTCTTCATTAAATGGTGTTTGTGGATGATCTTCTTCGCCCACGGCACTATTGAGATTCTATCCTTTATGCCCATGTCGTGCAACTTCTGGTATGTCAGTGAATTCAGAAAATTCAATGTGTTCTGAGCTGTGGTGAGGGGTCTTTTTGCCATGTGTTCATTTACCAGTTTCAGTTTTTGTTGAGCCGAATCTGTCACTATACTCAAATCATCAATAAAATTCAGGTAGTGCCGGAACTTGGTAATCTCTATAGTCAGGGTGTCCCAAATGATATGTTTCGCCCCCTAAATAGGGCCTTTCCCAATGCATTTTTCTTTTAGCTCATCAAGCTTTTTCTGTAATTGATTCTTGTCTTGCAAGATCTATTTTTTGCTTTCATTAACTTTAACCAGTTCAGCTTTCATCTTCTCATTTTCTGCTCTCAAATCTTTGATTGCTTCTTCCTTCAAACTCACCTGTGACATTGGTACTAACAAAACATCAGTAGAGAAATCATCTAATGGCTTCTGGATATTGACAATAGACAGGTCCTCGCCGGCGGGAGTCTGGCTCATCAACTCTTCCATAATCTCCTTCTCTTCATTCTGATCTTTTTCCATCAAGGAGATTTGGGACAACAGTTCCTCCCTTTCAGCTTCCCACTTCTCTTTTTCTTCTTGTAGCTTTCCTTCTCTTCCTTTGTATTCCATCATCTCCTGATGGATTTTATCCTTTTCTTCTTGGAGGGCTAGCAACTCAGCTGACTGAACATGTTCAGTGCCTGGGATCTTCAGTTTCTTCTTCAGGACGTGGAGTGCATTCTCCTTTTCCTCTAACAACCTCTTGACTGACTGTGTACTGTCTGAACTAGCAATGTCTGTCTGCAGCTTCTTAATCTGAACAGCATTTGCTTTATTTTCTACTTTCTCATGTTTCTACTGGATTTCCAATTTGTCTGTCAAGACTTGCAATTTATTGATCTTCATCATGGCTTGAAGCAAGTCTGAGTAGATGATATCGCTTGTCTGTTTGTGGAGTTGAATTTTGTCCGGAGTGCTGATTTTGTCTAACCAGATTTCTATTTCAGACATTCTCTTGTCACTTACCATAGCCATTCTAAAAGTATTCCTCTCAACATCTCTAGCAGAGACCAGAGAGGTTTTCAAACTACACAGACTTCTAACCTTCGAGAGCAAATTTCTCGTTTCCTCCATAGACTGCTTCCTCTTCTCCATGTAACTGGGTTTTAGGTCTTCCTTAGACTTAAACACGTGGCACAATTCCGAACTATCTACATCACCTTCCGAATTCTTAAAAGAGAATTGGCTTACTTGCACCGCTTTCAGGGGAACTAGGGCACCTCTTTTGGAACCATCAGAAACCTCCTCATCTATAATTTCACCACTTTGTAGCAGCTTTGTCCTTTTATGGGGGCCTTCCTCGTCTACATCCATACTCTCAGTTTCAGACAAACTCCTCTTGACCAAAATGCCAGCACCTTCTGTTATTTGGGCTGCTGTCTCTTCATCAGACTTTGACTTATCGGTACACTGTAGCAAATTGGCCATTTCAGCTAGCCCCTCTATAGCCTGATGCTCAAATGGTTTATTCTTGTTTGTCTGTTTTCTCAATGAGATCACCTGGTGGGGGTCATAGTTCATATTTACATCTTTTGTGAAATCCATATTCTCCATCAACCTTTCTATAAATGCCAGGGCACCTTTACCTTTAAAAATGAAAGGGTCGAATTTAAATGGAAATTTAATATTCAAAGACTTTTTGAAAGCACCAAAGTGCTCCTCCTCAGACAATAATCTCTGCCTCATGAACTCCAGCGCGAAAATCCTTGGGGTCAAGAAGGATGGTAGCCTATAAGGCTGACCAGTAAAGCCATATATTCTTAACACTGTGTAACCTCTGTACAGGAACCAGTCCCCCACCCGATATTTGGGCGACGACTGCATTAGACATCTCATCTCTTCCAGGACACGGGGCAGGTCTTCATCGAATAACATCCTGTATATTTCGAACATGATCGAATTGGAAAATTCGACCATGTTGATTTGCTTGGGCAAATCAGAAGAAGATAGAGCACTTAAGAAATTTAATTCAGTAACATTAGAACATAATAACATGTTAAGCAAGTGTGTTTGAAATCTAAAAAACTGGACCTTGGGAAATTCAGTCAACTGGAGGTGGATCGCTTCGGCAAGGTACTCATCTAAATTAAGCCCGGGGACTGACTGGGACTCGAGACTTAAAGAATTTATTTTTAACAAGAAACCAAGGATAACATCACCTATATGACAATCGTCATCTAGACCTAACTCTTGACAGACCAAAGACATTACCAGTTGCACCTCAGTTCTAAAAATGTGCAAGGGGTAAGGCAAGACAAGACCTTCAAGGGACTGACTTTCCTTCAGGATACTTGACAGGAATCGAGAGCGGCTTTCACTTTCACAATTTCTGAAAAACTTGGCAAGGACAGATTCATTCACAGACTCACGATTTACAGGGTAGCTTTCAGGCAAACTAAGGTTTTCTCTGACGACCGAAGCATCAATTTTACACAGTATTTTCGACGCGGACCGACTCACAATGATCCTCTGAGAGGGAGAATAATTCACCGCGCACCATTCGGAAAATTTAGGGAAGTGCAGGGTTTGCTCCAAGGCAAAATGGTACAAAAAAGACTTGCATACATTCAGAACGTCATTCCCCTGCGAAAAATAAGACCACAATTTCTCGTTGCTGCCGAACACGTTCCCTATGGACAGGAAGAGGTCGCAGACGCCCCTGTGTCTGTCTACCAAAAATTCCTCTCTATCATCCGGGACCCGACCAGACACACCAACCTCGCTCCCCTGGTCCATTTCTTAATTTATAATGGTAATTGGACGAAGGAGTTACAGGAATAAAGTCCTACCTGGCTTACTGTGGAAGCGTGTGTTTGGAATGTGCCTAGTACTGACAAATGGAATCTCCCAAATCGTTAGGTCCTTTTCTCCGGGTCCCGAGCAAATAAAATAATCATTGGAGAGGTCAACCCTGCCTTTATAGGACCACCCAATTTGCCACGTGGATAGCATTTATTTCCGCAACCACCACTTATCTCTAACTGCCGTGCACTTCTATTTTTCGGTTTCATCCACGACCGTAGATCTGGTTTCTCTTTAATTTCTAGCCTTTGCATCATGTGCCACGTATCCCGTTCCATCTGGCGCCTTGGTATTAACCATCGTGCAACTTCGTGCCCCGGAAATGCTCACAACCGTTGCCGCGTCGTACCTTCCATTTTTCACCGTTAGATCAAACGCCACGTCCCACATTCCGCTGGGCTTTCTGGCTTTAACCCTCGTGCAGCTTTAATCTCCGAAATCATCCACAGCCCTCGATCTAATATACCTTTATTTGCAAGTCATTGGATCACTTGCCGCCTATCAAATTCCGTTGGGCTCCTTCCCTTTATCCAACATGCAAGTTTGGGCTCCGAAATCTTTTTCAGCCGTTGATGTGATCGCCCGGTATTCATCAGTCGTCAGATCTGTCGACGTCTACCCAATTCTGCTGGGAGTCTGGGACTTATCTCTCGTGCAGTTTCACTCCCCGGAACTTATAATAACCGTTGATCTATCCCGCTTTGATTTCCGTCCGTCGGATGTGTCATCGGATAACAAATTCTGCTGGTCCGTTTGGGCTTATCCGCCGCGCAGGTTTCGCTTTCGGAATCGCTCTCATCCCTCGATATGATCTGACCTCGCCTCTCCGCCGTCGGATTGAGAGAAGGATACACGATTCCGCCAGACTCCATTTTCTTAACCAACTCGTGCCTTCACAAGGCGGATTTGATGTGAGCCATGGATCTGCCCAGGACCACTTTATAACCTTTGATCTGTGCAGCTGGTTAAAAGCCGAAACCTGTCTTATCTTCCTCGCATGTTGCGAAGGGCGGGGGGAATACCAACCATTGATTTTCTTCCTTCCTTCATCGCGGCCTGGGCTCTTTGGAAAATTGATCGATACTTTGACTACCATTGCACCCTTGCACTATATCCTTTAACCAAAGTATTTAAACAACATTACCTTATCTCCACTATGGTCTTATTTCTCCCTTTGTTAAATACAGGTGTTAACAATCTGATCGAAAGGTCTTGATCTTCTTTTTAGTGTGGTTCTCGATCAAGGCTGTGAATTCCTTGAACTTGCTGAAAACTTCATCTTTGTTCTTCATAAAGTATATCCATGTATTCCTAGAAAAATCATCAATAAAAGAAACATAGTATACATACCCTCTTAAAGAACTGGATGACATTGGACCGCATACATTGGAGTGAATTATTTCCAAGATTCCTTTTGCTTTGCTTTTGCTACTTGGAAATGTCTTCTTTGTGTTCTTTCCTTTCGCACATCCTTTGCAGACTCCTTCATGTTTTGCTTGAATTTCTGGAAGACGTTCAACAACGTTGCTTGCAAGTGGTAGTGCTCTATAGTGCACATGTGCAAGCAAGCCTTCTATGCCAAATTTCATTTGGATCTACTATGTCATGGACCAAAGCTTGTTCTGGATGGCCCTTCAATTTGTATAATCCTCTTTCTTGTTCTCCAATTACTATTGCATCGCCAATAGTCTTTCCTCTTGGCCACATGAGGACTCGGCCATCTACAAATGCAACCCTCATGCCTTTTGCATCCAGTGCCGATATGGAGAGAAGATTCTCCTTTAGTCCTGGTACAAACAATACATCCTTCATTTTCATAGACTTTCCAGAGTCTAGCTTGTAGGAGGATTCACCACTACCTTTTATGGGATATTGGTAGTCATCCCCAAGTTTCACCTTATGGGGTGAATTATGTTCGGATAGTTTCTCAAAATATTCCTTGAATCCTATCATGTGTTTGGAAGCCCCACTGTCAATAAGCCAATATTTTCTTCCATGTGTGGCAGTTCCTGAGAGATCGAAGATCATAACATATTCTTCATCACTTGAAGAGTCTTCACTTTCCTGTTTATTTTCTTCCTGGGAGGATCATCATCCTCAGCAGTGTGAGCATGATGTCTTCTTTTGGAGTTTTTCTTATTCTTGGATCCACTCTTATTCATGGGACAATTTCTAGCAAAGTGTCCTCTTTCATCACATGTATAACATTTGAGTTTGGATGGATCCTTTTTTACAAAATTATCTTTCTGATGAGAATGCTTACCTTGGTGATGATGATTTTCCCTTCTGCCTTTCTTGGAGTGTACTGTGAGAGCTCGATCTTCACTTCCCATCTTTTCTTCTCGAGCTGCTATTCGAGCTTCTTCTTGTGAACATTATTTCCACAGTCTACTGAACTTGATTAACTTCTTCCTAGCACAGATTCCTTGGATGAAAGAATCCCATGACCTAGGGAGACCATTCAAGGTTGTCATCACAATTTCTGCATTCTCCACTTCTTCATCTACTGCTTCAAGTTGTTCTTTGATCTGGGAGACCCTTGTGAAGTATGACTAGATGGTCTCCTCATTCTGGATCTTTACATTTGTTAGAATATAATCCGTAGGGATTATATATTGTAAATAAATAAATAAAGAATATGAAGTTGAACAGTTACGTAGGAATATGGATAGGCCGGTCGGAATCTCAACCACCGCCTGAAATGTATAAATATATGCATTGGCATTGGAATAATATGGAATCGGGAGTTATACCTAACAAGTGGTATCAGAGCTTGGCTGCTTGCCGTAACTCTTGCCTGCTGCATTTCAGTCCTGGCATTCTGCTTGCCATTCCATTGCCAGACTGCTCCATCAGTCTGCCAGTCGCATGCAAGTGTATGCGTTTCCCTTCACGTTGATGAGGTTTTGTACTGTTAAGTTTCTTGAACGTTTGAATTAGGTTATACCTAACCCTAATTTGCAGCACCCTAACGCTGGAGACATCGCTCCATTATATGTTGATACTCCTGCGTACAGTGGTGACTGATAATCGTAGCTTTGGTCTCCTCCGTTTCTCTGTTCAACCCCAGCGTTTTGAATGTTGTTATCGCTGCTCCTTGGTTCGGTATTTGAAATTTAAAAGATGTGCAAAGATTGAGAGTATGTCGTTGCATAGATTTAGGCAGACCTACTTAAATGAGATGCTTGTTGGAGCCCGTGACCATGGTTACATCAATTACGGAACGGGAATTCTCATCTCCGATTTTCCTGAGATTATGTTCCCCATTGAATACTTTGTCAAGCATTGTTAATACTTTGTCAAGCATTAAATCCTTCTATCTATGAACCCTATCTATAATCTTCAATGGTTTTTGTTTAGCTCTTGATGCTCGACTACTGTGTGAGATCATTATATACTGCAAGAAATATTCTTTGTTTTTCTGCAGTTGGAATTCTGTAAGGTTCGTGGCCGTTTCGAATCAATAATATGTCTTACACCAGTCTCTTTGCCATACAACTATGTACTCGTCTGCTAAATTGAAGCTGAGAGCATATTTGCTGCAACCTATCTTGTGACTGCGTTGGTATGAAGACTGCGTTGAAGAGTAATATAAATTAAAGACTGAACGTGTGAAGACCAGTGTGGAGGTTTCGACCCTTCCCACGGCCTCTCATTTGTCCAAACTCAAACTTCTCTCATTGAAGACTGAAGATTGATATGACTGAGCCAGAACCTGCGTGGAGACCTGCCTGAAGACTACGTGGACTGTGTGTATTGAATATTGGTGACAGCTGTGAGATAGCTGCGTTGGAGATAGCGTGGACTGCTGCGTGACTCCTCCATCTGAAGACTGAGCCAGAGCCTGCGTTGGAGCCTGCGTGAACAGACTGCGTGTAGGTAATAAGCTCCATAATTTTTTATGTATTGCCTGTGACCATTGGAAGTGCACAAAAACCCTAATTTGTGCCCTAATTCCTCTGGTGATTGATATCATTGAGTTTTGGAGCTGAGTATATATTGAAATAATATATGCTGCGTGAGTTTTGGATTTATATTCCAATAATATATGCTGCAGTTTTGGAGCTGAGTATATATTGAAATAATATATGCTGCGTGAGTTTTGGATTTATATTCCAATAATATATGCTGCAGTTTTGGAGCTGAGTATATATTGAAAGTTGTTGTCCCTTTTGTTGGTTTCACCATTTGCATTGCTGCCTTTTGGAAGCCATCATAATCTGCATCGTTCGGAATCTTGAATGATGGGCTTGGAGAGAAGACATTAGACAGCTGATGGAGAGTTGCAGACTCGAGGCCACTCAAGTCGAGCTTCATCCTGCAAATTGAGATTGATATTTGAAGCTGCGTGGAGAGTGACTGATATATATTTTTATGCTGAATAATAATGTATGTTGTATATCATGCTGACTGATATATTGTGATTGATATGCTGACTGATATTATGCTGAATATTGAAGAATAATGTATGCTGATTAGTGCACTAGTGGAAGTGTTGTGTGTAAAGAGTGCCATCTCTTGTGATCCATGTAGAGAAAAATCCTTGTGTTTCACACCATTACCAATTGCATAAAGACCCTGAAGGCTGCGAATTGGTACTGAATTTCTTCTCCCTGAATTGCTGCGAATTGAAGCTGCGATACTGTCATTGTATCACTGTAAAACCTGAAGTTGAGATTGTAAATCACCTTGGTAGAGACTGTAGAGCTCCAGACCATTATTGCGACTATGTTGATGTGTTGACTACTTGATCAGGGTTAAAGTGTTGAGAACTCATTTTTGTGAGTGCTACTACAAGTCTGTTACACGAGACTTTGTTGCTGTATTAGTGTGAAGATTTTAAATGTAATATTTATATAATAACACTCTAGAACAAATGATATAGAGCAGTTGAGGTAGAGCTATTGAATTATTTTTAAGCTGCAAAATTATTTGTATAGGTTGCATAATCATATTGTAATGTGTAAAGGAGCAGGAATCTAAACCTGCATCCCATATTTTTGTACAAGTATTCTGTAAGTTGCAAATTCCAGATTGAAGATGCATAATTTTGCATCTAGTGTTGATGATGTCCTCACTGGCAAGGAAACATATCCAAAATGGTCTAGAAAGATCAAGAAATCAAGCGAGCCTGTTGAAGAATCCCTTGACTTTGTTCAGAAAACAAAGAATCAGTCCAAAGACCCTTCCAAGGGAGATTGCAGCAAGAGAGGACGAAGAAGAAATTTCAAAGGCAGAGGGGGCAGAAACAACTTCAACAAAACATCAGAGTTGCAGTGCAAATGTTGTGGAAAGACTGGGCACACATCAGATCAATGTTGGGCTTCGTGGGACTCCATCAAAGACAAGCACAACCAAAAGAAAGATGATAATAAAAATCAAAATGCTAGTAAATCTTCTGATTCTACTCATTGTATTGTTGCACATTGTAATCTTGGAATTAATGAAATGACTTCTCTTTCATCTTACAAAGATTGTTGGCTGCTTGATACTGGTGCAACATCACACATGACATTTAGAAAAGATTGTTTTGAAGAACTTAATGAAACAATAGATGGCATAGTTTACTTTGCAGATAAGTCTAGTCTTAAACCAAAGGGAATGGGCACCATTCGACTGAAGATGCCTGGATTCCCTGATTTCTTGTTGAAAAATGTTCTTTATCTTCCAGAGTTGCAGAGAAGCCTGCTGTCCTTGGTGGAGATTCGACAGTGAGGCCATTCCATCCACATGTTTGATGGAATCGTAGCAATAAGAAAGTCCTCTGACAACCAAGTCATTATGACTGGATACGAAGATGGTAAGCTGCTGAAGCTAAAGGGTTCATCTGCAAGAGTTCAGAACTATGCCTACCTCTCTTAGCATGGAGAAGGTAATATGTCATCTAGTTCATTGTGGCATGCAAGATTTGGTCATCTAAATTATAACAGTCTTCATTTGTTGATAAAGAATGGTGTATTTGGTTTTCCCACCATTCCCAAAGAGAAGAAAAAATGTGATGCATGTATATTAGGGAAACATAGTAAGTTGCCATTCCATGAATCTAATTTCAAAGCAAGTAGGAAACTAGAACTAGTGCATTCTGATTTATGTGGCCCAATGCCAACTCCTTCAGCGAATGGGAATAAGTATTTTATGACATTTGTTGATGACTACTCAAGAATGTGTTGGATTTACTGTTTAAAGACAAAATCAGAAGCATTTCAAACATTCAAAGACTTTCATGCATTGATAGAAAAACAAGCACAATAAAAAATTGGTACACTTCGTACTGATAATGGGAAAGAATACACTTCAAATGCTTTTGAAGATTATCTTTGCCAACATGGAATTGCACATCAGGCTACAGTTCCCTACAATCCTCAACAAAACGGTGTAGCAGAAAGAATGAATAGAACCATAATGAATATGGTTCGCTCAATGATGTTTTTCAAGAATGTAAAACTAATGTTTTGGGGTGATGCAGTAAAATGTGCAGCCTATTTGAGAAATAGAAGTCCCTCAAATGCTCTTGATAACAAGACTCCACATGAAATGTGGTTTGGCCATCTCCCTTTAGTCAGGCATCTCAGAGTTTTTGGTTCCACCTGTTATGCCTTGATTCCAAAGGAGCAAAGAAACAAGCTTGGTGCTCGAAGCAGAAGATGCATTTTCCTGGGGTACGAAGAATACTCCAAGGCATACCATCTGTATGATGAGGTAAACAAGAAATTTGCTATTTCCAGAGATGTCATTTTTCTTGAAACTAATAAAAATGACTAGTCCATTGAGAGACAGCTTGATCATTTGGAAATTTATCCTCATCCAAAGACATATTCTGAAAATGAATATGAAATTCCAAACCTTGAAGGGGGGATTCCTATTTTGGATCAACCTTTGGAATTTCCATATGAAGCACCAACTCCCCCGCATGAAGAAGTTCCTGCTACTTCACTTGAACAAGAGGTTCAACTGGATGATGTGATTGAGATAATTGAAAGACTCTCAATCAATGATGAAGCACCACCAGCTGATCAACTAGGAGCATCACGGAAGATTCCTAAATGGGCCACAAAGACACTTGAAAGTGTCCATCCAGATGAAGTTGGAAAGACGGGAACAAGAAGTTCGAAAATACATGGAGAAGAAGCAGATAATTCAGGTGATGACATGGATGTATCATTTGATTGTGAATTTAATTTATCTGCTAAATTTGAACCAACTTCCTTTGAAGAAG
>LPNX010412958.1:63306-192108 GCA_001517045.1 Pseudotsuga menziesii
ATTGAGAGCTATATATCATCCATAAAGAAAGATTTGAAAAAGATCTTTGAAATGACAGATATGGGACATCTCCACTATTACTTAGGAATTGAAGTCACTCAACATCCTAAGTACATATTCCTATCTCAAAAAAAATATGTTGGAGAACTACTAAACAAATTTTGCATGACAGATTGCAATCCTATATCTACTCCAATGGAACAGAAAATGAAGCTCACATCAAGCGAAGGAAAAGAATTTGAAGATGCGACCAAGTATCGACAACTTGTAGGAAGTCTTATCTACCTTACAACAACTAGACCAGATATTTCTTATGCTGTTGGCATACTTTCAAGGTTCATGCATAAACCTTGTGAAGGACACTGGTCAGCTGCAAAGAGGGTTCTAAGATACTTGAAGGGGACTCAAGACGTTGGACTCAAGTACTCTAAAGTGGATGACTTCAAACTTATTGGGTACTCAGACTCAGATTTTGATGGCAATAAGGAGAAAGGAGTATCAACTTCTGGATACACTATGAGTCTTGGATCAGCACCTGTCTCATGGAGATCACGCAAACAGTCAGTTTCGGCAGATTCGACAACAAAAGCAGAATATGTGGCTGCAGCTGAAGCAATGAAAGAAATAGTATGGCTCAGGAAGATACTTGAAGATTTGCAAGAAAAACAAGAGGACTCCACACCATTATTGGTTGACAATACTTCTGCAATCAAGCTGGCTAAGAATCCTAGATTCCATGATCAAACCAAACACATCAACACAAAGTATCATTTGATTCGACATCATGTAGAGGCCAAGACAGTCCATCTTCGACATTGTTCCACAAATGATCAAATTGCAAACATCTTCACCAAAGCGCTTGGACGAGAAAAGTTTGAAAGATTCAGAAACATGCTCGGACTTACGAACACCCCTTCAGATTAAGAGGGGGATTGTTTGAATATAATCCGTAGGGATTATATATTGTAAATAAATAAATAAAGAATAGGAAGCTGAACAGTTACGTAGGAATATGGATAGGCCGGTCGAAATCTCAACCACCGCCTGAAATGTATAAATATATGCATTGGCATTGGAATAATATGGAATCGGGAGTTATACCTAACAACATTCTTCAACTGGTTCCTTAGAGTCATCTTCCGGTTTATGTTCTTCCCTTCAAACAGTTTGGTTAGGGCATCAAACATAGCTTTAGGTGTCTTAAGGGAGGACACCTGTGGTATGAGGTGATCCTTGATTGAATTAGCAATAATACTCTTTTCCATAACCAAGTTCTTCTTATGTAATGCCTTAGCCTCATCTTCCTCTGGAACTAGAACCTCCTCATTAATGTAGGAGTCCAACTCATTTTCTTCCAGGACCAGGGAGATTCTATACTTCCAGGCTCGGAAGTTATTAGCTCCCTCAAGCTTTTCATCAAGCTTGGTATGATGAGACATCTTAATTGAGAACCTCAAATAGAAATACAAAAGATTTAGATCTTGCCAGGTTAAGATGTCGGATCTGGATTTGGAGCTGAAATTCTGTAGTGCTGATTCAAGAGCAGATTAGGGTTTGACTTTCCCGGAGTTCTATCCAACCAAATTCTTTGATCTTGATATTTAAACTTTGATTTTGAGGAGGAGATCAATCCAGGCCTGGTATCACTCAAAAATTCCACTTCTGTGGAAAGCCCTAATTTCCGGAAGTAGTGTCGGGTCCAAAACTGAAAAAGCTCAGAATCAGATTCTACTTCGACAGAAAGATGCGCCCTAGGGAGGAGAGTCATCCCAACCTTATTTTGCTGAAAATATGTGGAGAGAGATCCAAAAAGTAGGAAGCCCTAGTTCCCGCAGCTGCACAGTGTCTTCTTCTCAAGTTAGCTCTGATACCATGTTAGATTTTAACATTTAAGCTAGCATTATATTAGGATCTTTAACTGAGAGAATAACAAGCACAACAATCAAACACAAGAGACAATGAACATAGTGTTTTTCCTCAGGAAAACCATAAATGGAGAAAACCCTGCAACTTCCTCAGAGATAGAATCAGCACCAAAAGTAAAAACCCCAAAACAGTAAGATGATCTCCTGACAACAGTAGCCTCTTTCTTTCTAGCCCCAGCAACTTCTTTTCCCTCAGTTATGTGCTACAACTGAGTGTGAGTGAGTGTGTGATAAATAGAGAGACTCACTCTCTTTTTATACAAATTCCTGACTTGACAATTACTCAATAGGGCTGACTTCACTAGGTGAGTCTAACAACCCTAGGGCCATGGAACTATGGGGACTTTAACCCTTGAACAATAGGAGGGTTACCCACATTGACTTGACATGACTTGTTTACATTATAGAAACTCCTGATTAGAACATCGGAGCATGACATGACTCAATTACATTATAAACACTTCCCAAAATAAACATCGGGGTACAATACATAAGAAATACAAGTGAATACATTCTGAAGTTACAATTACATCAACACTAGGTCCTCCTGAGATATTAATAGTGGTGAAGGATTCCTTGGAGGCAACCATATGGTTGGATGCTCCATAATCTATTAAATAAGTGGTTGACTAACTGAGGCTTTCCTTCAAGGCATGGACCCTCTCATGATCTTTTGTCAGTTGTCCAACATCAGACTTCTTTGCTCCTTGTGGAAGGGAAATATTGTTATGTTCAAGGAGTGTTTACAGCTGGTCAATGGTCTTATTCATGCACTGGCTCTCTGGATGAAATCCTCTCATACAATAGGGACATCTAGTCTTCTCAAATTTATTCTTTTTCTTGGAACCTGAGGCTCCATCAAAATATCTCTGATTCTCCTTTCACTTCGAATCAATGGATTTGGGATCCTTCCCTTTGTGCTTCCCTTTGGATTGCGCATTGTTTGAGTATGACATCAAGAGTGCTTGATTCTTGGAGTTTTGAATCACTCCCATTTCAACCAATTTATCTTGCTCTTATATTAAGGACTCAACAAACATCTAGAGAAGGCATATTCCAATTGGGGATGGAATCTCTTCTAGAATGGAATGTAGAGACAAAGATAGAGTACTCTGAGCCAAGATTGCTCAGTACAGATGGCACAAGATGCTCATCTTTCCTCTCTATTCCACATTGTTTGCATTGCAGTACTAGTGACTTGTATTTTGTGAATAATTGTTGAATAGATTCAAAACTACTAGGTTGTAGAGCTATGAGCTCATTCTCCAAAATATTCCCTCGAAGCTCATCTTGTTTGCCAAACAAAGATTCAAGCTTTTCCCAAGATTCCTTCGGAGTCCTTAGTCCCTCAAGGTGGAGCAAAAGATCACGAGAGATATGAGTGCACATGAAGCCGAAAGCCACATCAAGCCCATTCAAAAATTTGTTCTTCTCAACATACTATTGGGCCTCAGTTTCTCTGCCCATTGTCATCCTATACAAACCAAGATTGCGCAAGGCTCCCTACATATCTGCCCTCCAATCAGAGTAGTTGAAGGGTGTAAGGATTCAGGGTATGAGAGCTGAAGAATCCATCTTTCTGTATTCTGAAACAATCAATTCCTCAAGAAGCTATGTAGGTACATGCAAATATCACTGCAAAACCAAAATCAATTCACAATCATGTCAATTTCAAGCCTTTCCACCTCGACATGTACACTTTCTCAGATTCTGTCACACCTGGATAGACTTCTCTGAACATAATTCAGAGGGAGCAAGGCTATCATTCCAGGATTTATGTGGAAACGAAGCTGCTTTTGGTGTACATTGGAAATCGAACAAGACTTCTTGCCAACCTGAACAAGGATCTGATACCATGTTTGAAATATTGAACCATTGATCTACAGGAAATGAGAGCAATTGAAAGGTAGAATTGTGCAATGGAATATCAAGAACAATGTACACTGGACAAGACAAATTTGATAAGAATTAATCTGTTAATTACAACATTAATCTTCATTATTCCCAACAATATACAATAGTGTTACAATAAGTAGTATTTGAATCATGTGGATAAGATTCGAATATACCAACTAAACCTGAATGACTGGATAATTGAGAGTGTCTAAATCACTGCATGGGAGCCATTAGTCTAAATCTTGATTTCTAAAGCAGTCTGACAATCAGTTAAACTAGTTAAACCAGTTAAACTGATGAGGTAGGTGGAAAAAGGCACCACTTCTCCATGCAACCATGCAAAATTGGTGCTAGACTAACCGAGATTGATCTAACTGAATGTAACTGAAGGTTGACTCAGAATAACTACCTACCTACCACAACCAGCTGATGCAGGCTACTCGTGGCACTCAGAGTGGCTCCTATAATGTAGGGATTGGTCTCAGAGGCACAAACTCATGCATGAACTTGCAGTAAGTGGTAGTTAACCTCTATATGTGCTCCACACACTCTAGTACAATAATAATGTCTCCCTAAGTTAGGCAAGATGATCAAATAGACTATATATGGACAAGGGAGGATTACATAATCCTAACAGAGAATATTTAAAGGATGAAGAAGAGATGTGCAAGCTCACACAAGATTTGTGACCACCCAAGATTCCTTGAAGACCACTTAATGTGCACTCCAAGAGTCCAAGGTGGAGATAGAACAACTTCATGAGAAGTTGCAAAGATCTTACCTACCCTCCCTCCTACACACCATTCAACCATCCTCACCAGGCTGATTGCATTCTTGATCATATGGAGGAATCTCATGAGATGGTGGATCATGAGATGCATTCGATTTTGCATGTGCTTGAGGATTGTGAAGACAAGCTTGATTAGAACCAAACACTTGATCTTCCCCATAGAAAACTTGACTTGTTTTCTAGAGAGAGTCTCTTCTCCATGCAAGAGTCTAATGAGCTCACCTTAGTTGGATCAACCAGTGATGAAGAAGACACATCCATAAGTTTGGTGGATGAGTATTGTAGAGAGTTGTTTCATAGTTCTTCACCCCACAATTCTATTTTAGCCACATAAGGTGGGGATGAAAATTGGGAGAAGGAATTTTCCTTGTTGGTGCCACATGAGGAGCAGGAGGCTCCCATAGGAGTTCATGATGGCTTGATGAATGCACCATTCCCTTCCCAGCAACAATATAGGCATCCACTTGCATTCTATGATGCCTCTTTCATTCAATTGCAGCCATTGAGTGGACCTAATGGCAGAGAGTTGAGCCATTGTAGTTGTACACTAGTTCCATGTTTGGGAGATCATAAGATTTATCTAGGTGAGAAAGACTCATGGATGGAGAAGTATAGGCACATATTGCTACCATTAGATGCCATTCATCCACATATGGATTGGGTGGAAGATTACATGTCACACATGGAGTCTTCTCGCAGAAAAATGTATGTTCATGATCAGTGGAAGACAACTAAGCAAGCAAACTTCCAAGAGAAGTTGTTGAGACATATATCTTGCACAAGGTGGCCTCTGTGGAGGAAATCCACACATTTGGATGTATGCTTCCACCCTTTGACCAATGGTAGAGATTTGATCCATTGGATGTGTTCACATGGATCTTTTGCTTGGAGTGTCATTCCATTCCCTTGTTGGATGAGGAGGCACATGTTTGTATTAATTGTTTGCATTCTCAGAGATGATTTTGATGCATCATTTCATTGTGAGAAGATTGGGAATCCTTGTTTATTGGATGATGCCTATCTTTATTGGGGTTGTACATGGGGTTTTCACCCTTGTCACTTGCATGATTTATACATTCTTCATGATGTTATTGCTATCCTTCATGGTACCTTTCATGATGATGGCATCTGCATGATGTTGATGATGCTTAAGAGGATGCACACCGGACAGTGGGATCCCGACATTCTTCGGGATGTCAAGTTTTCACCCTTGACACTACTACATGGATACTTGCAGTTGAAGAAATGTGATCCATGAATACTTTTGTCTAAGAAGTTGTGTAGGGTGGCATTCTCATTGATGGGGATGCAATGCAAGCAACAAGACCCTGACATTGCTTGTCTTTGGAGCAGTTATTTGCATGTTTTCTTGATGGAGCAAGTCAAACTTTCTTCACATGAGAAAGTTTCTTCCCACACTGGATTTTTCTTCCCTGAAGGTTCTTTCCACTTAGGCTTCTTCTTCCCTGAAGGTTCTTCCCACACTGGCCTGTCCTCATCTGAAGAACTACTAGAGATAGAAACCCCAGTAACATGTGAACCTGAAGCTGGTGTGCCAACACCAGGTGTACCCTATAATCCTAATCCTAATCCTGATTTCGATCCCCTGTAAGGTGTACCTGTAATAGTAGACCCATCACCTGTCCTCGAAGACCCTGCAGGCCTGACCATTGAACCTGGCGAACCTATGCCTACACTCTATGGTCCTGAAACCCTGGAAACCTGTGATCCTAACTTCTGCATAGATGGAACCTGTGCCACAACCTGATATGCGGGGACCTACTGCTCTCCCTGATCTAACTCTCTCGACCTCCTGAAGGCTTGCTCCTCCTCAAACTTCACATCCCTCCTTACCACCACTTTCCTCTGAGAGGGAAGGTAAATACGGAAACCCTTCGCAGTCTCATCGTAACCCACACACATGCCCTTCTCTGTAGTGGGCTTCAACTTTGTCCTCTTCTCTGAAGGGACATGAGAGTAAGTCAGACTACCAAATATATGAAAATGGCCAACTTCAGGCTTCTTGCCTGAAAAACACTCCTCAGGTGTCATGTTCCCCACTGCACGATGGGGACTCTTGTTCTGAAGGTATACAGCAGTGCTGCAAGCCTCAGCCCAGAGAAAGAAACGAAGTGACTGGTCATGTAGCATAGCTCAGGCTGCTCCAACAATGGACCTATTCTTTCTCTCTGCCACTCCATTCTGCTATGGAGTATACGGAACTATCAATTGTCTCCTGATTCCCTCCTGTCTGCAAAATCCATCAAACTCCTTGGAGGTATACTCACCCATGTTATCCACTCTCAAGACTCGGATCTTCCTCCCTGTTTGATTCTCCACAAGAGCTTTGAACTCCTGGAACCTCTGCAAGACTTCCTCAGACTTCTTGCTCTTCAGAAAGTAGATCTAGGTCTTCCTAGAATGGTCATCAATGTATGTCACATAATACTTGTATCCCTTCATGGACACATAAGACATAGGTCCGCATAATTCTGAGTGTATCAAGTCAAGAGTACCAGATGACCTGCTATCACTGCTCAAAAAAGCAGTCTTAGTGTATTTTCCCAAAGCACATCCCCTGCACACATCACTCTGCCCTATGTTGAACTCCAGTAAACCTGTCACCATGTGCCTCAACAACCCCAAGGCTGGATGATGCAATTGAGCCATCCTCCTATGCCAAAGCTCACACAACTCACTATTGTTTCTATGTGCTAAAACATGTTGCGGCTAAAACAAGATCCTATATAGTTTCCCAAATCTCGCTCCAATGGAAACTAAAGCAGATGGTCCTGCATTCTTGGGAAACATATGCACGTGTCCATCAATGAAAGACACCACAAGACCCTGATCCTCAATCATGGAAACTGAAACTAGCTTCTTCTTTAGCCCAGGTACATACAATACATCCCACAATACCATGGGACTCATGGACTCCCTCTAAAATGTAATGGTCCCACCTCTAACTACATTGACTACTGAGCCATCTCCCAACACAACCTTCACATCTGTCTATGCCTGTGAAAGCTCAGAGAACATCTCACGAGCACCTATCATGTGACTCGAGGCTCCTCTATCTATCTACCACGTGCTGGAAGTAGATGCACTGTAAGAATGGTATGTCACACAGGAAAACTCCCTCTGTCTATCAACATCCACACTGGTGAGAATGGATGCTCTCTCTCTCTCAATATTCCCAGTGCATAGTGAAAACTCACTCTGAAATCATGCTTCAAAATCATCGATCTCAGCTAAATCGGTTGTCTGTTGCTTCTTCTTCGTCTTGTCCAGACATGTAGCAGCATAGTGTCCCATCTTGTGACATGCAAAGCACTTCACAGTGCTCATATCCTTCTTCTTCCCATCCTGCTGCTGCTTGGCCCCACCCTTCTTGGAACCCTTCTTGCTCTTCTTCTTCCCATTTGTTGTCAATGCCACATCCTACTCATCCCCCCTACTAGTAGAACCACTGCACTGCAAGAAACCCCTACAAGTCTCCTCCTGAACAAAGTCATCACAAACCCTGTCCCAAGATGGTAAGTCCTCTCTGGCCACCAACCCCTGAACAAACACAGTCGGAGGTGCAGTCACCCCATTCAGGGTTGTCTACACTAACTCAAGTCCAGTAACCACAACCCCCACAGCTGCAACCTCATCTCTCACCTAAGAGTTCCTAGTAAGGTAGACCATACACACCTCTCCTTTGACCATCTTGATGTTTTTCAGCTTCTCCCTAAGCACCATCTTTCTGTTTTCATTAGTACTCTCAAACAACCCGGTCAAAGCAGACCACATCTCATGTGCGTGATCCCTCCCGGAAATGTGAGGAATAACATGATCTTTAACAGCATCTAAGATTATCATCATGGCTTTAATATCTTTCTTATTAAAGGCTACAAGTAATGCTGCATCAGTAGAAAGGGGAATAGTAATGGGATTTGTTGTAGTGTTTCTAACTACCTCCTCCCACAACTCATTCTCCTTCAGCACAAGTAAAATCCAGGATTTCCATGAGACAAAGTTCACTGCCCCATCCAACCTATCCTAAGTTCTCAACCCCATGGAAGTCATTTTTCCTCAAAGAACAAGTTTCAGCAAAATGTACTACTGTCACAAAGGTTTTGCCAAATTCTGGAAATGACTATTTCACTGCTAAAATTTAATTTTCTGCCACAACCTGCTCTGATACCATGTAGATTTTTCTTAAGTTTCAGCCACCGGTTTCAAGAAAAATTTTATATCATTGTTTATGACATTCTTAGAAAAATAAAGTTCTGGAAATAAACAAAATTTTCAGACTTAAAACACTGCTGCAAATTAAATCTTTTACTACTAGAAGGTAAATATTCAGCACGCCATTCAAACACACAGTACTCAGAATTTTCAGCCAATGGCCCTGGAAAAACCCGCTAGGGGAAAACCAGTCAGAGAGAGAGAGAGTTTATTATTTCTTCAGGATAAAAATCAGACATGAAATTACAGTAAAAAAACCAACTTATCTCAACCCAGAATTTTGACCAGCAAGCTTCCTTGTTTTCTGTGTAAATGCTTTCTCATTTTCTGTGCAAATTCTTCTTAAAAAATGTGCCTGAAAAACTCAAGCAAAATCTGCCCTCAAATTCCATGTCAACCAGCGATAAATGCTGCCTCGATTTCTGTGCATTTAGTCACGGCCTCAAAATTTGTGCCACAAAAATTATGTATGTTGCCTCAGGAACTATGTCGAACTGTCCCTCGATTTATGTGCCTGATAAATCACCTCAAAGTCTGTGCCCAAACCGTATTGTACCGAAACGTACAATTTCTCCTCAAAAGTTGTGTCAACATTAAATGCAGACCGTACTGTCTCGGTTTTCTGTGCCAACAATTTAATGCAGGTCGTACTATCCTCAGGATTTGTCTTGTTCAATTAATGATGTCGTACATCCTCCTCGATATTCGTGCCAGCATTAGTGTCTCCTCGAAAATTGTGTCCACTGTGTTCTTCTCAAGCAGGCTGCCTCGATAATCGTGCCCTAGCTCTCCTTGCTCTCTCTCGTTCAATCTCTCAACAAAAATGAATTCATTTTTGCCTTTCCCTTGCTTTTTGCTTCTCAACCCTAGGTAGGTGAAGAGATCTCAATCCAATGGCTGGGAATGAATTAGATCAATGGTGGAAATTAAATGCACACTTTTTATTTCTAAAAAGTTAATTTCCCTCACCCACTTAAAATTTTCAAAAAGTGACTAAATAGTCAATAAAGTCATATTAAATGTCACTTAAGTCATTTAATACAAAGTTCACTTTGTTTCTCTTCACTAGGTGACTAAAGGCTAAAGTCACCTAGGGGAACACTTCCCTAGGTACAAAACTAACAATAATAAATTAGTTAATTTGTTGTTTTCTTTTTTTAATTGTTATCATCAATATTATTTAATACCATTATTATTATTAAATATTGATATATTACTTAATAGTACCATTATTATTATCTTTGTTATGATTAAATATTGATATTACTTATTGTTATTATTTTTAAAATAACTTATTTATTTTCATCATCAAAGTATAGGATTATTTCAAAATATGGAGCATTACATACTCTTCTCCTCAAGGAGCTTCATTCTAAAGTTAATTTTCAATTATGTTACTTATTCATTTTAACTTCTTCCCACATCACAACCCTCAGTAAGTATGAGTATAAATCTAGTCATTTTCCTACATCTTGACATTAAGGTTAAAACCTATCAAACCGGAGCCCGAGCACCTTAGGCCTCATCTACCCAAGAAGGAATGTAATCTAGTACACTAACTCATGTACCCTAGGCATCTAAAAATGTTGACCTAAACATCCTCCCTAACACCTACCCAGTGTACTTGTTTATAGGGGATTGAAGTCCAACTAACTAACTCCATCGACATGTACAACTCTAAACCTTTTTTTAGAATTCAACATCAAAACTCCAATATCATGCACTCTATCCTTCTCATGGTGGTCCCATGTCTCATTATACAAGGCAAGAGGAACCACTAACAAGGGTTTATTAGTTGAGTTTGTTCCCATCCCACCAGGTATTTCCTGGGATCCCACAAGATCATTGAATCAACCTGCAACAATCTCAGTGAATTGGTGGATTTCTTGTCAATCACCATCTCACAATATGAAATCAATGCATTAGTTATAATGATAACATCATCATCTCATATAAAAAATCCACATGCTATCATTCACATGTCAACATGAGAGCACAACATCATTGTTGTCACAACATATCTTGAATATTAAGGCACCACATTCTCACACAAGGAATTATAAAAACATCTCATCATAAAAGAACCTCATGGCATTATATCATCCCATCATAACATAATATATCATCATAATAAAACCATTTCGTAATATATTCATTACAGATACAATGATTCCATCATGGCATGTCATCAAAAGTATTTCATCGGCACATATATATCTTAATTTTACCCCAAGTGATCATAAACAACATAACTTCATGAATATGATAGTCGTCTCGACATGTAGCATATGAATAACAATAAAACATTATAAACCTTCTTATCATACTTCATCTTCAAAATCAAATCATTAACATGTATGAAAATATAAGAAATGATTACCAGATATCACTTACAATGTAAGGAATACCTCAAAACATCCATCTACTACATGGATTTTGACACTCTAGGTTGACTCTATGAGTGACATGTTGAAACCTCGAGATATTGATCGTCTTTTAATGATCCTTTCTTATTTTGCCAAAAGAAAATTGTCATTTTATTAGGGCAAGTACATTTGATACATCAATCATATGCTATATTTTTTTATATACTTTATCATTAGAGTATGTTGTTAAATATTCAAGAGCCCTCGGAGAAACCATGGGAGGTGTCTCCAACAGAATGTGACTGGATCATCCCTTGGGTTAAGAAAGGGGAAGAAAAAGAGGTCACCTGGTCTCGCTTTATGTCTCAATTCATATATAAAAACTTCACCTAGATCATTGGAAAAGAACCTAAACGTGACCTAAACACACGCCTCAAGAAATTAGGCCTTATTTGCAACTAGGAGAAGCAATTAAAAAAGGTGTGGTATGTAGCAAAGGATTACATAGTCATCAGATTAGATGGCATTCAATCCCCTCTGCACAGGTTGCCTAAACTCCTCACATCTAAAGATTTTTTGTTGGTGTATGTAAACTAAATGTTGGAGATAGATGACATTCAATTTATTAAATCAAATAAAAAAGGAAGGACCGAATTCCCTATGGTCATAAGATGCTATGCTATAAGAAACAAGAAGGGCCTTAAAGAAGTCACGTCCTTAAAGAAATCAGTGATATCTTTGAAAAGCTAAAATTTGCTTGGAAATAGCATGGAGATGTGATCCTCACTTCTTGATTGGGCAAAATTAAAAGAGGAGCAAACTTCCCAAACCACACACAATCACCAGAATTGGAGAAGTTAGCAAATAAAAGAATATACGAAGAAGTGGGAAGGATAATATGGTGAAAGCAAACCTCATTGGGGCAATGGCCCAAGCATTTCCAAATCCTACTCCAGAGCCTTTGAACGACCCCACCTTATTATACCTTCTTTAGGGTAGAAAGATCTCAAGTTACCAAGGAAAACGTGAGTAAGAGAAACCTTGTGAGGAACAGAAGGAGATTGGAGATTGTTGAATCATCCTAAGAGGATAAACCTGGTGATGGAATACCAAAGCAGCTCCATCTTTGGTCATAGAAGAAATATGCTAGAAAGAAAATGATATATAAATTATATCTATGTTCGGCTTAATTATAAAAGAAAATGATATTATATATCTATGTTTGGCTTAATTATAAAAGAAAATTATCTTGGGATGCTTCGGTAAATTTTCAATCACAAAGGTAGAGTCTTGTAGGTTAGCATCACAAAATTTATTTATTCACAATACTTGTATTTTGTCTTCTGTCCCTGACCAGACCATGATGCTTGACTGATTTAAATAATATTTAAATGACCAGACCACCAAGGTCCCGGAAGTTCATTGATTGATCCGGCCATGTTACAGCGACCGGGCTTCGAACCTTATAGACCCCAGACGTCCAAGTAATTGAACCACAAGCTGCAGCAGCAGAAGCCTTCTCAGCACCAAAGCTTACAGTATAAATGTGGCTTTGATTCTTCTTCGTGAACACCAACGTTCTCGGATTCACCGTTACCTTCACTCCCAATGGCTCGGCAACTTGTACCGTGTAAGAGGAATTATCAGGCCCCACATTGGTGACCTTTCTTGTGAAAGTAGTAGATGCAGTGCCAGAGGAATAAAACACCACTGAAAAGGAAGGATAATTGAGGTCGCCCGGCTTCGGAATTGGCTCCGGACAGGAAACCCGTGTCTTTGTCAGCACAGCAATCTCAGAAGACGAATAGTTCAAGCTGCAAAGGTAGTTAACATAATCTTGAGTGCCAATATCGTAAACTAGTCCGGGCTCTCGAGCTTTCTCAGGATCTACATGGCCCGCCCCCATGTCAAAAGGAGTAGCAGGAAAACCGCTAAAAGAGGCGGCGTCCTGTATAGGGTTCCCCTTGTTATCGGTAATGTAGGCCGTGGTCATGAGAGCGGACTTGAGGGCAGCCGGGCTCCAATCTCGGTGCACGGCCTTCAGCAGAGCAGCCAACCCACTAACATGGGGACAGGACATGGAAGTACCATAATCTAGATTGAATTTCGTTTTTCGTTTATCAGAGGGTAGCCCAGACGGGCTCAGGTTCTCCGGCCAAGCTGCTAGAATGTTCAGCCCCGGGGCGATTATATCGGGCTTGAGGATGTCTGGGCTTACAGCATTCGGACCACGGGACGAAAAGGAGGTCAATATCGGCGCCTCTTCCATGTGGTAGGTGGTGCCATAAAATACAATTGTTCCGGTTGGGCTTCTATTCGATTTCAGGTAATCTCTTATTTCCTCCCCTGCCTTGGCACCGACCAACGTAGCGGGCAAAAAATGCGCCTCGGGGATTAGTAATTCTCCGGCGTCTTCGTCGCTGAGCTCTATCAAGCCAATTCCGCCTGCCCTGGCCACCGCCTGACCTTTTTCCACTCCGCTTTCTTCACAGACCACGATTTTTCCTCGGACCAGCTTCGGATCCAGAGGGTCACCCGAACAAAGTTCTTTGTATACGAGTGCCAGATCGGGTTTCGTTCCAAGGGGCTTTCCTGAGTAGAGAGACGCGCCGCGGTATGCTCTACCGTTTCCCAGCACGACGGTCGCGAGAAAATTTCGGTCCACGGAACTTGCCCCTACCGTCATCATCCATGGCGCCTGGTTGGACACCGATGAGGCATCCGGTCCCGTGTTCCCTGCAGAAACAGAAACAAAAACCCCTTTGGCCACCGCACCGAATGCCCCTATCGCCTCGGTGTCTGCATAAAACGGAACCGTGTTGTCCCCTCCTCCGATCGATAGAGATAAGACGTCCACTCCATCCGCCACTGCTTTATCCATGCCCGCCAAGATATCGGAGTCGGAGCATGAGCCCTCGCCCCAGCAGACCTTGTACACTGCCACTCGTGCTCCGGGTGCCATACCGCTGGCGCAGCCCTTGGCATAACCCAGAACATTGGCGCCCAGCACAACGTTGCCCGCTGCTGTGGAGGCAGTGTGAGTCCCGTGCCCATTCGAGTCCCGCGGGGATTTATATTCGACCGTTTCGTTTATATGACCACCATTGGCCTCGAATCCTTTGTGAAAGAACCTGGCGCCAATGAGTTTCTTGTTGCAGTTCGAGGCGTTGAATGCTTTACCGACATAGCAATGGCCCTTCCACTTGGAGGGAACCGCCGTCTGGTTTTTATGCTCCGCAAAGCTGGGGTGCTCAGGCCACACTCCGGTGTCGAGAACCCCTACTATGACATCCGCAGCGTAGCCCGTGGAATCAGACCAGAGGCCTTGTCCTCTTTTCAAGCCCAGGAATCGGGGAGTGTACGTAGTGTGGAGCTTCAGAAGTTTGTCTGGATAAGCGCCCATGCAGCTCTCCATGGCTTTTATCGCGGCCACCTGATTTCCGCTCAATCTAGCAGCGAATCCAGTGACAACAGTATCGTAAGCGTACAGTATGCTCGATTCTGTGAATTTTTCGTCATTTATTGCTCCTGTTTTCGCAACTGCATCACGAATGAAAGATGCATACCAGGTTGCGGGATTCATAGAATCGGGGATTTGAACCTTCGTCGGGTCCATGTGAACAATGTACGACTGGAGCTCCCCGGTAGCTTCTTTAGAATAGATTGCATGAACGGTTCTTGCTGTTGCCAAGATCAACGCTAGGAAGAGCAGGATCCTTCCTGTGTCTTCCATTGTTAAGCGCTCTTGAATATCCGTGATCAGGCTTGAAAATAGAACAAGAAATTATGAGTTTCTGCTGATATAACGTACAGAGCTTCGAACTGTTGTGCTGCCTGGAAAAATAAGTACACAGATGTTACTCGGCTCCACAGAAAGAGAAACACATAGCAGGGGCAGGCATGAAAGGTTCATGGCAGAGAAGGATCTAAGTTTTACATATGGGGATGGCAAATTTCCTTCAAATCATTGGCACTAAACTTGACTAAATCTCTATAATCCCGTCGTAATTTGTTTAAGAGGTAAATCTTAAACAAATCTTTTATTGAAACGTAACGACAAAACCTGCTTTGGCTTGGAACTTAAACAATTATGTGACTTCAAACAGAGATTTCCTCGTTCTTGCTTTGACATAAACTTACAGTATCCTTGTCAACGTGAAAATTAAGAAGAGAAAGTGTGTGTTGATTCAAACCCTAAAATGTGTCAAAAATGAGGAGGCTTAGAAAGCTCAGTCTTTAAAATAACAATGTAAAACATGGATATTGATTCATGCCCTCTCTATTAGGGTTTATTTACAGCCAGCATAATTCATGTTTTTTTCAGTAGTATTTTTTTTTAACACAAAACAACGTTTTCTTTAACCAGTTTTAATTTTATTTGAAATAATGTTTTTTTTGTTATTGACATTGTTATAATTTCTTTGTTATTTTTTACTAACCTGAAAGTATTGGTTTTTTTGTTATTATAATTTTTTTGTTTTTTTAACCTGACTTTAAAAAATATGTACTTTCAAACCATCCATCCAGCTAACTAACAAACAGCAAAATCAACTATTAATAAAAATGCCTTTATGTGAAAACATTGAGTTATCTACTTCTGCTGGAATCAAACATAAGTTTATTGAGTTAGGTACTTCATGACTGGTGACGGATACACCATCCCCATGAGACTTGATTGCTTTGTTCTATTTCAAATGAATTAACATTGAAAAATTATATTTTTATAAGCATAAACCAGTAAAAATTTGATTATGACCCACTTGAACAAAAATAATTATAATCATATTGGTCATTCGTAAAGTAATAGTGGATCCTAATGTATTAATCATAGTGATATGACCCACTTGAATAGTGCTTTATTCGTGCACGTGAACAAAAATAACTATAATCATATTGGTCATCAGTAAAGTAATAGTGGATCCTAATGTATTAATCATAGTGATATTGGTCATTCGTAAAGTAATAGCATAATCCAATAGATTCGAATGGGAAAATGGTTTTGTGAATCCTTAAAGTTAGTGTTAAAATCGTTACATAACTTTTAAAATCTCTACACAACTTTGATATAAGTGTATTTCTCATTCAATCCTTTTTAATTGGTTTATATTTTTTATATTTTTATGTTTAATTTATTTTTATTTTTTTTCTAAGTTTAAAGTTAATATTTTAAAATTTAGGTAATTAAAAATTAACAAAAATATTTAAATTGTAAAACTTGAAACTCACAAATTTACTTTAACAAACATAGAAAATTATTATAAATCTACATTTAAAATTAAGTCATAACTAAACATAAAAGATAACATAAAATAAATATATAGAATATTTAAAAAGAACAATAATCTTTGTCAATATAAAACAATTAAGCTCTACCCACTCTTTTTGTCTATCACTATCAATTTGACAAATGTGAAGCATCACTTGATCACTATCAATTGAGTAGTAAAATGTAGAGCATAACTCTTTTCTCAATCAATCCATGTACTCAAAACCTAAACTTAAAGTATATTCAAACAAAAGATGACATCACCGTTTCCTCAACCTCATTTAAATAGTTATTTTGCATAAAAATCCTCATACATAAACTCTAATTGTCATTACTCTTATTTTAATTGGCTTTTAGTTAGCAATTCCTTTATTTACTTTTTTCTTTTATTTCTTCTTAGTAATTTCTTATTTTATAATAAATTAGTTAATTTTTTGTTTTTTAAATGGTTATCATCAATATTATTTAATACCATTATTATTATCTTTGTTATTATTATTAAATATTGATATTACTTAATATTATTATTATTAAATATTGATATTACTTATTATTATTATTTTTAAATAACTTATTTATTTCCATCAACAAAGTATAGGATTATTTCAAAATATGGGGCATTACATAGTCTCCTCCTCATGGAACTTCATTCCAAAGTTAATTTTCAATTATGTAATTTATTCATTTTAAATTCTTCCCACTTCTTCAACATTACCTTTTATTACAACTAATATAAGAGCCACCTCAGTGACCACAACAAGCATTGGAAGTCCACATCACAACCCTCGGTAAGTATAAGTACAAATCTAGTCATTTTCTTACGTCTTGACATTAAGGTTAAAACCTATCAGCCTAACTGGAGCCCCAACACCTTACGCCTCATATACCCAAGAAGGAATGTACAATCTAGTACACTAACTCATGTACCCTAGGCATTTCAAAATGTTGACCTAAACATCCTCCCCAACACCTACCATGTGCGTGTCCATAGGGCATTCAAGTCCAACTAAATAACTCCATCAACATGTACAACTCTATACCTTTTTTTAGACTTCAACATAAAAAATCTAATATCATGCACTCTATCCTTCTCATGGTGGTCCCATGTCTCATTATACAAGGGAAGAGGAACCACTAACAAGGGTTTATTGGCTAAGTTTGTTCCCATCCCACAAGGTGTTACTTGGGATCCCACAAGATCATTGAATCAATATGAAACCATCTTAGTGAATTGGTGGATTTCCCGTCAGTCACCATCTCACGGCATGAAATCAATGCATTAATTATAATGATAACATCATCAAAAATATCCACATGCTATCATTCGCAGGTCAACATGAGAGCATAACATCATTGTTGTCAAAACATATCTTGAATATTAAGGCACCACATTCTCACACATGGCATTATAAAAACATTTTATCATAAAAGAACCTCATGGCATTACATCATCCCATCCTAACATAATATATCATCATAATAAAACCATTTCATAATATATTCATCACATAGACAATTATGCCATCCTTACATGTCATCAAAAGCATTTCATCATCACAAATATATCTTCATTTTACCACAAGTGATCATAAAAAACATAACTTCATGAATATGATAGTGATCATAAAACATTATGAACCTTCTTATCATACTTGTGGGATAGGAAGTGTAAACTCCCCATAAGTACTTAAATTCAAACGTAGTTGGCCAATCGATAGGTAAATCCTTCTCTGTGTTGATAGTATCTGGGAAGCTCCTCTCAAATGGGAGTTAAGCACGAGGTCGCGTGGAGGCATTGGACTAAGGAGATAACCCTATGATTCCTTGTCAAAACTTAGACCAAGGTTTTTACACACATGGGGATTTTGTCCTAGACAGAGTTTCAGGCTTTGCTACCCTGCCCATGCGTACAAATCAGGCTTGCGACTGTCCCCCCAGACTATTGATATAGTTAAGGTAGCCTCTAGTCCCTTGGAAACCTAGGGTTTATACACAGGTAAACCGAAAGGCTATTTCTGGTTCACTTTCGACGGGCTTGGAAGGTAACCCTTTTTTAAAGTGTAGGAGGGCAGTGGGTGATTCCTCCGCTTGTGCCTAAGAACCTCTTCAAGGACGCCAAGAAACTATCTCTCAGCTTTCTTCGGAAAAGCATATCTTATACCCCTTGTGATTGTTGAGATTTTAGGAAATTTTTGTAGTGATTCCTTTGTGGCTTTTCTGTGTTTTAGCCGACCTTAGGGTGTGAAGAGTCAAATTTACAATCGTGGAGGACCAATCTATTAGAAGGTCATGAAGGTTGCAAAACCTTCCTCCGCTTATCACATTGGAACCTCCACCTCCCCCTCAAAGGCGAAGATTGGACACAGACGGTTCTTTCGAACCGATAGGAGTTAGTGAAGTTCTGGGTGAACCAGAACTTAGGGAAAACCGTTTTAATTTAAACACGGTCGAGATAGAAGACTTACAAGCTAACGAGTTTGCAAGGAATTTTAATTCACCTTTAACTGACTTAAATGATTCAGTGATCGTTCAGGTTCGTCCTTTCAATCCACCCGTGATTGGTGTCCCTGTGGGCAGAATAATGTCTACTACAGGAGAAATTTATTTTACTTCCACCTCAGTTGCTCCGGCTGAAGGGTGCTACCTCCCTCGGTAGGTGCCCCTAGAACAAGTATACCTACTACACCGTTAACTCTAGCTAGTCGAGGGGTTCAACCACCAGCTCCCACAAGTTTAGTAGGTGCTTCTGGTGGTATGGTCACTGGGATTCCTAGTGTACCTACAGTTCCTACTTTCTTCGCACACACTACCTAGAGTGGTCCTATAGGATCCTCGGCTTTTGTCCAAGGTTTTCCTTAGAATGGGGGACACATTCCCCCGTCCACTCCATACGTAGGCCCAACACACTCATATGTAGGGATATAGTTTGGAAACACTAATCCTTATGGTCAAGGTTTTCAAACTCCAGTTTCAGCTCCGTTCATGAGCTATCCCTTTTTTCTTTTTAGCGGAGGGATACCTGCTCTTGTATTCCAAACCCCAGCTTCGACTGGGGCAGCTAGAACCTCTTATACTGCACCGTACATAAAAAAATCCATTGGCTTATGGATGCAATCCTTTCCAAATCAACCCATCCACTTCACAACCGAAAGCAGGGGGCAACCCCACCTTCACATATGGGAATATGGGGGCAAGTCCCTCTAATCCCTAAACTGGTACTTTTAGTGCTCCGGTTAGACCCAAGCTTCCTTTCCTGGCAATGTTAAACTTGCCATATTTTTTGAAACCGATGAATGACCCGGTGAGACATGACCCCTCCTGGCCACCTGTCCCTACCAAGCTGCCCTCGGATATCCCAAAATTCGAAGGCAAAGTTGGTGATGATCCTGGAGCTCATGCCACCCCTTTCCATTTATGGTACTCTTCCAACTCACTGAAAGAGGATTCAGTTCGGTTGAGGCTGTTCCAAAGAACTTTGATCAGTACTGCAGCAAAATGGTACATTGAATTGCCTTCTGCTGCGTTTAGAAGAGTTTGGGACTTGGCTAATGCATTCCTTAGTCACTTCCATCTTCCTATCCGTTATGATTTCAGAACGGACTTGTTATCTACCTTCCGACAGGAAAAGGCCACTCATATTTTGGATCATATCCAAGAGTGGAGAAAACAGAAGATCCTTATCAAAGCCACTATTCCTCCCGAGTTCATATTAGAATGGTTCCTTAAATCCTATTGCCTTATATATCTAAGGATGTATCTACTTCGAGATTGACGAATGAGGAAGAAGCTATCCTCAGGGCCCAACAACTAGATTTGATATATTCTTAGTCTGGGATCTTATATGAGATTATCCCTGAGGCACCTAGGACAATGCACAATGTAGAGAAACCTAAGCCTGGACCCCATACCGATGGTGTGTTTGGTTCCGTGAATTATCCCACTGTAGAATCTTTGGCTAAACAAATCCATCAGCTATCCGTCAAACATTCTATGGAGGAGGCAGCAAAGGCTACCCCCTCACCCCAAAATGCAAATGTTTTTGCACAAATCTCTCAGAAGGGAAATCAACAGCCCGATGGGAAAACGAAGAGAGGCAAAAAGGGTGAGGGAAACCAAAACAAGCAAAATCCCACAAACAATGCTGATGGGGGCAAGAAATAAAAGAAGAAGGTGAAACTCCCATGTAAATTGTGCCATGAAGATCACCTGACCCATCTATGTCCCCTTATGGAACAAGATCAGAAGCTGTTGAAAGGCCAACAACCGACTGTCCTGAAGGATCCTTTTCCCCAAGGATAGAACTCTGCCTCAGCTTCAAGTGCAGTAGGGGCACCCCAAATGCTCCTGAACCCAATTATATCAACATGGTTTGATCCGAGACTTTACTACAGACCAGGAACAAGAACTATGAAAAAGGGACCTCGGAGAAGGGTAAGTCGATAGGTGAAACTTCTAACCCTCTCACGATTGAGAAACCTTCCAAAATTATGTCGAAGATACCGAAAGGTGTCTTTAAGAAAACCTTGCATAATCCTAATGTTAGGGCTCCATCCAACTACTCTGTAGTTGAAGACTTAGCCCAGACTCCTTGTGCAAGTCGGCTTTAGAGGTGTTACAGAGTTGTCCTACCCAGCGGGATGCACTCTTAGCAGCCTTAGGTAGTATGGACTCATCTAGTCTCATGGTGAAATTTAACCTGTCTGATGTCAAAATTCTCTTACCTTATCATGTAGCCTTATCGATAGATGTCATCCATGGTGGAAAGACCATTGGAAGGGCAGTTGTCGACGAGGGTGCTTCTACATGTGTTATGTCCTTGTCTTGTTGGAAAGATCTTGGATCCCCAGAGCTAGTTCCATCGAACACCCTACTTACTGCTTTCGACGGAAGGTCATTCCGTCCACATGGTATCCTACCGGCTTTCGAAATTAAGTTGGTAGGGAAAGCGGTGTCTGTTGAGGTAGAGGTGATTGATGCACCTTTGGATTATAACTTGCTCTTGGGGAGAAGTTGGACTTATGCCATGTCTACTATTGCATCGGTCATTTTTCAGGTGGTAGTGTTTCCACACGAAGGGAATTTGGTTACTGTTGACCAACCCAATTTTACTCAAAAAGGCCGCATGGAAACGAACGAGTCCACCATACCATTGGTTGATCAGGTTAGACCTACTTCAAAGAGCTTAGGGGCTGGAATGTACACATCATTGATGGGCACATTTGATTTTCCAGCTCTGATTAATTATATAGGTTCTACTAGTGTGCGAAATTCCATAGCTACTGTTGTTGATAGGACTAATCCTTGGGTTATTCCCTCCCACCATGAACCTAAAGTGCCCTTATCGACAGCAGAAGTGGCTTATCAAGCTATCATCCATACCGCTGTTGATCCCATTTCGGTCCCTCTCACAGTCTTAGAGGAACTAGAAGAATCATATTTTCCTGCTTGGGCAGAGAACTCTTTGCATTCAAGAGATTGCTTGTATATGGTTTTACCTTCGGATGAAGCCATTCTGGAAGCTATGTGTGGACGAGATAAGATCTGCGAAGATCTTCACCATCGATCCTATTTTCTTCCTAAGTTAAGCAGGATAGAAAACCAGGAGTTCCATATAAGACTGGCAGGTGATGTTGATACACTCATTAATCCCTTACCAAGGGAAGGAATGTTTACTAAGGGGAATATGGCAAAAAATTTCGCTACTATCCCTATCAACATCTCTGTAATTCCAAACGTTGTGTAAAATGTACACATCAGTGCAAATTGTTGTCTCGAGGAGATTGCGATCTATACGGCCTTGTTTAAGGAATTCCGTGACATTTTTGCCTGGTCATATGAGGAGATGTCAGGCATTGATCCATCAATAGTCGAGCACAAAATCCGAACATACCCTAACGCTAGACCCGTTCGACAAAAGTTGAGACCTGTCAACCCGCGTAAAGCGGCGGCAGTGAAGGCTGAAGTTGAGAAACTGCTGAAAGCTGTTTTCATTTATCCCATAGCTTTGATAGAATGGGTATCCAACCCTATTCCTGTTGACAAAAAGTAAGGGACTATACACATTTGTACTGACTTTCGAGATCTAAACAAATCCTATCCTAAGGACAACTGTCCCACGCCATTTATAGATCAAATTATTGATGCTTGCGCAGGAAATGAAGTCTTTTCATTTATGGATGGTTTCTCCAGATATAATCAAATCCAAATTAAACCAGAAGACCAACATAAAACAGCTTTTATTTGTCCTTGGGGTACCTTCACGTACAAGAAAATTCCCTTTGGATTGAAAAATGTTGGGGCAACCTTTCAGCGGGCAATGAATTTTTCCTTTCACGACATTAAAGCCATTGTCGAACCCTACCTTGATGATCTGTCAGCACATTCTCATAAGAGGATGGATCACCCAGATCACTTGCGTTTGATTTTTGAATGATGCAGATACTATAAAATTCACTTGAATCCCCACAAGTGTGTTTTCTGTGTCGAGTCGGGGAGACTGCTCGGATTCATTGTTTCTAACAAAGGCATTCAGATGGATCCTTTGAAAGTTGAGGCCATCGTAAATATGCCTCCTCCTCATTCTATCAGGCAGCTTCAAAGCTTGCAGGGGAAGTCCAATTCCCTTCGACGTTTTATTATAAATTATGCCAAGATTACTAAAGGTTTCATGCGCCTGTTAAAATAGGACACCCCATTTGTATGGGATGAAATTGCACAACTCGTGTTCGAGCCATTAAAAAAAGCTTTGTTGTCGGCACCATTATTGCATCCGCCAGATTACTATAGGGATTTTATATTATATCTGGCCACATCTGAGTCGACCATAGGGGTAGTACTAGTCCAGGAGGACGATAGGATCTAAGAGCATGTCTTCTACTATCTCAGTCATGCTTTAGACAGACCTGAACTTAGGTATTCCCACGTCGAGAAGTTGGCCTTAGCAGCTATGCATGTTGTTCAGAGGTTGCGTCACTACATCTTACTGAGGACTACAATGGTAGTGACAGATGTTAATCCTTTTCAATATGTTTTGTCTCGACGGATAGTTGGAGGCAAATTCAACAAATGGATAGTCATTCTCCAAGAGTTTGACTTGGATTTTCAATCCGCCAAATCCAAAAAGTCCTTAGTTTTTGTTGAGCTCATTGCAGAATTTCCAGTAGAGGAAGATGTAGCCTTTGAAGAAGACTCATTCCCAGATGAGCATATCTTTTTGATTTCCACCTCTGACCCCTGGTATGGAGATATACTTATCTATCTCCATACTTTGAAGTACCCTGCAACCTTCTCGTGGGAAGAATGGCGTAAACTACATGTACATGCCAAGAACTACCTCATTATCGGAGATACCTTATATCGTACGGGGGTAGATTCCATTTTACGTCAATGTATTACCCACGAAGAAGCTGATATTGTCCTAAATGATGCCCATAGTGGAGCGTGTGGGGGTCATTTATCTAGGTTAGCAACGGCCCAGAAGATATTACATGATGGTTATTTCTGGCCCACGATCTTTAAAGATTGTGTGGAAGCCGTGAAACGTTGTCATCCTTATCAGCTTTACACCAGAAAGATGCAGTCGCATCCCGCTCTATTATTTCCCATCATCTCAGTGGGCCCCTTCATGAAGTGGGGGATATATTACGTGATGTGCAACCTAGTCTCGGCTGGGGGGCACAAACATATCATTATCACTGTGGATTATTTCACGAAGTGGGCAGAGGCAATGCCCACCTTTAAAGATGACGGGGAAACTGCAACTTTTTTTCGTTTTCAACCAAATTATCGCATGATTCAGTATCCCTAAAGTGATTGTCACTGACCATGGCAGTCATTCCAAAATATTATGATGACTGAATTGACCACTATGCCAGGGTTTAGACAATAACATTCATCTTTGTTCTATCCTCAAGCAAAAGGTCAAGTCGAGGTTGTTAATAAAACTTTGAAAACTATTCTCAAACGTACTATTAATGCTTCTCGTTCCAATTGGCACATCATGTTGAATCCTACACTTTGGACATATCGGACCAATGTGAAAACTGCTATAGGGTTTTCTCCTTTCTAACTCGTTCATGGAGTGGAAGCAGTTACCTGATACAACTGAGCTAGAAGAACGTCTATTACATTTAGAACATCTAGATGAGCAGTGTAGAGATGCGCTGACAACAAACGAAGCTCATAAAAATAGGGTAATAAGTCAAAACGATAAATCGGTCAAGCCTCGAATTTTCTCTGAAGGGGAGCTTGTTTTGCTCTGGGATCAAGACAAAGAACCCCTGGGGGCAGGAAAGTTCAGGTCTATGTGGTTGGGACCTTATGTCGTGTCAAAGGTGTTAAACAAGGGCACATATGAATTGATTGATTTCAAAGGGAATAAGTTGCCTGAGCCTAGAAATGGGCTCTACCTGAAAAAGTACTATGCTTAGGCATAGCGCTTTTTCCTGTATTTTATTTTATGTATTTTTATGTACAATAGTTCATCATTTTGTGTTTTTTATACCATCTGCTGGTTGTTACAGATGTCTTTCGAGTGGTTTGTAGGTTTCGCCGATGGCGCCAGTCGCCACACTTGTAATTTGGCTTCAGCTGCATGGATCATTTATTCGCCATCAGGACAGTTAGTTACCTCAGGAGGCGCTTGCTTAGGTCTTGCTACCAATAATGTGGCTAAATACAAGGTTGTCATTTAGCTTTTATGGGATGCTTTGTCACGTGGTATCACCCAGCTGAAAGTATGACTGGACTCTCAACTGGTGGTTTCCCAGCTCAATCGAGCTTATCAGGTGCGGAACCCTATTTTACTGCGTCAGTTTATGCAAGTTAGGTTATTGGAAAGAATTTGAGTTTATTATATTCAATCATATTCCAATAAATCAAAATTCATTAACTGATGCATATGCTAATTATATCTTGGATTGGCATTTAACACATTTTACATAAAAAATATATAGTAGACACATAAAAAACATTTGTAAATAAACCGGTAATATATATGTGTGTGTGTGTGTGTGTGTGTGTGTGTGTGTGAATATATGTCCATATAGATAGGTCGAGTGTCTGATCCTCAGATCTAGTCATAACTGTATAATATACAAAACATGGATCAAAGTCCATAAAATGCTCCTAAGTCTAAGCTTGACCACCCTGGTCACTTGGACCACCCTGGTGCCCCCGATCATCCTGATCACCCTACGCTTAGGCTTCTTCAGCCTCCTTAGCTTCAGAAACCTCAACAGCATCTATATACACAAGTACTGCTCTCACTACCCTCCTCATAAGGCGTATCCATACATGTGGTATACCAACCACTAGCTCCTGCATGACGGTAGGGATATGATCAATGTATAAGGTAGGTACTCTCTGAGTAAGCCTGGCCAGCTTCTCCTCAAGAACCCTAATCAAACCCTGGTCCTCTCCCAACACAGGATGCACATACATGCATGGATGCCCAGCAGGGCAGACTGGTCCAATATCTGCATTTTGACATTTTAAAAGGATTATAACTCTTATACATATGTATATATCTTTATAATTAAAATTCATAAAAATTTTGAAATTTTGAAAATAAAAATACCTGACTTTCCCCATACTCCTCTTAGAGGGAGGACAAGGTCAGTATCACCTCGAAAATCTAACCCAGCATATGGAAACTACTCCAAGGCTGGAAACTGTTGCTCCCACCAAAAGTAGAAATCGTCATCGTAAACACTTTGGACCGATCCACCACCTCCCTGGCGGAGGAAGATCTCTCCCCACCTACTCATCCTAGGCTGATGGGGAGAACGAACTGGCAATGGTACTGCAAGACTCAAACTTGGCACCCTCTCAAAGAAAAAGGCTACTAACATGCTGGAATAACCAAAATTCTTTCGCCTTCCTCTTTTGCAGTCAGAGATCTATTTGCTCATTATCGGGATCACTCTCGAACACTAGTCATATAGGGCTCCCTGTATACATTCCACTGCTAGTCTAATTTGGTTCTGAGTTGCAAGGTGAAGTGATGATGACCCTGCAACCCTCACTATAGTGCTCACCAATACCTATAAGGGAAAGTTGCGAATGTAAACAATAGGGATGCATCCACCCCTCTTTTGAGTTCCCGGCTCGCAGTATATGTCTATATAGTTATGTACACTTAGAAGGTCGCCACTTCTGCCGGTACCTTCCAAGTTCACCGAAGCTCCCCGTCGTGATAAACCGAAAATGAAATAGACATCTTCTGAAGTAACCTCTAGAAATTCGCCTTGAAGGTCAAACATGCCAAGATCGTGATCCCAATAGTTTATCAAAAACTCTAATAGGTATACATTTGACTGCATAGGTGAGGTACAAAAGAATTTCAATAACCTACTCTGACATAAAACATTCACCGTGGGGGCATCTTATAGAGCTTCTTGGTCCATGTCTTCATGTTCCCTCTCCCTCCACTCAAGCACCATCTTTCAATCTAATAATCAAGCAATTTCAAACCATTAGATTCATATAAAAAAATGAATTTTTGATCCTATATATTCTTTTTCTTCCTCACGCAGTGTACATGACTGTCCTTTGGGAAAGTCGCGTACTGTACGCGACTTTCCTTTGGGAAACCCGCATATAGAACGCGTGTACGCGACTATTAACATACCATACCCGCATACACATCGTTCATGCTTTGAGGGCACTTGAAAACATAAAATGTGGCCCAAAATTGAAAATTGCTTGGATCAAATGAAAGAGCATGGAGTGTAGTTTTACCTAGCACTTGCAGTTTCGAGAATTATCCACCGAATCGTCCACACCAAGCAATCAAAGGTAGAGGTAAAACTTGTCTTTTTTGGATAAAAATCAAATCGTGAGTCTTTTATTCATATTTTGAACTATTTATAGAAAAATTATTTTCAAAGTGGGTTTTTTCCCTATAGTTCATATTTTTTAAACTAATGACATATCTTTTCTTCCATGTGACAGGTTTATGGTCGTTTTAAGTTGTTTTTTTGCTCATATAGGATGTTTTTTTTTTGTTTCTTTCACATGCATTCTACATTTATACCTAATCCATCTTAATCCTAGCATTAACACTTTGACCACGGACTATGGTATCTTTAACCATTAGTTCCTCGTTTATACCATTGTTCTTCCATGGATAGGACTTTCCTCCCATGAGTATCCTCATTTAGAATCTACTTATTGTCTTTCGATACTCATGCTACAATTGTCATAGGTTCAAGGGAGTCTTCTTAGCTATTTTTCACGCCAAAGTGAGCCTCATTTTAACACTTCGACCACGGACTATGGTATCTTTAACCATTAGTTCCTCGTTTATACCATTGTTCTTCCATGGATAGGAATTTCCTCCCATGAGTATCCTCATTTAGAACCTACTTATTGTCTTTTGATACTCGTGCTGCAATTGTCATAGGTTCAAGGGAGTCTTCTTAGCTATTTTTCACGCCAAATTGAGCCTCATTTTGGTCTCTTTTTACAAGCTATCACTTTATAAGACTCCCCACCCTTATGGAGTTTCTTTAGGCCCAGGTCTAACTCCTCAAAATAGACTTAACGTCCGAGTAAACTTGTCAGTTCAAGCTCATTAAGAATATGTGAATGGGCATCCACATTGGTGGTAGGTTATCTCTTTCTCGTACCATGTGGAATAATACAAGAAAGGATCACTCTCTTTTCTACGGAATTGAGAAGAGTATTCTCAGGGATTTTTTACGAAGACCTTAGTTTCATATCTATGGACTAGTTCTTTGGGATTTTTTACGAAGACCTTAGTTTCGTATCTATGGACTAAGTTGTGCAAGATTATGTTGTGGTCACTTACACAGCTTCCAGATCTTTGAAGACTCATCATTATTGTATATTGTGGCTTCGATCCACCTTTGTAATATACATGGTCTTGTACCCATACTATATGTTGTACTCAAATATTGTAAAGGAGCTAGTGTTCCAGTATATTGAACATAGAATCCTCAGATATGATTTTGTATACGACATTATTATGTATTTGTTTCAGGTACTACCTCTGCTCCATTGGACTTCTAAGTTCTCCAAGATAATGATTATAATGTATTTCGGCCATCGTTTCCCTCTGACCTCACACATTAGGGGGCATCTGTTATCAACCCAAATCGCACTTCTCCATTCGAGTGTCGACATTCCTTACGTTGGTACACAAAAGGACATCTTAGGATCGAAGTTTGCCAAAACACTATAAATGGGCATGACATGAGATGCATTTACCCTTGAACCAGCTTGCCATATTATTTTTTTAACTATGGAATTGCGTACACAACTATCCTCATTGCAACTTCCGTACGTACGCGACTATTCCCATTAACAAATTGCGTACTGTACGTGACTATCTCCATTGCAAACCGCGTACATTAGCATACGCGGGTTTACTTTAAGCAACTCGCGTGTCATACGCGGGTTTCCTATATCAATAGTTGCGTACATCTTCATTCGACATCAAAAAATATAAATCACGATTAATGGATATTAGTTGGGTTCTAATCATTAACTATCCTAACCATTTTAACCTCCTCAACCTTCAAAACCACTCTATTTCCCAAAGTATAAATAGAGGCCCTGTGGAGGGCATTAATCAATCAAGTTTGGAGAGCAAAGTTATGCTGCTGGTATATCTTCAGAAGTCTTGGAGCAACAGAACTCAGAGTCCTTTGGTTGCAGAGGAGTCCTTGTCTCAGAAGCTGGGTTGTACTCTTATCTCATTCACTGATTGTTAATAAAGAGAATTCTTCTTCCAACATTGTGTTGAGTCTCTTTCATGTATCTTGGTTAATGAATATATTCGATTATGCACTAGATATATTGTTTATCTAACCTCTCGTATATACATGTATAATATTGTACTTGGAGAATTTACTCTTTACAGGTGAAGGAGGTGCATCCCTGAAAGCTTTAGAGAGAAGTAGAGCGGAAGAAGATCAAGTTTGGATCAACCGTCGGTAATCGGGTGAGTCAAGAATTTCTTCCTATTTCCTTTCTGTACTCTATTAAATCCGATTGTCTGCAAGGTTAGTAGTAAGTTGGTAACCCCATACCCTAGGTTACAAGGGTGTTTAATCCTGAACAACACACATTCTCGACAACTGAATTCACTGGATACAATTACGGGATAATCACTCCCTATCACTTTAGGACTAAGTCGAAGGATGATGCAATCCTACCACATTCTCGAGTACCGAATTCATTAGATCCATTCTGAACAAAATTCCAGTGATGATACAATCCTACCATGTTCTTGAGTACCAAAGTCACCGGATCCATTCTGAACAAAAGTTCAAGGATGATATAATCCTACCACATTCTCGAGTACCAAAGTCACTGGATCCATTATGAACAAAAGTTCAAGGATGATACAATCCTACCACGTTCTTGAGTACCGAAGTCACAGGATCCATTCTGACCAAAATTTCAAGGATGATACAATCCTACTACATTCTAGAGGACTGAAGTCACCAGATCCATTCTGAACAAGAGTTCAGGGATGATACAATCCCACCACATTCTCGAGGACCGAAGTCACCGGATCCATTCTGAACAAAAGTTCAAGGATGATACAATCCTTCTTCTTTCTCAGAGACATAAGTCTACAGATCACTTTAGGACAAATGTCCAGGGATGATACACTCCAACTGCAACATCACTACTCCGCCTTTCGGGGAAGGTCTTTCCGAATAACACCAAGCTTGTCTTGAAATTATTCAAACTTTACTCAAGACAGAGGCTTCATCAATACATCAGCAAATTTTTCATTGGTACTAACATACTAGAGCTTTATGAATCCCTTTCTGCATCATATCTCGAATGTAGAAATCTGGATTTCTATGTGCTTCGACCTATCATGGAATACTGGGTTCTTTGTCATCTTTATACAAATCTGGTTATCACATAGAATCACGGTGGTATCCAACTCTAGGTTGAATAAACCTGACATTAGCTTCCGAAGCCATATGGCTTGACAACTAGCAGAGCAAGCTGCTATATATTCTGCTTCAGTCATGCTAAGAGCAACACTGGACTGTTTCTTGCTAAACCATGAAATCATAGCAGACCCCATACTATAACATCCACCTGATGTGCTTCTTCTGTCTAAGATACTTCTAGCCCAATATGCACCCGTATATCCATATAATCTGTAGTCATGATCTCTGCCATAGTAATATCCCAAGTCTATCATACCTTTTAGGTATCTCATCACATGCTTTGCAACTATCAGGTGATCAAATCTAGGGTTACCTAGATACCGACTCAAGGTGTTCATAGTAAATCATATATCTGACCTTGTGTTTGTCAGATACATCAATGACTCAAAAAATCTGTTTGTACTGAGTCATATACACTAACTCTGATGTCTCATCAGACAAAAGCTTCATGTTGGTATCCATGGGTGTGGCCATGGCTTTACAATCCAACATATCAAATCTTCTTTAATATTTCCACAGCATACTTTCCCTGGTTCAGAAAGATTCCTTCTGAACTCTTCCACACTTCCAGCATGAAGAAAATAAAGCACCAATCCAATATCTTTTCATCTCGAATTCTTCAGCTAGCTTCTTCTTACAATGTGTGATCTATTTCTCATTCCCAGGTCATAAATAGGTCATCCACATATAGTAATAGTATGACAGGTTCATCTTCTATAATCTTGTAGTAAATTTTAGGATCGAATTTACTCTTTGTAAAGTCCAAGCTCGTCAAGAAACTATATATCCTTCCATACCAAGCTCTAGGAGCTTGCTTTAGGCCATACAGGGACTTCTTCAACTTGCATACGTGAGTCTGTCTCTCTTTAACTTCAAATCCTTGTGGTTGTTCGATGTAAACCTCTTCCTCAAT
The DNA here is from genome assembly GCA_001517045.1 of Pseudotsuga menziesii. NCBI lineage: Eukaryota > Viridiplantae > Streptophyta > Pinopsida > Pinales > Pinaceae > Pseudotsuga > Pseudotsuga menziesii. The sequence continues at coordinate 94,636 of LPNX010412958.1, forward strand.
CATACTATTCAGGAAGGTTGCCTTTACATCCATCTGGTGTATATCCCATTTCATCATGGAAGCAGGTGCCATGATAGTTCTTGCTTCCTAGAGCAAGTGTCTCTTCATAATCAATTCCCTCTCTCTAAGAGAATCCTTTAGCCACAAATCTTTCCTTACTTGTATCAGCAACATATTTTATCTTGCAAATTGACTTGGAAGATACCACACTCTTGATTTCTAGTTTGAGTACTATATCCCAAACATCATTGTGGTATTCTTCCATCATTGCATCTTCCATGAGTTCATTATGTCAAGTCATTGACATAACCTAGTCTTTCACATTCAACCTTGAAGTTTCAAACCCACTTTAGGCTTGGTAAAATCTCGGTCCATCAGGAAGCTGTCCATCATGTCACTACCATGTCGAACTCAAATATCTTTTGTAATCACTCCCCCTAAAGCGGAGAATCATAAGTTCCATTTCCATTCTTTACTGGAGTGGCAGGTAGCATCCTATGCTCCTATGTATCCATCTCAAGTTACTAGATACCAAGATCCCTTTATCTTGAACTTTGTCAAAAAGTTCCTCTTGCACCCATCTGTGAGCTTGTTTGTCTTCTATAGGTTTCCATATTCAATCTTGTAGCAAAGGTTAAGATATCCATCACTCTAGGTGATATGTCAAGCTCCTGGATGTGCTTTTCTATGGGTACCTTTTGAGCTCGTACAAAGCATATTCTATACAGGTGGTTTTTTTCTTGATATATACTTCTACTGAATAAGTGTGTCTGGTCAATAGAGTATGTCATGCCATAGTCTATTCTTTCTGAGACAAACCACAAACCTTGCTTTGTACACTTGTTCTTGTAGATCCATATGGAAGACACTACAGAATTCCCTTCAAGTCTCAGAACCATATCGTAGACATCATTCCTCATGATCAACTATAACTCTTTGATCATAGCTTCTTCCATAGCTGGAAGGGTTTGCATCAATGATGTCATGCAACTGTGTTACACAACTAGAGTGTGTTCGGGGCCTCTTTCTTTGGTTTGGAAGTCATTCCATACTTTTCTTCATCTTTAGTTATCTCTTGTACCCAAGGTGGTCTTCATCCTTCGAGGTGGATCTACCGCTCTTTGAAGCTCTTTGTTCCTTCACGGTGTCTCTGACCTTGGGAGCTTCAGGTTCATGTTTATTGGAGTGAATCTTGAATTATCATCACTTGTTCTTTGGAACAAGTCTCATCCTCATTTTCTTGTAGGCGGTTGTACAAGACCTTTCCTACAAGTAAAATGCACCAATTGCATGGTTAGAACCATTTCCTAGAACATATGCATAACGACAAATTCTTACTCATCATGCAACTATTTAGCCAATACAACATTCATCCATATCTCACGGAAACTTTCTAGATGCCTTCCATCTCTACCATGACATCATTGAGATTGTGCACTAATCCAATATGTCAGCAAAGAGGTTTCATTCTAGAAAAGTAGTAATGGAGAGTTGTATAGCACCATGAGATACTTACCCACCACATGCATATTAGTAGTATATTGTCATTAATGCAAACATTTTATCATGCATAACACATCAACTGAATATAATCAAATTCATAAAAAAACAATATCATGAAATGACAATTGAATACTTATCTTTTATTTGTTTCATGGGTAGACTCCTTCTTTATCCTTCTGATTCATCATCTTCTTCATTCATGACATCATCATTTCTTATCCAAATGCTAATATGGATAAGAGGTTCTTCAAGAATTGAGTTCTTCATATTCTTCATCACTTGAGGGATCTTCTTTGAATTGTGAGCGTTTGATCTTCAGTTGCTCCCATATTCTCTTCTCTTATTATGAGTCGAGTTTATTCTTGTGTAATGCTTTAGCCTCATCTCCCTCTGGAACTAGAAACTCTCCACTTATGTATGTGTCCAGTTCATTTTCTTCAAAAACCAGTGAAATCTGGTTTGAGGTGTTTGTCCTAGTTCCAGATTTGGATGATCTAGAGTTTGTCAGAGAAACCCTAATTTTCAAAACTTGGGATATTTTAGATCTTATTGTATAGAAATATGTGCCTCTTGAAGGAGAGCTAAGCAGCATATTCATTTTCCCAAAGCTATGATCAGAATTGCAAAATATCTGATGCCCTAGTTTTCTTCAGTTTCTTCTACATAATGCCTGATATTGTTTCTGATGTATATCTGAAGTTGATGCTCCTCTATGTCTGAAATTTCATACAAAGGTAGCCTCATCTGTTCTCTTTCCAAAACCACAGGTTAGAGCAGAATTTGTTTCACCAATTGGAACTTATGCGAGTTTTCCCAAGGTGACTTATTTCAGGACTGTTCAGAAGAACAAACTTGTACGGACTGCCATGTGTCACTATTTCATCTTCGTGGTCTAAATTTTTTACCACAGGAAGTACAATTCGTGAAATTTTTGTAACATCTTGTGAAATTTCATTTGGAACTTCTTATCTCGAGATATATCAATTATCCCTAGGTCACATGTTTAAGGTTGAATCCTAGGAAAGGCTGGAATCCTAACTTGGAAGAATCATATATCCTAGAATATATCGAATATGAGGCTGAAACTTTTATACATAGTACATCAGGATTTTATCTTCAGCCTATAAAAGTTTCGTCTCTTGAATCTTCTCTAATCTCTATATATAACAAATCTACCAAAACTACTAGTTTTAGTATTTTAGGGTTTTCAAGCATGAAACCCTAATCTTCAATAGTTGTAGTTGTAGCACTGTTTTGGCTGCACAATGACTTATTTCAGGGTGGATTTGATACCATGTTAAGTTTTTAATGGTTATATCAGATCTTATAACATTTAGCATCATAACAACATAACCATAATCCAAAAGATCACTGAAAGATAGAGAAGCACAACCACACAAAAAGAACACAAAGATTTATCCTGGGAAACCCTCATGGAGAAGAAAACCTAGCAAAAAATTCCTGTGTGTAAGATGTATAAAAGATAAAAGACAAGACCCAAAAACAGGTGTGCCTCCCTCCAGCAGATATGTCTCTTTCTCTCTCAATGCGCTATGCACAAGTGAGTGTGTATGTGTAGAAATGAGGAGAGGCTCACTTCTATTTATATTCTTATGTTCACTTGATTTTCCACTTAATAAGTCGGCCCCACTAAAACTGACTGGGACTACTTCTCTAGGACGACTCTAACAACTTAATATTGTATTAACTGGGGTGCTAATGACCCGACTTACAATAGAGGGAATTTCCTCATGATTCTTAGTAATTCTCTCGATAGGAACATCGGCGTATAGTGAAATACAAATGATTCTCCCTATAGGAACATCGGGGATAATAAGTAAATACACTTCAAAGTTACAATAATTCAATAATGTGTGTGTGTGTGTGTGTGTGTCCATCCCTCAATCCCCCTCTCTCATAACCTATCTATACCCTCTTTATACCCTCCCTCACCATCCCTCCCTACATCACTCTCTATATATTGCTCCCTCCTCCCCCCTCTCTCGTTGTTGCTTACCCATCCCCTCTCTCTCTCACACAGTCTCTCTCTCTCTCTCTCTGGGTGTGTGTGTGTGTGTCCCCCCTCTCTCTCACAACATCTCTCTCTCTCTCTCTCTCTCTCTCTCTCTCTCTCTCTCTCTATGTTCCACCTTCTCTATACCTCCCTCACTATCCCTCCCTCCATCACTAACCCATCCCTCCTCTATGTATGTCACTCACCCATGCCCCTCTCTCTCCCACGCACTCTCTCTCTCTCTCTCTCTCTCTCTCTCTCTCTCTCTCTCTCTCTCTCTCTCTCTCTCTCTCTCTCTCTCTCTCTCTCTCTCTCTCTCTCTCTCTCTCTCTCTCTCTCTCTCTCTCTCTCTCTCTCTCTCTCTCTCTCTCTCTCTCTCTCTCTCTCTCTCTCTCTCTATGTTCCACCTTCTCTATACCTCCCTCACTATCCTTCCCTCCATCAGTCTCTCTCTATTGCTCATCCCTCCCCCTCTCTTTCTATCGTTCACCCATCCCCCTCTATCCGACATAATCTATGTGTGTTTGTGTGTCCCCTCCTCTCTCATAAAATCCCTATGTCTCTCCCTCTCTCTCCACCTTTTATTTACCTCCCTCATTATTCCTCCCTCTGTCACTCTCTCCCTCCCTTCTACCTTAATTACTAGCCCTCTGTGTCGTTATCCCTCTCCCCTACTCTCTCTCTCTCTCTCAACTTGTATCTCTCCCTCCCTATCTCTTTTCACCCTCCCTCTCCATGCTTCTCTCTCTCACAACCTACCTCTCTCTCCATCGCTCACCCCTCCACCCTCTCTCTCTCTCTCTCTCTCTCTCTCTCTCTCTCTCTACATGTGTGTACCTCCCCCCTCTCTCCCTATGTCTACCCCCGCCCCCCATCACACACACACACCTTCTATCCCTCCCTCACTATCTCTTTCCTTCACTCTATCTCCATCCCTCCCTCACTCCCCCTCCTCCCTCTCTATATTACTCTCTCTCACAATCTCTACATCATTAAATCTCCTTCTCTCTCTCTGTTATACTCCCTTCCTCTATGTTTTCAACTTATCCCTTATTCTCAACCTCCTACCTCATTAAGACCTCTATTCTCTATTTTATCGCATCTCATTCCCCTCTCTTCAATTTCCCTCTCCTTTCACCTCTCTTCAATTTCCCCCTCTTCTGCATCACTCCTCCAACACACCCTATTCCTCCTCTAATCCTCCATATCCACCTTTCCATTCACCAATCCTCTCTCATAAAACCATCACCCACTTCCTTTTCTCCACCTTATCCCCCCTTCATCACTCAAGTATCATGTACTGCTTCTAACCCTATACATCTTCAACACCTATTCTCTCGCTAATAGTGCTCTCAATCCCCACTCCCCTTCACCCTTATAACGCACCTTGTTCACATTCCATTCATCTTTCTCCACTTGAACTTACAACATCCTCCTAGGACCTTGACCCTTCCCCACCCCCTCTCAACTATCAACCATACTCACTTGAACTTCCAACATCCTTATAGGCCCTTGAACCTTCCCCACCCCCTCTCAACTATTAACCATCCCCACCTGAACTTCCAACATCCTTCTAGGCCCTTGAACCTTCCACACCCCCTCTCAACTATTAACCATGCATTTGATGTCTTGTATATAGTGCTAGTGTATTTTCATTACATAATGCACACACGTTATAGAACTACATAACCCGCATGCATTTTGTAGTTCTATAATGAGCACAAGTTTTTCAATTCTATAAGGGTGGGAAATGTAATTTGAATTTAAACATAACACGCTCACATTTTGTAGCACCTGAACCATGCCAATTCACTTTCTTGCATGTCACGAATAGTCCGATGTGTCTGGTTTGGAGCTTGCTTCAGTAATACCAAACATGTGCTATGGTATATGATAAACCATAGCTAATTGGGCATTTCTTTTAGTTTCTGAAGAAGTCGTTGTTTACACACTCGTCATAGTATGCTACACACAATCATTTTTATGAAATATTAAACATAAATAGCATTTTTTTTTGCATATTCTAAATATGTAATTTTTATTTAAAAATATTATATTTTCCTATTTATTTCAATTTGTATTGTGTCCCCATGCCTTAACTCAAAAAACATGTTGTTAGTGTTTTTTCCGTAACCTTTCAATTCTTAATGGTTTTAAAAAAAATTCTATTGTACACTAAAATACATTGACCTCTACATTCTATAAAAAACCATTTCATGATTATTTCATTAATACCTTCAAAGGCTGCACCCACAAAAGATGTACCATTTTCAAGGAATGATCACTTAGATAATTATAAAAAATAATTAAAACTTGCTAAATTTATTTTTGAAAAATAGTGTTGCACTCGTGCTATATATTCTCTACATGCCTGTAAATATTTTTACCCCAAAACCATCATTTAGGCCCTCAAAGGCTACACCCACAAAAATAAATACCTTATCATTTGCTTGAAAAATAAAAAAGTGATTGTTAGAAAAAATGAAACTTGACATAGTTACAAAAAAATTTAATACATAAAATTATATATTTGGAAACGTGATTCAATTTCCTACATTTCATCATTTTTACTCAAAGCAAGATGTTTTGTGTAAGTATCTCAAAATATACAATTAAGTTGAGGGATGCCTGATTTTTCGGTTTTCTATTGCATCTAATGTCGAAAGTGACCCTCATTAGCTTGCACTCAACCCAATAGCGTGTAAGTAATTTGACTCTAAGTCATCATTATTCAAGTTTTATGCCATGCTTAACTCTATTGGCATGAAGGAATAGTTAATCTCTAGTGATTTATCTATCACATGTAGCTTTCACTATCCATGTTAAAGAAGAGGTTTTATCATGGTTTAGATCTGACTCCATAGACTATAGTGGCTCTTCTTTAATTTGAAGTAGTTTTGTAAATGGATTGCATTGGATAAGGAGATGTGCAACTTGGGACATAAGCAATGGAGAGAATGTAAGGATTGGTGTTGATTCGTTTATTGGCGACAATGGTAACTATGTTCTTCCTTCAGGCGTCATTAGTCATCTTGTTGATCTGAATATGACAACACTTAACAATATCAGAAGGTCATTGTGGGTGGTCTTAAAGGGTGGGTACTGGATAATGTCAAGAGATATGGGTTTTACCAGGGTCTAAGCTGGTATATGGGACAGGTATGTTTATGCTCTTAATTTCATTGGCATTAGAATTAGTCCTGAAGATGGCAAAATTGTTTGGATGTGGATTAAGTCTATCGGGCAAGTTACAACGAAAGAGGCATATGTAGCTATTGTCTCTATGCATAACATTTGTGACAAAAATTGGTGGAATGTAAAATTATGGAAATGGAATTTACCACAAAAATTGAAATGTTTATTTTGTCTTATGATGGAAAACAAAATATTAACATGGAAAAATATTTTGAAGGAAGGATGGAATGATCCCGAAATATGTTTATTATATAGAAGAGATGAAGAATCGACTGGTCATTTATTTATTAAGTGTGCTTTCAGCAAGACAATTTGGTTATGTGTGTTCGGAGATCTAAATATAAATTCATCATGGGGTGAAAGTAATTTGGATGATAGCTTCAGGGACTAGTATTCACAGGAAAAGACTTACATGATGCTTCCTATTTTAATTCCTTGGGCTATTTGGATTATGCGAAACAAATCTATCTTTGAGAATATTATCCCAAATGTCAACCAATGCAGTATTCAAAGTATATCCCTTTTCAAGGAATTTTCAAGTAAAAGTCAACTAAAGAAACAAAAACTTCTCAATAAGCCTATCTCGGTCTCTTTTTCAGTTGTAGGTTTCTTTGATGGGTCTTCTGCAGATGGTTGCTAAGGGAGTGGGTTGTCGGTAAAGATAAATGCGAGTCATTACTTCAAGCTATGGATGGGAGGAGATAAGGGTAGTAATACCAAAGTGGAATTATTAGGATTATGAGGTGTTCTTTTTGTTTGCCAACAAATGTGGAATTGAATCTCTCAGTATATTTGTTGATTCGAAGGTGATAATAGAGTGGAAAAAAGGAAATTTCTACTTACAAGTTCTTTAGTTAAGTTTATGGTGCGTAAGGGTCAAAGGTTTGATCAAAACCTTCAACCATATCTCTCTTATGGAAATTTCAAGGATTTTGTAATGTCCCTGCCTAAAAAGACATTAAATGTTGACCATGTCAAGCACCTAGGGGCTAAAAAAAATTGAATTAATTAAATTATCGAGGGAATTTTGGTTATTTCATACTAAGGAGGCATATACTAAGCTTATTTCTAAATTTGGATTATTTATGTGTAATTATTTAATTATTATGCAAAATAATGACATGTGGAAATGAGTACCATGTCAAGCTTAGCGCATTAGGAAAACCAACTTGCCTAGGATGAAAAATAACAACTGTCCAAAAAAACTGGCAAAAGCAATCTGTCAGAAAAAGGTGGAAACTGTCAAAAGCAAGGAAAAGAAGGCAGTTTCAAGAGCAGAAAGTGTAAGAAAAGTAGTAAGAGAAAAAGTAGGAAACTTTGTCCAAGGGGGGGCGTTGTTTCCATTTTTGTGAAAGGATGCAAGCAAGGAAACATCATCAGTCGTAAGATCCATACTGTTATTTTCCTCAAGGAGGGTGCATACATGGATTAGGGTTAGGTTTTGCAAATGGATAACTTGCTCAACAAGTGGATCACTTGCTAAACAATTCAAGAAAGTCTATAAAGGGATGCTTCCAACTCCATTTAATAGTTTGGATTGTGAATTCTTTGGTGTTGAGTGAAGCTGAGCTTCCAATCTAAGTGATGAGCCTTAGTTTCCTTGGGTGACGCACCCCAAGTCTCCATTCCCTTATCTTCTCTCCTCTTCCATTTTTCAGTTCATATTACAAAGAGCCAAGAATCATCCATCTAAAATTCAACTTAAGCTCTGATAACATCCATTTATCCATTGAATTTGAGATCCAATGAACGAAGCTTCACTTACGCTCTCATATCAGTACCGGGTGTTGGTTCTGGGCCTCCAATTCTTAGTTTTGGACACCATTTGAGGAGATCAACTCTTCAACTCTTCTCTTGAACTTCTTAGCCCCATATTTATGTTTTGATCTCTGTATTACAATAAGAATTCTTTCCAAGAGATTAATCATGCTGAACTTTAATGAGAGTAGTCTTTCAATGCCCATTTAATGGGTCTTTTTTCTAGTTTATGCACTAAATATGATGTAATGATCGTGACTATTTTATCTGAGTTATATTATTCCTAAAATATCTCATATAAATCTCTGTAGATCATTATTTGTAGGTCTGGTTAAAGTCTAATTCAAAATTTGTCATTATTTTCATACCTTGCTCATTGACTAGTTTTACAGTTGTTAGTATTAATGATGATTTGTAAACTCAAATTGTGTTATGTAAGTTTATGTAGGTTATTAATTCACCCCACACCCCAACCTAACTTACATATTAAGAATTCACTGGGGCCGTACTATGTTTGATTTGCCTCTTCCGCGTAGGCTTTCCCTAGGCCAAAAATCCCAATTTTTCCCAAACACTCCCAAACCACCTCAAATTGTTCCAGATATGTTCCAAGCATGTTAAAATTCTATTTGTTACCTAATACATGACTGATAACTTATTTGAGCCTTCCATAAGCCTTGGTTTATTGGAAATGATAGTTCAATCTTAGTTTGCATTGGTTGGGACACCCAAAAGCATGGGAGTAGACTTCATCATAGCTGATGTTCGAAACTTAAAAGGACCCTCCATCCTTGTGCTTAGGAATATGAACTCTCTCTATAAAAACGTGTCCTTTGGTTGCTTCCCTTAGCCCTGTATCATTCTCAGTTTTTCTAGTACTACCTATGTTCTGCATTGCATAAAGAAAGTGTTTGATCTTACTGTAAAATTTTATTTCACATCTACATTATATTAACAGTAGAGTTAATATTCTGATCTGATATCAGATCAAGGATATTATAGTGGTATCAGAGCTCTTTCCTTGGATCATCTTGTGGAAACAAGGATCTTTATTGAATAATATTACAAATCACTTAATCAAGTTGCAGCTATGAGGCTCCCACCAGTGATCGAAGAAGACCTTGAGCAGTATGAAGAAGAAGACTATGAAGAGCCCTCAAGCAATACCTCGGGTAGATTCAGTAGGGATGATGTTAATGACTTTTGTATTCCAGCATATGATGAACTCATATGGAAGAAATCTACAAGTGTTGTTGGTCAAATGTTCGGTGGAAATAACTCTAAGGAATCCTTCCAGTATCTCATGGAATACTATGCTTTAAAAGAAGATATAAGGGAGGTCTTATCTTTCTGAGATCACTGCTACCTTGAGATGAAGAAGTTGTTTAAGGAAACATACTGCCAAGCAAATGAAGTAAGGATTGCACATATGACCGATAGTGTGTGCTAAGAAGTGGGGTTAGTAGAACCGAATGGAGCTAAAGTAGATGCACAAGTGGATCCATATTTTACTAGCCACTGCAAGGAGGATGATGTTGTCAATGGTGGTAAGACATCTTTTGGATCATATCCCAAAGAAGGATATAAATCAGATCTGAAATCACCATTTGGGATTTACAATGAAGCATAAGACAAGGATACATCAGTTGGATGCGAACCAAAAGATTTGGTGGAAGATCAAGCTACCATAGCTCCACCACATGAAGAGAAAAAATTGATGCAAAGGGATGAACATAGTTCATAATTTTGTATTCCCTTGCATCATGATGAAGTTGCAGCCACATCAGAGGAGAGGCTTGACATCAGTGAAAATCCACATCCCACTATCATCATTGAGGAGAGCCATGAACCACCGAGTCTTCCAAGTGGTAAAACATAAATAAAGATCCATGAATGGGAGCGCAAGTTACTGCAAGGTATTTGCAGTGAAGGAGAATGAAAAGTTTCCCATGAGCATAAAGAGAAAGTATTGCAACAATGGAAGACATAACTAAAATCCTTAATGGTGAGCATCGTGCAACAAAAGAGCAAGGTGTTCATTCACTGGACCCTACCACCAGTGTTGTAGAAGAACAATCCAGAGAGATAAGAAACACTTTGGACATGGTTGAAAGAGTACCTATTGATGGGTGCTCAAGTTTTAGTGAGACATCTATTGAGAGATGTCCACCTCTCTATGTTGGTGACAGAGATATTTCACTTGAATAAGTTGCTACAAAACCAAATATCCATGAGCATGCAACCCTGGTAGCAGCTGAAGAAAAGGTCCCAAGATCAACTTCCACATCACCACTGGATTTTCATGAAGTTGATCCAAGAAAGAGGGAAGAAGAAGAGGTTCATCTGCCAAAACTTCATTTTCTTGCAGGGTCATTGAAGATGAGTGAGTGCAAGATCAAAGAATCCCTACACACTCACCATGGAACCCATGCATTGATGAAAAATATTTGTTGGAAGGTGGAGGAGAAATATTCAATGGAAGACATGGAGAAGTTTCAGAAGACTATGACAAGCATCGAAGGTAATTTTATCCATTTTCTTTATGATAGAGATAGTTTGCTTGAGATTATTGAGTTGTTGCATGGAGAATGTTTGAACTATTGAACCATTGATCTACAGGCAATGAGAGAAATTGAAAGGTAGAATTGTGCAGTGGAATATCAAGAACAATGTACACTAAACAAGACAAAGTTGAGACAAATCTGATAAGAATTTATCAATTAATTACAACATTAATCTTCACTATTCCCAGCAGTATACAACAATGATAGAATAAGTAGTATTCGAATCATGTGGATAAGATTCGAATCTATGAACTAAACTTGGATGACTGGCTAACTGAGAGTGTCTAAATCACTGCATGGGAGCCACTAGTCTAACTCCTGATGTCTAAATAAGTCTGACAATCAGTTAAACTAGTTAAACCAGTTAAATTGATGAGGTAGGTGGAAAAAGGCGCCACTTCCCCATGCAACCATGAAAAATTGGTGCTAGAATAACTGAGAGTGATCTAATTGAATGTAATTGAAGGTTGACTCAGCATAACTACCTACCTACCACAACCAACTGATGGAGGCTATTGGTGGCACTCAGAGTTTCTCCTATAATGTAGTGATTGGTCTCAGAGGCACATAAACTCATGCATGAACATGCGGTAAGTGGTAGTTAACCTATATATGTGTTTCCCACACTCGAGTACAATAATAATGTCTCCCTAAGTTAGACAAGATGATCAAATAGACTATATATTGACGAGGGAGGATTATATAATCCTACCCCCCCCCCCTATTCCTAACTTGGACAACTTGGGCCCTGGAAACTAGGCCAAAAGTCACCTATACAATCTAAAAGAATTAAAAGTTTCTTAATAAACTAACGAAAATGGGGAAAACCTCATGGGAAAAAAAAACCCTCCCTCAAAATAAGCAGTGAATTAGGAAAACAAGTTATACTTAAGAGGAAATTTTCCTCTTTGGGCCAAAATTTGTGAAATGTTGTTGCAATTTGCTACTCTGTGGAGCTACCATGCAGAATCATGGTTCTTTTGTGCATCAACATCCTGGGACTATGCATGTGAATCTTTCCATCTTCTTCTGATCTGATGAATTTTTCTTTTGTCTCTTCTTTCTGGAGGAGGAATGGAATGATCCATTTTGTTCTTCAATGGGCTAAATTGTGAATCATTCGCTATCATCAAGTAGCATCTTCCTAGAAGTTTGTTGCACCACTCTGTAGGTAGTGAAGTTGTATGAGAGAGTGCAATATAATCATTTTGATAATGGGACCTCATTTTTCCTCTATCATATGGATCCCTAGCATCATTCCCGGCTGCTTCAATGAGATTTCCATCCCATTCAGGCTTCTAATTCGGAATAGGAGTTGGATATGGATATGGATCATCTTGAGGTACAATATCATTGTCAAGATCATGATGATCTTGTTCTTCATCTTCTGAAACTGAAATCTGATACAACATATCATTATTTGCAAATGGATATGAAAGAGAGTTTATACCTCCCCTTTCGAATGGCTACTCAGATTGTGCTGGAGCTGGGTATGGTAGAAAGTGTGAGAATTCATATGTCTTGGAGACAAGGTTTACAACACCCTTCGCTATAATATTCCCAGTTGAGATATCTGATATCTCCACTGAGTTAGGACCGAATACAACTTGCTTTGGCGAGCCAGTATGAGTCATTTGATAAACACGTAACAAATTTGTTGCAATAGAGGGCACATAGAGTACATTCTGGAACTCACCATGCTGGATTTTGATAAAACATCTACCTGTTGTTGGGATCTGTGAATTATCCCCCATTTGAATGCTAGGTGTTAGATTTTAACATTTAAGCTAGCATTATATTAGGATCTCTAACTGAGAGAATAACAAGCACAGCAATCAAACACAAGAGACAATGAACACAGTGTTTTTCCTCAGGGAAACCATAAATGGAGAAAACCCCACAACTTCCTCAGAGATAGAATCAGCACCAAAAGTAAAAACCCCAAAATAGTAAGATGATCTCCCGACAGCAGTAGCCTCTTTCTTTCTAGCCCCAGCAACTTCTTCTCCCTCAGCTATGCGCTACAACTAAGTGTGAGTGAGTGTGTGTTAAATAGAGAGACTCACTCTCTATTTATACTAATTCCTGACTTAACAATGAATCACTAGGTCCGACTTCACTAGGTGAGTCTAACAACCCTAGGTCCCCATAACTACGGGGACTTTAACCCTTGAACAACAGGAGGGTTACCCACATTGACTTGACATGACTTATTTACATTATAGAAACTCCTGATCGGAACATCGGGGCATGACATGACTCAATTACATTATAAACACTTCCCGGAATAAACATCGGGGTACAATACATAAGAAATACAACTGAATACATTCCGAAGTTACAATTACATCAACACTCCCTCTTAACTAGGAAGGTATTCGCTCGCCACAATTTATTAGCACAAGTCTTCTTCTTTGTATCATCTGGATCATCATCGAGTCCTCGTCATCTTCAAGTCATTCTCATCTTCAATTCATCTTCATTTTCAAGTCATCTTCATATGGATCTGGATCATCACTGGATCTGGATCATCATCACTAGATCTGGATCATCACTCGATCTGGATCATCATCACTAGATCTGGATCATCTCTGGTTCTGGAACATCTCTGCTGGATCATCATCATGGGTGCTATCTCTTGATTCTTCTCGTCATAGGAAGTTCTATAGAGCCAACCCTTTTTCATGCTGGTTGTAGGCCTAGCCTCCATGTGGGTCTTTTCCAGCACTTATATCTGACCCTAAGTCAGAATGGCCCGCCCAGCACTTATATTTGATCATGTATGAACCAATCCTATAATCATATAAAAAAGGCACGCCCATCACTCACATATGACCATGTGGGAACACATCCCACAACCCTGTCAGAAAGGCCCAGCACTTACATTCGACCATGCGAGGAACCAATCCTCCATGCCGAAAGGGCTCTACACTTACATCTGATCATTGTAGGAACCAATCTGACAATTTACTCAGAATGGCTCTGCACTTAGATATGATCATTGTAGGAACCAATCCTACAATCTCCTTAGAATGGATCTGCACTCACATCTGATCATTGTAGGAACCAATCCTACAATCGCATCAGAATGGCCCTCAGTCCCAGACTGAGTTTTCCTGGTAACTGACCAGGTGCCTTCATTCCAAGAATGGCATTCATCGCTTATATCTGATCATGTAGGAACCAATCCTACAGTCATATCAGAATGGCTCAGCACTCACATCTGACATGGAAGGAACCAATCCTCTCACCATGATAGAATGGCTCAGCCCTTAGATCTGACCATGGAAGGAACCAATCCTCTCACCATGTCAGAATGGCTCACGGACTCGTCACTTTCCTTTGGAGGGAACCTCGATTTGGAGAACACCAAGCTTCTCCCTAAAGTACTCAAACTTCACTCTGGCTAATGGCTTTGTCAACACATCAGTTATATGTTCGTCCGTCGCAACATACTGGAGCTTCATTGCTCCCCTCTACACCATATTGTTGATGTATATGTAACTTCGGAATGTATTCACTTGTATTTCTTATGTATTGTAACCTGATGTTTATTCCGGGATGTACTTGAGTCATGTCATGCCCTGATGTTCCTACTGGGAGGTTCTATAATGTAAACAAGTCGTGTCAAGTCATTGTGGGTAACCCTCCTATTGATCAATGGTTAAAGTCCCCGTAGTTCCGGGGCACTAGGGTTATTAGACTCTCCTAGAGAATTCGGCCCTAGTAGGGTTTAGTCAAGTCGGGAATTAGTATAAATAGAGAGCTAGCCTCTCTATTTAACACACACTCACTCACACTCAGTTGTAGCGCATAGCTGAGGAAGAAGAAGACACTGGGGCTAGGAAGAAAGAGGTTACTGATGTCGGGATATCATCTTACTATTTTGGGGTCTTACTTTTGGTGTTGATTCTATCTCTGAGGAAGTTGTGGGGTTTTCTCCATTTATGGTTTCCTCGAGGAAAAACATTGTGTTCATTTTCTCTTGTGTTTGATTGTTGTGCTTGTTATTCTCTCAGTTAAAGATCCTAATGTAATGCTAGCTTAATGTTAAAAATATAACATGGTATCAGAGCTAGCCTGAGAAGAAGACATTGTGCAGCTGCGAGAACTAGGGCTTCCTACTTTGTGGATCTCTCTCCACATATTTTCAGCAAAAGAAGGTTGGAATAACTCTCCTCCCTAGGGCGCATCTTTCTATCCAAGCATAATCCAATTCTAAGGTTTTTCAGTTTTGGACTTGACACTACTGCTGGAAATTAGGGCTTTCCACATATGTGGAATTTTTCAGTGAGCCCAGTTTTGGATTGATCTCCTCCTCAAAATCGAAGTTTAGAGATCAAGATCAAAGCATTTGGTTGGACAGAACTCCGGAAAAGCAAAACCCTAATCTGCTCCTGAACTAGCACTGCAGAATTTCAACTCCAAATCCAGATCCGACATCTTGACCTGGTAAGATATAAATCTTTTGTATTTCCATTT
Organism: Pseudotsuga menziesii; assembly: GCA_001517045.1. Classification (NCBI taxonomy): domain Eukaryota; kingdom Viridiplantae; phylum Streptophyta; class Pinopsida; order Pinales; family Pinaceae; genus Pseudotsuga; species Pseudotsuga menziesii. The sequence continues at coordinate 110,152 of LPNX010412958.1, forward strand.
GAGGTTCTCAGTTAAGATGTCTCATCATACCAAGCTTGATGAAAAGCTTGAGGGAGCTGATAACTTTCGAGCCTGGAAGTATAGGATCTCCCTGGTCATAGAAGAAAATGAGTTGGACTCCTACATCAATGAGGAGGTTTCAGTACCAGAGGGAGATGAGGCTAAGGCCTTACACAAGAAGAAGTTGGTTATGGCAAAGAGGATTATTGCTGATTCAATCAAGGATCACCTCATACCACAGGTGTCCTCCCTAAAGACACCTAAAGCTATGTTTGATGCCCTAACCAAATTGTTTGAAGGGAAGAACATAAACTGGAAGATGACTCTGAGAAACCAACTAAAGAATGTAAAGATCCAGAATGCAGAGACCATCCAGTATTACTCTACAAGGGTCTCTTAGATCAAGGAACAACTAGAAGTAGTAGATGAAGAAGTAGAAAATGCAGAGATTGTAATGACCACCTTGAATGGTCTCCCTAGATCATGGGACTCCTTTATTCAAGGAATATGTGCTAGAAAGAAGTTAGTCAAGTTCAGCGGACTATAGGAAGAATGATCTCAAGAAGAAGCTCGAATAGCAGCTCCAGAAGAAAAGATGGGAGGTGAAGATCAAGCTCTCACGGTTCACTCCAAGAAAACCAGAAGAAGTCCTCATCACCCTAGAGGTAAGCATTCTCATCAAAGAGATATCACTAGAAAAGACTTATCTAAATTAAGATGCTATACATGTGATGAAAGAGGACACTTTGCCAAAAACTTTCCTAGAAACAAGATTAACTCCCATAAGAACAAGGGAAACAAGAGAAGACATCATGCTCTTGCTACAGAGGATGCTGAACCTTCTACAAAGAGAACCAGATATGAAAGTGAAGATTCTTCAAGTGATGAAGAATATGTTTTGATTTTCGCTCTCACGGGAAACATTACTCATGGAAGCAATGATTGGCTTAAAGACAGTGGGGCTTCCAAACATATGATAGGATTCAAGGAATCCTTTGTGAAAATATCAGAACATGACTCACCTCACAAGGTGAAACTTGGGGATGACTACCGGTATCCAATAAAAGGTAGTGGGGAATCCTCCTATAAGCTAGACTTTAGAAAGTCTATGAAGATACAAGATGTATTCTTTGTACCAGGACTAAAGAAGAAACTCCTCTCCATATATGCATTAGATGCGAAATGCATGAGGGTTGCATTTATAGATGGCCATGTCATCATGTGGCCAAAGGGAAAGACTATTAATGATGCAGTAGTGATTCAGGAATAAGAAGGAGGTCTATACAAATTGAAGGGCCATCCAGAACAAGCCTTGGTCCATGACACAGTAGAGCCAAATGAACTTTTTCATAGAAGTCTTGCACATGTGCATTACAGAGTACTACCACTTGCAAGAAAAGTTGCTAAAGGTCTTCCAGAAATTCAAGCAAAACATGATGGAGTCTGCAAAGGATGTGTGAAAGGAAAGAACACAAAGAAGACATTTCTAAGTAGCGAGAGCAAAGCAAAAGGAATCTTGGAAATCATCCACTCTGATGTATGCGGTCCAATGTCATCAAGTTCACTAAGCGGGTATGTATACTATGTTTCTTTTATTAATGATTTTTCTAGGAAGACATGGATTTACTTCATGAAGAACAAAGATGAAGTATTCAGCAAATTCAAGGAATTCACAGCCTTGATCGAGAACCACACTGAAAAGAAGATCAAGACCTTTCGATCAGATAATGGCGGAGAATTCACATCGAATGAATTCAAAGAGTTATGCAAAGACTCAGGGATTAAGAGGGAGTTATCCACTCCATATAATCCGCAACATAATGGGATTGTAGAAAGGAAGAATAGAACTATCATGGAAGCTGCAAGAGCAATGCTTCATGATCAAGATCTTCCTATGCACCTTTGGGCAGAAGCTACTAGAACAACGGTGTATGTACAGAACTGTACTCCACACAGAGTACTCGAGAACAAGACACCTGAAGAATTCTTTTCCGGAAAGAAACCAGAAGTTAGCCATCTCGGAATATTTAGCTGTCCAGTGTACATACACATTCCAAAAGAGAAGAGGACAAAATTAGATCCTTCAGGAAAGAAGGGTATATTTGTGGGATACTCTGAAAGCTTGAAGGATTACAGAATATAATTCCCAGGATTCAAGAAGATTGACATCAGCGGGGATGTGACATTTGATGAAGACACAACTTACAACAAATCCAGAAAGAGACCTACTAAAGTTCCTGAAGAATCGGAAGCACCCAGAATTCATGACACAACCATGAATGAAGAAACGCAAGAACAAGATCGAGAATCTGAAGAACCTCAAGAACCTGTAGATCCACCTCAGGAGAAGAATCCTTATAAGAGGAAACCTGCTTGGGTACGAGAAGCTATCCAAGGTGCAGAAAGATATGGGGCTCTAGAAGAAAATCACAAAGAAATAAAGAGGACCAGATCCTGCTCCAGATATGTAGCGTTATTATGTGATTTCATCGATAAAGAACCTTCCAATTATGAAGAAGCAGCAGAACGAAAACAATGGAAGGATGCTATGATCGAAGAGTATCAATCGATCATGAATAATGATGTTTGGGATGTTGTCCCAAGACTATAAGGGAAGTCTGTTGTAACTTCCAAATGGATCTGCAAGATCAAGCATGCTGCAGATGGTAGCATTGAAAAATAAAAAACAAGATTTGTTGCTCGTGGTTTCTCCCAGAAAGAAGGAATATATTATGAAGAAACTTTTGCACCTGTAGCTAGATACACTTCCATCAGATTAGTACTTGCTCTGGATGCAGTGATGAAATGGAAGATACACCAAATGGATGTCAAGACTGCCTTCTTGAATGGTGTAGTAGAAGACGAAATGTATGTGGAGCAGCCACTCGGTTTTGAGACATATGACAGGGAGTCTCATGTGTGTAGATTGAAGAAAGCCCTGTACGGTTTGAAACAAGCACCCAGGACATGGTATGGCAGAGTTGACAGCTTTCTATCTAGTTTGGGCTTTACCAAAACTAAAGCAGATTCCAACCTTTACTACAAGGTTGAAGATGGAAACCTAGTGATGCTCCTACTGTATGTAGATGATATGTTTGTAACAGGTATGGATGGGTTGATTGCTGATACGAAGAGGAAGCTTGCTGTTGAGTTCAAAATGAAGGACTTGGGTATGATGCATTATTTTCTAGGCATGGAGGTGTGGAAAAATGCGGATGGAATCTCCCTCGGACAAGGGAAGTATGCAGTAGAGATCCTGAAGAGGTTCGGGATGATGGACTGCAGGGCCATGACCACACCTATGGCATTGAACCTGAAGCTATTGAGTCATGCTTCATCAGAAGCGGTTGATGCTACGATGTATCGTCAGATGATTGGGTCCTTGATGTACCTGATGAACATGAGACCAGATATCTACTTTGCTGTGAACACCTTAAGCCAGTTCCTAACAGATCCGAGACATGTCCACTTGATTGCTGCAAAACATATTCTGAGATACCTGAGGGGTACAGTTTATTATGGGCTCAAGTATGAGGTGAATCAGAAGATTAACCTGGAGGGTTATGTTGATTCAGATTGGGCAGGCAGTGTCATCGATAGGAAGAGCACTTTAGGGTGTTGCTTCAGCATGGGATCAGGTGTGATCTCTTGGTTTAGCAGGAAGCAATCCTGTGTGGCACTGAGTACAGCTGAAGTAGAGTATGTCGCAGCTTGTTCAGCTAGTTGTGAGCCAGTATGGCTAAGGAAGCTATTGTCTAATTTATTTGATCTCTAGTTGGATGCTACTTATATATATTGCGACAACCAGAGCTGTGTGACGTTGTCGGAGAAACCGGTGTTCCATGACAAGTTGAAGCATATCGAGATCAAGTATCACTATATCAGAGATATGGTGCAGAGAGGAGCAGTGAAGCTCCAATATGTTGCGACGGACGAACAGATGGTTGATGTGTTGACAAAGCCATTAGCCAGAGTGAAGTTTGAGTACTTTAGGGAGAATCTTGGTGTTCTCCAGATCGAGGTTCCTTCCAAGGGGAAGTGATGAGTCTGTGAGCCATTCTGACATGGTGAGAGGATTGGTTCCTTCCATGGTCAGATGTAAGGGCTGTGCCATTCTGTCATGGTGAGAGGATTGGTTCCTTCCCTATTAGATGTGATTGCTGAGCCATTCTTATGTGACTGCAGGATTGGTTCCTACATGATCAGATATAAGGGCTATTGCCATTCTTGGAATGGAGGTTCCTGGTCAGTTACCAGGAATACTCGGTCTAGGACTAAGGGCCATTCTGATATGACTGTGGGATGTGTTCCCACGTGATCAGATATGAGTGCATGGCCATTATGATGTGATTGAGGGATGTGTTCCCACTTGATCAGATATAAGGGTTGATGCCATTCTCTAGGAGAATGGAGGCACCTGGTCAATTACCAGGAACCCTCAACCTGGGGTTGAGAGCCCTTCTGACATGGTTGAGGGATGTGTTCCCCCCATGGTCAGATGTAAGTGCAGAGCCCCCTTCTGACATGGCTGCGGGATGTGTTCCCCCCATGGTAAGATGTAAGTGCAGATCCCTTCTGACATGGTTGCGGGATGTGTTCCCCCCATGGTCAGATGTAAGTGCAGAGCCCTTCTGACATGGTTGTGAGATGTGTTCCCCCCATGGTCAGATGTAAGTGCAGAGCTCTTCTGACATGGTTGCGAGATGTGTTTCCCCATGGTCAAATGTAAGTGCAGAGCCCTTCTGACATGGTTGCGGGATGTGTTCCCCCCATGGTCAGATGTAAGTGCAAAGCCTTTCTAACATGGCTATGGGATGTGTTCCCACATGGTCAGATGTGAGTGTTGGGCATGCCTTTCTGACATGGTGTTGGATGCATTCCTCTCATGGTCAGATGTAAGTGTTTGGCAGGCCATTCTGACTTGGTGTCAGATATAAGCACTGAAGAAGACCTACATGGAGGCTAGACCTACAACCAACATGAAAAAGGGATGGCTTTGTAGAACTTCCTATGATGAGAAGAATCATGGTGATGACCCAGTGATGATGATCCAGCAGTGATGATCCAGATCGAGTGATGATCCAGATCTAGAGACGATGCTCTAGTGATGATCTAGATCCAGTGATGATGATCCAGATCCGAAGATGAAGATGACTTGAAGATGAAGATGACTTGAAGATGAAGATGACTTGAAGATGACGAGGACTCGAGGATGATCCAGACGATACAGAGAAGAAGAATTATGCTAATAAATTGTGTCGAGAGAATACCTTCCTAGTTAAGAGGGAGTGTTGATGTATATGTAACTTCAGAATGTATTCACTTGTATTTCTTATGTATTGTAACCCGATGTTTATTCCAGGATGTACTTGAGTCATGTCATGCCCCGATGTTCTTGTCGGGAGGTTCTAGAATGTAAACAAGTCATGTCAAGTCATTGTGGGTAACCATCCTATTGATCAAGGTTTAAAGTCCCCGCAGTTCCGAGGCACTAGGGTTATTAGACTCTCCTATAGAAGTCGGCCCTAGTAGGGTTTAGTCAAGTGGGGAATTAGTATAAATAGAGAGCTAGCCTATTTATTTAACTCACACTCAGTTGTAGTGCATAGCTGAGGAAGAAGAAGACACTAGGGCTAGGAAGAAAGAGGTTACTCTTGTCACGAGATCATCTTACTATTTTGGGGTCTTACTTTTGGTGCTAATTCTATCTCTGAGGAAGTTGCGGGGTTTTCTCCATTTATGGTTTCCCCGAGTAAAAACACTGTGTTCATTGTCTCTTGTGTTTGATTGATGTGCTTGTTATTCTCTCAGTTAAAGATCCTAATGTAATGCTAGCTTAATGTTAAAAATCTAACACATATCCCTGATATAGAGATACTTGATCTCGATATGCCTCGACTTGTCATGGAACACTGGGTTCACCGACAACTTCACACAACTATGGTTGTCATAATGTATACAAGTAGCATCCAACTAGAGATCAAATAAATCAGACAACAGCTTCCTCAACCATACTGCCTCACAACTAGCTGAACAAACTGTGACATACTCTGCTTCAGCTGTAATCGGTGCCACACAGGACTGCTTCCTGCTAAACCAAGAGATCACACTTGATCCCATACTGAAGCAACACCCTGAAGTGCTCTTCCTATCGATGGCACTACCTACCCAATCTGAATCAACATAACCCTCCAGGTTAATATTCTAATTCGCCTCATACTTGAGCCCATAATCAACTGTACCCCTCAGGTACCTCAGAATATGCTTTGCAGCAATCAAGTTAACATGTCTCAGATCTATCAGGAACTGGCTCAAGGTGTTCACAGCAAAGCAAATATCTGGTCTCGTGTTCGTCAGGTACATCAAGGACCCAATCATCTGACGATACACCGTAGAATCAACCGCTTCTAATGAAGCATCACTCAATAGCTTCAAGTTCGATGCCATAGGAGTGGCCATGGCCTTGCAGTCCATCATCTCGAACCTCTTTAGGATCTCTACTGCATACTTCCCTTGTCCGAGGGAGATTCCATCCGCATTTTGACACACCTCCATGCCTAGAAAATAGTGCATCATACCCAAGTCCTTTATTTTGAACTCGTTAGCAAGCTTCCTCTTCGTATCAGCAATCAACCCATCCATACCTGTTACAAACAGATCATCTACATATAGTAGGAGTATCACTAGGTTGCCATCTTCAACCTTGTAGTAAAGGTTGGAATCTGCTTTACTCTTGGTAAAGCCCAAACTGGATAGAAAGCCATCAATTATGTCGTACCATGTCATGGGTGCCTGTTTCAAACCGTACAGGGCTTTCTTCAATCTACACACATGAGACTCCTTGTCATGTGTCTCAAAACTGAGTGGCTGCTCTACATATACTTTCTCTTCCACTACACCATTCAAGAAAGCAGTCTTGACATCCATTTGGTGTATCTTCCATTTCATCACTGCAGCCAGAGCAAGTATTGATCTGATGGAAGTGTATCTGTCTATAGATGCAAAGGTTTCTTCATAATCTATTCCTTCTTTTTGTGAGAAGCCATGAGCCACGAATCTTGCTTTATATTTCTCTATGCTTCCATCTGCAGCATGCTTGATCTTGTAGATCCATTTGGAAGTTACAACAGACTTCACTTCTAGTCTTGGGACAACATCCCAAACATCATTCTTCATGATTGATTGATACTCTTTGATCATAGCATCCTTCCATTCTTTTCTTTCTGTTGCTTCTTCATAGTTGGAAGGTTCTTTATCGATGAAATCACATAATAAAGCTACATACTCGAAGCAGGACCTGGTCCTCTTTCTTTCTCTGTGATTCTCTTCTGGAGCCCCATATCTTTCTGCACCTTGGATAGCTTCTCATACCCAAGCAAGTTTCCTCTTGTGAGGATTTTTCTCCTGAGGTGGATCTACATGTTCTTGAGGTTCTTCAAATTCTCGATCTTCTTCTTGAGTTTCTTCATTCATGGTTGTGTCATGAATTCTGGGTGATTCTAATTCTTAAGATCTTTAGCAGGTCTCTTTCTGGATTTGTTGTAAGCTGAGTCTTCATCAAATGTTACGTCCCTACTGATGTCGATCTTCTTGAATCCTGGGAAGTATATTCTGTAAGCCTTCGAGCTTTCAAAGTATCCCACAAATATACCTTTTTTCCCTGAAGGATCTAACTTTGTTCTCTTTTGTTTTGGAATGTGTATGTACACTAGACAGATGAATATTCTGAGATGTCTGACTTTTGGTTTCTTGCCGGAAAAGACTTCTTCAGGTGTCTTGTTCTCGAGTACTCTGTGTGGAGTACGGTTCTATACATAGATCGCTGTTCTGGTAGCTTCTGCCCATAGATGCATGGGAAGATCTTGATCATAAAGCATTGCTCTTGCAGCTTCCATGATAGTTCTATTCTTCCTTTCCGCAACCCCATTCTATTGTGGATTATATGCAGTGGATAACTCCCTATTAATCCCTGAATCTTTGCATAACTCTTTGAATTCATTTGATGTGAATTCTCTGCCATTATCTGATATAAAGGTATTGATCTTCTTTTCAGTGTGGTTCTCGATCAAGGCTTTGAATTCCTTGAACTTGCTGAAAACTTCATCTTTGTTCTTCATAAAGTATATCCATGTATTCCTAGAAAAATCATCAATAAAAGAAACATAGTATACATACCTGCTTAAATAACTGGATGGCATTGGACCGCATACATTGGAGTGAATTATTTCCAAGATTCCTTTGCTTTGCTTTCACTACTTGGAAATGCCTTCTTTGTGTTCTTTCCTTTCGCACATCCTTTGCAGACTCCTTCATGTTTTGTTTGAATTTCTGTAAGACCTTCAACAACTTTGCATGCAAGTGGTAGTGCTCTATAGTGCACATGTGCAAACCTTCTATGCCAAAGTTCATTTGGCTCTACTATGTCATGGACCAAATCTTGTTCTGGATGGCCCTTCAATTTGTATAATCCTCCTTCTTGTTCTCCAATTACTATTGCATCGTCAATAGTCTTTCCTCTTGGCCACATGAGGACTTGGCCATCTACAAATGTAACCCTCATGCCTTTTGCATCCAGTGCCGATATGGAGAGAAGATTCTTCTTTAGTCCTGGTACAAACAATACATCCTTCATTTTCATAGACTTTCCAGAGTCTAGCTTGTAGGAGGATTCACCACTACCTTTTATGGGATATTGGTAGTCATCCCCAAGTTTCACCTTATGGGGTGAATTATGTTCGGATAGTTTCTCAAAAGATTCCTTGAATCCAGTCATGTGTTTGGAAGCCCCACTATCAATAAGCCAATCTTTGCTTCCATGTGTGGCAGTTCTTGAGAGAGCGGAGATTAGAACATATTCTTCATCACTTGAAGAGTCTTCACTTTCTCGTTTTATTTTCTTCATGGGAGGATCATCATCCTCAGCAGTGTGAGCATGATGTCTTCTTTTGGAGTTCTTCTTCTTCTTGGATCCACTCTTATTCATGGGACAATTTCTAGCAAAGTGTCCTCTTTCATCACATGTATAACATCTGAGTTTGGATGGATCCCTTTTTACAAAATTATCTTTCTGATGAGAATGCTTACCTTGGTGATGATGATTTTCCCTTCTGCCTTTCTTGGAGTGTACTGTGAGAGCTTGATCTTCACTTCCCATCTTTTATTCTTGAGCTGCTATTCGAGCTTCTTCTTGTGAACATTCTTCCCACAGTCTACTGAACTTGATTAACTTCTGCCTAGCACAGATTCCTTGGATGAAAGAATCCCATGACCTAGGGAGACCATTCAAGATTGTCATCACAATTTCTGCATTCTCCACTTCTTCATTTACTGCTTCAAGTTGTTCTTTGATCTGGGAGACCCTTGTGAAGTATGATTGGATGGTCTCCTCATTCTGGATCTTTACATTCTTCAACTGGTTCCTTCGAGTCATCTTTTGGTTTATGCTCTTCCCTTCAAATAGTTTGGTTAGGGCATCAAACATAGCTTTATGTGTCTTAAGGGAGGACACCTATGGTATGAGGTGATCCCTGATTGAATCAGTAATAATCCTCTTTTCCATAACCAAGTTCTTCTTATGTAAGTCCTTAGCCTCATCTTCCTTTGGAACTGGAACCTCCTCATTAATGTAGGAGTCCAACTCATTTTCTTCGAGGACCAGGGAGATTCTATACTTCCAGGCTCGAAAGTTATCATCTCCCTCAAGCTTTTCATCAAGCTTGGTATGATGAGACATCTTAACTAAGAACCTCAAATGGAAATACAAAAGATTTAGATCTTACTAGGTCAAGATGTCGGATCTGGATTTGGAGCTGAAATTTTGCAGTGCTGGTTTAGGAATCAGGAGCAGATTAGGGTTTGACTTTCCTAGAGTTCTATCCAACCAAATGCTTTGATCTTGATCTCTAAACTTCAATTTTGAGGAGGAGATCAATCTAGGCCCAGGATCACTCAAAAATTCCACTTCTGTGGAAATCCCTAATTTCCGGAAGTAGTGTCGGGTCCAAAACTGAAAAATCTCAGAATCAGATTCTGCTTCGACAGAAAGATGCACCCTAGGGAGGAGAGTCAGCCCAACCTTCTTTTGCTGAAAATATGTGGAGAGAGATCCAAAAAGTAGGAAGCCCTAGTTCCCGCAGCTGCACAGTGTCTTCTTCTCAGGTTAGCTCTGATACCATGTTAGATTTTAACATTTAAGCTAACATTATATTAGGATCTTTAACTGAGAGAATAACAAGCACAACAATCAAACACAAGAGACAATGAACACAGTGTTTTTCCTCGGGGAAACCATAAATGGAGAAAACCCTGCAACTTCCTCAGAGATGGAATCAACACCAAAAGTAAAAACCCCAAAACAGTAAGATGATCTCCCGACAACAGTAGCCTCTTTCTTTCTAGCCCCGGCAACTTCTTCTCGCTCAGCTATGCGCTACAACTGAGTGTGAGTGAGTGTGTGATAAATAGAGAGGCTCACTCTCTATTTATACTAATTCCTGACTTGACAATGACTCACTAGGGCCGACTTCACTAGGTGAGTCCAACAACCCTAGGGCCCCGGAACTACAGGGACTTTAACCCTTAAACAATAGTAGGGTTACCCACATTGACTTGACATGACTTGTTTACATTATAGAAACTCCCGATCGGAACATTGGGGCATGACATGACTCAATTACATTATAAACACTTCCCGGAATAAACATTGGGGTACAATACATAAGAAATACAAGTGAATACATTCCGAAGTTACAATTACATCAACACTAGGTCCTCCTGAGAGATTGATAGTGGTGAAGGATTCCTTGGAGGCAACCATGTGGTTGGATGCTCCAGAATCTATTAAATAAGTGGTTGACTGACTGAGGCTTTCCTTCAAGGCATGGAACCTCTCATGATCTTTTGTCGGTTGTCCAACATCAGACTTCTTTGCTCCTTGTGGAAGGGAAATATTGTTATGTTTAAGGAGTGTTTACAGCTGGTCAATGGTCTTATTCATGCATTGACTCTCTGGATGAAATCCTCTCATACAGTAGGGACATCTAGTCTTCTCGAATTTATTCTTTTTCTTGGAACCTGAGGCTCCATCGAAATATCTCTGATTCTCCTTTGGCTTCGAATCAGTGGATTTGGGATCCTTCCCTTTGTGCTTCCCTTTGGATTGTGCATTGTTTGAGTATGACATCAAGAGTGCTTGATTCTTGGAGTTTTGAATCACTCCCATTTGAACCAATTTATCTTGCTCTTATATTAAGGACTCAACAAACATCTAGAGAAGGAATATTCCAATTGGGGATGGAATCTCTTCTAGAATGGAATGTAGAGACAAAGATAGAGTACTCTGAGCCAAGATTGCTCAGTACAGATAGCACAAGATGCTCATCTTTCCTCTCTAATCCACATTGTTTGCATTGCAGTACTAGTGACTTGTATTTTGTGAATAATTGTTGAATTGATTCAAAACAACTAGGTTGTAGAGCTATGAGCTCATTCTCCAAAATATGCCCTTGAAGCTCATCTTGTTTGCCAAACAAAGATTCAAGCTTTTTCCAAGCTTCCTTCGGAGTCCTTAGTCCCTCAAGGTGGAACAAAAGATCACGAGAAATATGAGTGCACATGAAGCCGAAAGCCACATCAAGCCCATTCAAAAATTTGTTCTTCTCAACATACTATTGGGCCTCAGTTTCTCTGCCCATTGTCATCCTATACAGACCAAGATTGCGCAAGGCTCCCTACATATCTGCCCTCCAATCAGAGTAGTTGAAGGGTGTAAGGATTCAGGGTATGAGAGCTGAAGAATCCATCTTTCTGTATTATGAAACAATCAATTCCTCAAGAAGCTACATAGGTACATGAAAATATCACTACAAAACCAAAATCAATTCGCAATCATGTCAGTTTCAAGCCTTTCCACCTCGACATGTACACTTTCTCAGATTCTGTCACACCTAGATAGACTTCTCTAAACATAATTTAGAGGGAGAAAGGGTATCATTCCAAGATTTATGTGGAAACTCAGCTGCTTCTGGTGTACATTGGAGATTGAACAAGACTTCTTGCTAACCTGAACAAGGATCTAATACCATGTTTGAATTATTGAACCATTGATCTACAGGCAATGAGAGCAATTGAAAGGTAGAATTGTGCAATGGAATATAATAATAAAAAAGTACACTGGACAAGACAAATTTGATAAGAATTAATCTGTTAATTACAACATTAATCTTCATTATTCCCAACAATATACAATAGTGTTACAATAAGTAGTATTCGAATCATGTGGATAAGATTCGAATATACCAACTAAACCTAAATGACTGGCTAATTGAGAGTGTCTAAATCAGTGCATGGGAGCCATTAGTCTAAATCTTGATTTCTAAATCAATCTGACAATCAGTTAAACTAGTTAAACCAGTTAAACCAGTTAAACTGATGAGGTAGGTGGAAAAAGGCACCACTTCCCCATGCAACCATGCAAAATTGGTGCTAGACTAACTGAGATTGATCTCACTGAATGTAACTGAAGGTTGACTTAGAATAACTGCCTACCTACCACAACCAGCTGATGCAGGCTGCTAGTGGCACTCGGAGTGGCTCCTATAATGTAGGGATTGGTCTCAGATGCACATAAACTCATGCATGAACTTGCAGTAAGTGGCAGTTAACCTCTATATGTGTTCCACACACTCTAGTACAATAATAATGTCTCCCTAAGTTAGGCAAGATGATCAAATAGACTATATATGGATAAGGGAGGATTATATAATCCTAATAGAGAATCCTTAAAGGATGAAGAAGAGATGTGCAAGCTCACACAAGATTTGTGGCCACCCAAGATTCTTTGAAGACCACTTAATGTGCACTCTAAGAGTCCAAGATGGAGATAGAACAACTTCATGAGAAGTTGCAAAGATCTTACCTACCCTCCCTCCTACACACCATTCAACCATCCTCACCAAGCTGATTGCATTCTTGATCATATGGAGGAATCTCATGAGATGGTGGATCATGAGATGCATTCGATTTTGCATGTGCTTGAGGATTGTGAAGACAAGCTTGATTAGAACCAAACACTTGATCTTTCCCATAGAAAACTTGACTTGTTTTCTGGAGAGAGTCTCTTCTCCATGCAAGAGTCTAATGAGCTCAACTTAGTTGGATCAACCAGTGATGAAGAAGATGCAGCCATAAGTTTGGTGGATGAGTATTGTAGAGAGTTGATTCACAGTTCTTCACCCCACAATTCTATTTTAGCCACATAAGGTGGGGATGAAAATTGGGAGAAGAAATTTTCCTTGTTGGTGCCACATGAGGAGCAGGAGGCTCCCATTGGAGTTCATGATGGCCTGATGAATGCACCATTCCCTTCCTAGCAACAATATAAGCATCCACTTGCATTCTCTGATGCCTCTTTCATTCAATTGCAGCCATTGAGTGGACCTAATGGCAGAGAGTTGAGCCATTGTAGTTGTACACTAGTTCCATGTTTGGGAGATCATAAGATTTATCTAGGTGAGAAAGAATCATGGATGGAGAAGTATAGGCACATATTGTTGCCATTAGATGCCATTCATCCACATATGGATTGGGTGGAAGATTACATGTCACACATGGAGTCTTCTCGCAGAAGAATGTATGTTCATGATCAATGGAAGACAACTAAGCAAGCAAACTTCCAAGAGAAGTTGTTGAGACATATATCTTGCACAAGGTGGCCTCTGTGGAGGAAATCCACACATTTGGATGTATGCTTCCACCCTTTGACCAATGGTAGAGAATTGATCCATTGGATGTGTTCACATGGATCTTTTGCTTGGAGTGTCATTCCATTCCCTTGTTGGATGAGGAGGCACATGTTTGTATTACTTGTTTGCATTCTCAGAGATGATTTTGATGCATCATTTCATTGTGAGCAGATTGGTAATCCTTGTTTATTGGATGATGCCTATCTTTATTGGGGTTGTACATGGGGTTTTCACCCTTCTCACTTGCATGATTTATACATTCTTCATGATGTTATTGCTATCCTTCATGGTACCTTTCATGATGGTGGTGTCTGCATGATGTTGATGATGCTTAAGAGGATGCACACCAGACAGTGGGATCCCGACATTCTTTGGGATGTTAATTTTTCACCCTTGACACTACTACATGGATACTTGCAGTTGAGGAAATGTGATCCATGAATAAATACTTTTTGTCTAAGGAGTTGTGTAGGATGGCATTCTCATTGACGGAGATGCAATGCAAGCAACAAGACCCCGACATTGCTTTTTTTTGGAGCAGTTATTTGCATGCTGGCTTGATGGAGCAAGTCAAACTTTCTTCACATGAGTTCATCTATGTGATATCATTTTCCAGTTCTCCTACATGGGGGAAGACTTTTTTGGGTGAGCAAACTTTGCAGCACCTTGGATTGCTTCTGCTTAAGGACAAGCAGACTTGGGAGGGGAGGACTGTAATGTCCCTTCCTGGAAGGACATTAAGTGTTGACCATGTCAAGCACCTAGGGGTTAGAAAATTTGAATTAATTAAATTACATAGGGAATTTTGGTTATTTCATATTAAGAAGGCATGTACTAAGTTTATTTTTATTTCTAAATTTGGATTATTTACGTGTACATCTTTAATTATTATGTAGAATAATGACATGTGGAAATGAGTGCCATGTCAGGAGGGCGCATTAGGCAAGCCAACTTGCTTAGGATGAAAAATAACAACTGTCCAAAAAGACTGGCAAAAGCAATACGTCAGAAAAATATGGAAACTGTCAAAAGTAAGGAAAAGAAGGCAGTTTCAAAAGCAGAAAGTGCAGGAAAAGAAGATAGTGCAAAAGCATGAAACTTTTGCCAAGGGTGGGTGCAATTTCCATTTGGGTGAAAGGATGAAAGCAAGGAAACATTATCAGTCATAAGGAATGCAACTTTTGCTCAAGGAGGGTGAATTTCCACTTTGGGTTGAGTGATACAGACAGGGAAACATTACCTATGAGCCAGAATTGCTATTTTCCTCAAGGAGGGAGCATACATGGGTTAGGGTTAGGGCTTGCAAGTGGGTGACTTGCTCAACAGGTGGATCACTTGCTAAACAAGTCAAGCAAGTTTATAAAGGGATGCTTCCAACTCCATTTGATAGTTTGGTTTGTGAATGTTTTGGTGTTGAGTGAAGCTAAGCTTCCAGTCTGAGTGATGAGCCTCAGTTCCCTTGGGTGATGCACCCCAAGTCTCCATTCCCTTCTCTTCTCTCCTGTTCCTATCTTCAGTGAAGATTACAAAGAGCCAAGGAGTAGCCATATAAGATTCGGTTCGAGCTCCGATAGCAACTATTTATCCATTGAAGTCAAGCTCCAATGAAGGAAGCTTCACTTATGCTCTCAGGTCAGTGTCGAGTGTTATTTTCGGGCCTCCAATTCTTAGTTTTGAACATCATTTGAGGAGACCATCTCTTCAAATATACGTGTGAGCTTCTCGGCTCCATCATCTTGTTCTGATATCTGTATTACAACAAGATTTCTTTCCAAGAGATTCATCATGCTGAGCTTTCATGAGAGAAGTATTTCAATGCCCATTTAATGGGTCTTTTTGCATTTTTATGCACTAAATATGATGTGATGACCATGACTAGTTTATTTGAGTTAGATGATGCCTAAAATATGTCATATAAATCTTTGTAGATCATTATTTGCAGGTCTGATCAAAGTCTGATTCGAAAATTGTCATTATTTTCATACCCTTGCTCATTGACTAGTCAATTTTAACTAGTTTTACAATTTTTCATATTATTGATGATCTGTAAATTCAAATTGTGTTAGGTAAGTTTATGTAGGTTATTAATTCACCCCACAACCCAACCTAACTTACAGATTAAGAATATTTGGGGGTCGTACTGTGTTTGAGTGTCCTCTTCTGTGCAGGCTTTACCTAGGCCAAAAATTCCAATTTTTTCCAAACACCCCCAAACAGCCTCAAATTGTTCTAGATCTGTTCCAAGCCTATTAAAATGTTATTTGCTGCCTAATACATGACTGATAACTTATTTGAGCCTTCCATAAGCCTTGGTTGATTGGAAGTGATAGTTCAACCTCAGTTTGCACCGGTTGGGACACCCATAAGCATGGGAGTAGACTTCAACATAACTGATGTTCGAAACCTAAAAGGACCCAACATCCAGGTGCTTAGGGATATGAACTCTCTCCTTTGGTTGCTTCCCTTAGGCCTCTGTCATTCTCCGTTTTGCTAGTACTGCTTGCATTGTGCATTGTATAAAGAAAGTTAATATCTTAATGTAAAATTTTATTTCACATCTTCATTATATCAATAGTAGAGTTAATTTTCTGATATGATATCAGATCAGGGATATTACAGATTTTCAATACTGAAGTAGACAATTTATCAAAAGAAGCTGTTAAGTGTGGTGTTGGAATCTTGTTCTATCAAGAATTTGTGGATGGTGTCATCATCCACGAAGGTTTTGAAGTATTAGATTAATCCTGGTTTTTGCCTTTGTTTTGTCTTTTCAGCTTACAATTGATTATGACTGTAATCAACTGTTTTTATGTAATTGACTTATTGAAAAGTTTAGAGCCTAAGTCTGTTCTTGTGGAGACGTTAAGAGTTACCTTACATAAGATTAGTAATTGGTATTCTTGATGCAAGTTGTAATCGAGATTATGAAAATTGATACTATAAAGTAGAACAATTGTAAGATGTAATTTTTCTTTTATTCTCATGAATATAGAAAAATGTCTTTTTTTTAATTTATTTATAAAAATTTAGAAATTTAAAAAAGTTAATATTATAATAAAAATTAAAAATAATAAAGTTAATGTTATAATAAATATTGAGAATAATACTTTTCTAATTAACACGTGTTTTATAGGTTTTATATTAAGTAAACGCAACTTTCATATTCCAACTAATTTCCTACGTCCCAATCCGGTGACAGCGTCAAAAACACAGACCATGCGAATCCAAAGAATGACCCAACACCTCTTTTACATAATACTTCCAAATTTTAAGCACTTGGATACGTCCTACAGACAGCTTAAATGACAATTGAATTCGTCCTGGCTCCCCAGCTTTGCTGATAGCGCTGCGAACGCAAGAGGGTTGGGACTTAAACTATTCCTGGTTTGCTCAGAGCCGCCTTCGTCGTTCAAACACGGGCTCCAGTCCCTCTGTCATCAGTTCTGTAAGTCGTTGACTTCTGTTTTCTTTTTATTCCATAGAACGCACAACCCCAACAAGTTTGCTTTGAGTGGGGATAAAAAGGTTGGGTATACTCTCCACACAGAACGCTTTCTTCTTCAGTTCTGGAATTCGAACGTTCGATATAGATAAAATTAAAAAAACTGTGGGAATTCATTCTTAAAATTGTAGGATATCAGATAAAATTAACATGGAAATGGATCCTTATAATAGATATTATAATGGGGCTTATAGTCCTTCTGGATCCAATCACTACCCCAATTCTGCATATCCCCAGAATTGCCCCCCTCCTTTTCCGTCAACGAACCCCCCAGCCCCCACAGGGCCACCAAGTTCTTATGGTTATGATGATTATTGGCCTGGTCATCACTTGTATCCTGCCTATACCCCACCTTCCCCTCTGACTTATTACTCTCCCACTCAATCTTCTCCAGTGGGGTGGTCATCCTCTGCATCTTTGCCCCAAAGTTTGCATCCTTACCCCCATCAGGAGAGTATTCATTATGATAGCTCATACTACCAATACTACCATCAAACTTCTGATTCCTATACTAAATTTCATTATTCATCATCTATGGTGCATTCTGAAATTGATCACCAAAGTGGCAGCTTGCCAAACTATTACGCTCAGACTCCTCATGTCAAAACAGATGCTTCCCCCAGCTCGTCTACAACGACATCGTTGTACCCATTGAATGACTTAATGGCTGTAATGCAATTATCGGACTGCCCCGGACCCCTTGATTCCTCATTACATGAAGGCTCTTTCCACAAGCCTTCTTCGATGCCATGCCAATCTTACCACAGCGTCGACTCTTCCAGTGCCTCTTTTTCCAGAAATCATGGATCATTTTCAGGCCATCGATTTCAGTATGGACAGCATTCATTCAATACCAATGACAACATGTGTTCTGGTTCTTTACAGGCGCAAATTGCTTCGCAAGATTATGAAAAACTTGAGATAGTTCCATTTGGTTCTTCCGCAATGTCTCTGAGGGTTGTCCTGTTACATGGGACTCTAGATGTATGGGTCTATGAGGCAAAAAACTTGCCCAACAAGGACCTTTTCTCGGAGAATTTGAGGCAAGTAATGACAAAGGCAGTTCCTGGAAAGTTGTCTGCCAAAATAGAAAAGCACATCTCTCATCGAAAAACAATAACAAGTGATCCATATGTGTCAGTTTGCCTTTCAAGTGCAGTAGTTGCCAAGACCCGGGTGATTAGCAATGACCAAGATCCTGTATGGACACAGCATTTCTCTATTCCTGTTGCACATAATCTTGCAAATGTTTTATTTGTAATCAAGGATAATGATTTCATTGGCTCTCAACTTATTGGAACTGTCGCAATACCTGCGGAGAGAGTTATCTCTGGTCAGAGGATAGAGGACTGGTATCCTGTGTTGGGCCCCAATGGAAAGGTTTGTAATGTGGGAGCGACTCTTAAACTCTCAATCCAATTTTTCCCGGTCGAATATCAGTCCTTGTACAGATTTGGGATTGGTGCTGGACCTGATTATATTGGTGTGCCCAACACATATTTTCCTCTTAGAAAAGGCGGGAAGGTTACTCTGTATCAGGATGTTCATGTGCCTGATAATTCCTTCCTGTTATCAGACTTGACCATCAAGTTATGTACAAACATGGAAAATGTTGGCAGGACATTTGTGAAGCTATTCTACAAGCTCGGCATTTGATATATATTGCCGGGTGGTCTGTAAATCACAAGATTAAGCTGGTCCGTGGAGGCAGCAACCCAAATTTGCTTCCGTCTGACTCGACTCTTGGAGACCTTCTCAAGTTCAAGTCACAAGAAGGTTTACGGGTGCTATTGCTTGTCTGGGATGACCCTACTTCAAGGGACATATTTGGGTTCCAGAAGGTAAGCTTGATCAGATGGCAACATCTGTCATCTTTCAATAAAATATCCTGTCATGCATGTAAAAGGATTTTTTGTTCAAGTGAAACGACTGCAGATATTGATATCTGGTTTTATCCCATCCTCTATCTGATATCTTTGTGGAAATTTTTCCAGGACGGTGTTATGAAAACACATGATGAAGACGTCCGCAGATTCTTCAAGCACTCAAATGTTCAAGCCTTGCTATGCACTAGAGATGCTGACAAAAGAAATAGTTGGGTCAAACAAGGGGTAAAATAATCTTTTATCATGAAATTGGTTCATCTTTAAACTTTTCAATGGCGTTTGTTCTTTGTAAATGACAACAAATGCAGGGAATTCGATTATAGTAAAGATATTTTGTTTATCATGCAAAGATATATGATTCCGTTTCTTTAAACTTTATTTGTGTCAAATGCCAGGCAGTGCAAAACGACCCTAAAACCTATTAAGGTGATTTACAAATTCTATTCATCTTCATTTGGATAATAATAATAGAAAACAATGACATAAATGGGCCCTAGGCAGATTTGGGTGCTTGGGAATCGATGCCTTTCAAATTTTATAATATTATTCCATAATAAATTAGGATTGCAGGCTCCAGGTCCAGGGCCTGGGTTGTAGGCCTCGTGGTCCCATTCAGAAAACCAAGATCTAAACACATAGGAAACATTGAATCAATAGCAAAATCGTTATTTAACAATCAAGATCTCCTTATCCCAAGAATTTGAATCCCTTAGATTTCCCCTGCATCCTTGCTTGATTCCAACAAATACTCAAGTGCATCAACTACTAGCACATAAAAATGGAACTAAAGGACAACTTTACTGAATGGATATGTTAGAAGAATCTGTCCAGAGAAATCCATTGACTCTAACAAAGGTCGAGGCTTCAAAAAAAAAGTACGCGTCATCTCTTTGAATTTGGACCCAAACCAAAGCCACTGTAGTATCCAGTATGAAACTTGAGTCCACTCTATCATACGTTGTATCAAAGTCAATTTCTAAGATCAAAGAAACCTTATTGGGTTCCATTGTCTTCCTTGACACATTTCCACACAATGATCACTATGTCTAGAATGAATCTCCCTTGAACAAGCCCAGTCTGCTCTGATTTAAGAACCTTTCTTTTTGAAATGATATTCCTTATATTCACATAAATATATTTACATCAGCAAAGTAAAAAAACCCAAAGGGTATATACAATGGCATTTATAAGTTGTATCCTTTTCCTCAACACTACAAAAGCAAAAATAAAGTCTGAATATAATGGATCTCCCTGAACAAACCCAGTCTGCTCTGATTTAACAATATTTTTTTGAAATGATACTTCTTATATTCACATAAATATATTACAATGTTACATCCACACAGTTAAAAAAATGGCGGAAGGATATATACAATGACACTTATATCCTCTCTCTTCCTCAATGCTACTAAAGAGAAAGTGAAGTCCGAATATGTGCAGACAAAAGCTGATCTCATTCTCCAAAACACCTTTACAACTGATTTTTTGAAGGTTGAACAATGCATAAATTCTCACACAGTGCTAGTTGCCACTGAAAGAAGAGAAAACCAATGAATTGGAGTCACCAAACAGAACTGCATAAACCATGTTGCAACTTTTTGAATTCTTAAAGTGAAATCTTTTGCAATAATTTTGTATGTGCATTGAATCTTGATTTTGTATGAGATGTTGAGGAGAGGTAATGGGCTTCCATCCACAATGGAATCTCTGGCGACATTCTTAGGAATGAGATTAATAATTCCCTAATTGATAAAATGGGAAAGATTCCTTTCTCTAAAGACTTCTTCAGAACCACTCTGAAGAGATGCTCTCCATCTGTATCTCACATAGCTTTATAAAATTTGCACGGGAGACCATCCAAATCCGTTGACATGTGATTCTTCTTTTTGGAGAGAGTGGAAAAGGGCTCTTCTTTTGAAATTTAACTGATCAACACTTCTCTCTCAAAAGCATCGACTTTGGTGGGATAACCCTATTGCAACCCCTTTAGCCTCCTGCATCTGTTCTAAGTAACAATAAGGAGCATATATATTTTTGTAAATGAAGGCCAAACATACTCCTGATTTTCTATCAGTCCTCTTTCAGCATTCTATCAAGTTTCAACTTTCCACCAACCAAGAATTATCTCATAGGAATTCTTCCTTTTTAAGAAGTCAAAATATAAATTGGAGGGCTCATCACCCTTTTATCCAATGCATCCTTTCTCTAACTTGTGCACCTCGTGCTTTATGTTCATCCTTACAACTGATCATATGCTCCAACTTGGCCACTTCTGCCTGGAGTTGAGAATTAATTGGCTTGCTTTTTTTAATTTATCTTGCACCCAATACTGGCTTATTAAGTGTGTGCAAAGTACCAAGTAGTAAGCCAAAATCATCATAACAAAAACTTGATCATCAATCATCATAACAAAAAGAAGGGGGGGCATCATTTCATATTTTTTTAGTTGTTGCTGCTATTTGCTCATATTTCATTATTTTCACTTGTAGGAGGTGGTTACTATCTTCACACATCATCAAAAGACAGTGCTTGTTGATTCAGAAGCTGTAGGCAGTAGAAGAAAGATTACAGCATTTCTTGGAGGACTTGATCTTTGTGATGGACGCTATGATACTCCTGAACACCATTTGTTTCGAACTCTAGGAACAGTACATAAGGATGACTATCGCAACCGAACTTTTATGGTAAACCTATATTTGACAGTTTGATTTGTGTTATTCAAGATAATTTCAAGTATTTGTGTTGATTAACTCAAAAGTAAAGCGATATGTAATGTTCTTTTGCTAGTTTGTTATTTGTTAGTTGAAGGATTAACTCGAATATCATGGAGGAAAATTTTTGATCTACATTCTACATTGATCTATACAAATATTTTGTCATCCACATTGAAATCATTTAATATTCACTGAAATAAAATTGGTTTATCAGCAGTATACTTCATATATTATGCTTAAATTGATCTAGCACAATGAAAAATAAAACATTCAATGCCACCTATTTAGGAAATGAGAAATTAGGAAAGTTAACAAGAAATATATTTTGTGCATTGTTTGTGTTACCCTCCATTTTTACATGGGTGTCCACAGGTGATTTTTATCACAATTTCAGTAGTGGGTTACATGTTGATAGAGACATGGATGGCCTAGTATAGATGCTTGCCTTTGTGATGATGCCTTGGGTTCTTGAAGCTTGAATATTGCTTCATGTTGTGATAATGTTCTAGTGTTGATTGTTGATGTTTTGTAGCTCGGACATGAACAGGTTAGGTGTCAAACATGCGGGAAGTTGTCCAAATAAATCTATTTTGTAATTCACTTTATTTATAAGGTGGAACTCTTTTAAATTAGCTGTTGAGTCTAATAAAGATACTTTTTAATGCATTAGTGATTTAGACTAATCTCAACTGTTCATCTCATGGTGAGATTAGGTTATTGGTAGGTTAGAGATTTAGCTAAAGTATAAAGGCAGGTCAAGTAGAGGGAAGAGACATTCATTCTTCACAAAGGCACTTTTGTCAAAGTAGAGGGAAGAGACATTCATTCTTCACGAAGGCACTTTTGTCCGAAGGCGAAGAAAGAGGCTGAGAGAGAGGAAGAACAGGGCAGCAGAAGAAAAACTCGATCTGCAGATTCAATAGTTCGAAGGATAGGGAAACATCAACAATTCCGTACAGCCCTTTGGACACATCTGTATAGATCCATACAACTGTATGGACAGGCTGTGCAGGCCGTACTGTTGTGTTGGCAGATCTGGGCACAGTCTTTTCTCAGACCTAGTTGTCGTTTTTCTTTATCAGCAGGCTTAAAACCTCAGTTTAGAAGTGTCCTTGTAAGTTTTGAAGCATTAATGATAAATTGATTGGGAGGACAGATTTAATGTACTTGTTTCCACAGTTTATATTTTCTCAGCCATCTGTGTGAATGTTGCATGCTCATAATTATTTATTTTTGTTATTTAATAAATTTAAGATCATATTTGTTGAATAAATAAGCATAAGGATAACAATCACCTGGAGCACATAAAATTTAACATGGTATTAGAGAAAAATCTCTGATTAAGAGTCTTGGGGATTTATCTTTGGGTAGATCATTTGCGGGCAATATAGGATTAGCAGTGTTACCCCTCAAACTAGCAGCCCTTTGCAAATCAAGGCAATGTAAACTTAGTGCTAGCGACACTAAGCTCGGGAGAGAGTTAAACCCAATGTCACCACAACCTAACTTCTCAACACTTCGAGTAACTCCAAAACGCATGGGGAGACCTTAATCAGTGAAAGATACCTGCATCCACCAACAAGAAACAAATACCTTCCACGAAACCTTAATAGCTATGATTAGTGCCTTATCGGAGTCAAACAATATCAAATCTAGACTCAGGAATCATATATAAATGGAGTTATTCACTTTATCGCATATTTTAGATAAAATCACGCCTTTTGAGGCGATTTCACATTTCCCAAGGCAATGTCACACTTCCCAAGGTAGATACTCCAAAAAGTGCGCCCTCAAGGGAAAGAGGACAATTGGGATGAGGGAAACTTGGAGGATAAGCTAGAAACACTAAACACCTTCCAATTCATAAATCACGAGGGTTACACAGATCCCAATGCACTTCCTCAAAGGAGGACACTCTCTACGGTTTGCGGTTAAAACCTTAGGCAAATTTTTAAGGTGGATCAGAAAAATGAATTCATGTCTATTTTTTGATTTTTTGAATTTATTTCGCTTTTTAGGGTTTTTTCTAGTTGTAAAATATTTCTATGCATAAATTAAATAATATGTTTAAGTTGTCATCGATGCCAATGATGTTTGGTCATTGATTCCAATTGTTGAGTCCTTAGTTGCCCTTGTGGAGCCCTTGATGGGTTAGTGTTTAGTTTGTGGTTGTCTGTGTTAGAGGAGCCCTTTTGACCTTGTCCAAGCCCAAGCTTGAAGCTGTTGGAGGCCTTGGAACAATGGCAAAAGCCTTGGTTACCCATTAACTTGGTCAAGTGCCCCTAAGTTGTATATTGGTTCCATTTTAGTCCATTGTCGAGTTCCCTGATCCTGGTTGATCTTTGGTTACTAGTCTTTGTGCTGCTTGTTATGCTTGTACTTGTTTTGGTCTCTTGATCGATTGTTGGATGGATGATGTGGCTCGTGTGTGTAAGTCCCTTGATGTGTTGATGCTAGAGCCCATTGCTTGCATTGGATGGTCTTGAGGTTGTTGAGTTCTTGTGGGGTCCTTGAGTCCACAAGCTTAGATCTTGATCCTCTTGCATGTGGAAACTTGGGTCTTGGAACCCACACTTATGGTGGTATGTTGGAACCCATTCTTATGGGGTCCTTGGTGTCCTTGGAAGTTTAGGTCTTGAACCCACACATATGGTGGTTTGATGGCCCCTGGACGCTATATGGTCATTGGCATGTTGTAGCCTTGTGATCGTGCATATGAAGTCCATAAGGTGTTGCAAACTAGTGGCGAGGTCTTTGTACCCCTCTTTTGGGGTGTTGGTACTCTTATTGTGATGAAGATATATAATGGAACCATTGGATATGTTTTTAATGATATGGAGACCTTGCATATGATGATGATATTCTTGAAAAAGTCTTTGTTCCCACTTGATTGGTGGTGTTGGGGTCCTTGATACCCTTGATATGATGAGTATATGGTGGAGCCCTCCTCCTTGTTCATGTGAAGTCTATGGATGTGAAGATCATCGAATCCCTCATGCCTTTGATGATGTCCATATAATCCTTTGATCTTGGAACTTATGCATAAGGTAACATGGTCTTTGGCACCTTTACGTGTGGAATCTTTGAAGTCCTGAACAAATTCAAGAATTTAAGGGTATTAGACCAAGAATTTGCAAATAAACCCATTATAGGGAGATAGTCCTCGTCAATCCATTTCCGTTGATATGTAAAGCATCTTCTAACTCCTTATGGTTGAAGAGATATGAATTTTTGAAGTTGGTGTACCCCACCTTTTTGGGTCAACCGACCAAACAAAAGATAAATTAATTATTTGTAATTTTGAATTGCATGTTGGCCCAGTTTGAGGTACTAACTTTCCTCCACGACCTATATAAATAGAATATCAAACATTTCATTTTTTCATCAATCAAGTTTCTCTTTGGTATTTCACAACTCTTGGAGAAAAGTGCGAAACTTTGTGGAGGAGAAATTTTTGGGCATCTTTGAGGATCGAAGAGATTCACTAAAATTGGTATAACTTTCTCATACGGAATCAAAATTACAAAATTCTTAGCTCTTTGGAAAGCTTGTTGCGAGGGCTATGTGATGACATGATATAGAGTTTTTTTTGGTTTGTCTAATGTTTCTTCATCTTGTGATCTTCAAAAAGGTACACAAGCAGCTTGGTACAAGTTGGTTCAATTGAGCAGGATTGGCATAAGTTTCCTTATGTGCAGTTGGTCTGACTCAGACTAGCTGAGTTGTATGAGCAGTTGGTTTGACTCAGGTGGACTGAGTTGGTGTGCAGTTGGTTAGACTCAGATTGACTGAGTCGGTTGATGTGAGCAACAGATTGATTGGTACAACTTGATAGGAAGAGCACTTCAAGATGTTGTTTCAGTCTGGGTTCTACAATAATTTCTTGGTGCAGTAGGAAGCAAAACTCAGTAGCTCTCAGTACTGCAGAGGCCGAGTATATGGTTGCTAGTTCAACAGCCCGAGAAGCAGTTTGGCTTCGTAAACTTCTTGCAGGATTGTTTGGCCAGATTCTAGAGCCAACCGTGATTCACTGTGATAACAAAAGTTGTGTACAGATGTCAACGAATCCTGTATTTCACGACAAGTCGAAGCACATAGAGATTCGGTATCACTTCATATGTGATATGGTGCAGAAAGGTGCGGTCGAGCTACAGTATATTCCGACAGATGACCAAACTGCAGATGTTCTCACCAAGCCTCTTCCCAGGGTGAAGTTCAAATACTTTCGCAAAAGACTTGGAGTAGAAGAGAGCGCATCCCTCCTTGAGAGGGAAAGATGACTGAGAGACATTTGCCATACTCTTTCCCAGGTACCTATGCTTGTCTAGGTTCTTATCCAGGTATGGGAGAAATACCATCGATAGATGAGACAGACAGGTAGTAGATGGTCAGGTTCACATAGGTGCCTCTGCTCGTCGAGGTGCTCAGCCAGGTATTGGAGAAATCCCATCGGCAAATGAGTCAGAAGGTAGCAGATGGTCGTGTGATTGCACAGGTACCTCTACTTGTTCAGCTTCTCAGCCAAGCATGGGAGTATCCCATCGACAGATGAGACGAATAGGTAGTAGATGGTCATGCACATCTTACTCGTTCAGGTTCTCAGCCAGGTATGGGAGTATCCCATCAACAGATGAGACGAACATGCAGTAGATGGTCGTGCACATTTACTCGTTTAGGTTCTCAGCCAGGTATGGGAGTACCCCAGCGGCAAATGAGACGAATAGGTAGTAGATGGTCGTACACATTTGCTCGTCAAGGATTCTCTAGCCAGGTATGGAAGTTTCCCATCGACAAAAGAGACAGACAAGTAGCAGAAGATTTTCCCTCAGACATCCAGAATAGAACAAATTCATAACAACATTTCTTAAAGACAACCTTCAGTACGTTTAGAGATGATAGAGACAATATAGATGTACAGATGAAACCCAGATGATCATGATGCTGATGAAGACCAAAGAATACCTTCCTTGTTGAGAGGGAGTGTTGGAATTTGTACAACTTTATAAGCTATTCTTATTGTACTTGTATTGTACCTCCTACAGGAGTTGAACTTATTGTAACTCATCATACAAACCCTAGAAAGAACAATGTAAACCTTTGGGGTGAAAAGCGAACAATAAAAGAAATAAATAAAAATTATAAAAGGTTTTTATTGCTGCCCCAAGAGAAGTCGGCCCCAGTGGATTTTCCTAGTGGAAAATCAGTATAAATAAGAGGTGCCTCCTCATTACACACACAGCAGCACAAGTGAAGTTCGCATTTTTTGGGAGAGAGAAGTTCGCATCTACTGAAGGAGAAGACTGTTTTTTAGGGTTTCTATCTTTGGAAAGCATTTCCATATTTTCTCTTTCTTCATTGTACACTGTTTTCAGAATTATCATCTCTAGACGAAGGTTGCTGGGTTTTCTCACATTTGGGTTTCCTAGGATAAAAATACTTGTGATATTGTTTTGTGCTTTGTCTATCTTCTAGTGATCCTATTGATAAATGCAATTAAGATATACTGCTATAATCTTATGAAAATCTAACAGGAGCAAAATCTGAAAGTGAATATCAATCATCACCATGTGTCATCCACTCCAAGGAGTGACCTCAGATAGGTGAATGTCTTCTCTCTGAAGCTCTTGGTGAAGATGTCAGTGTTACCGCCTTTCACGCACTTGGGGGGTTTAGGTTGGCGTGGCGGAAATCTTCAAGCCACTAAGTGCGTCCTTGGGGGAAAGTCTCGTGTCAAGTACTGTCACTTGATTTTGACTCCTCCGTTTAGGCAAACTCCTTACGAAGCCAAGGGGGGTAGACCCTATGAGTTACTAAGGTTGGTTAAGCTTTAGATGGTAGTTTATGATTGAGTAAGTTGTTTAGGAGTTTTTATGAAAGTGACGCAAGAGATTGCAATAGTGATTAAGACAACAATATGAAATACAAATTAATCCATCCACACAAGATTCACTTCACTTTAAGCAAAATGATTATATGATGTAGACCAATGCTGAAAATGGAGTCTGAAATGGAGTGCTGAATGTATTGCAATTGTTCTTGGTTGATTTTAAGTTTATGAATTGATTATGAGGGGGGGGGATTCCCGATATACCATGAAGGTACAGGGAATATGTCCAGACTCAGTAAGTGTGGTAGCACACGAGAAAATGTGGGTTGAATGGAGTCAGGGGGGGATGTCCAACACTACACCAACAAGGATGTAGCTTGACGGGACACCGCGATCACTTTTTAGTTGTTCTTGCTTCCTCTGTACATTTTTCCCACACGAAGCAAAACACAAAGCTGAATTTTTGTTGTTGGAGGTTAATTGAAAGTGAGACTAATTTAAACTAGTCACCCACATTGCTTTTGATGCATCTAACTAGTTGATCGAACCTCAACGGTGCAGAGCATACACAACGAAGGCCTTGTTAATTTTAAAGATTTTTGAATAGTGTTTGCTTGTTTATTAAATCCCCAAGAGTCTTGTTATCACATATACATTTGCAGCTGGGCTACCATGATGCAACATACAGACTTATCTATTGTTCTATTTCGAGCTACTTTTCGCATGAGGTATTAACATGGATCATTACAGCTTCAGCCATTCCAGAGCCTTGTTTATCAGATTTTTCTTGCCAGGACTGAGATTCAGGAGTCCATTGAGATGCTTTCGGTGATGACCTAGTTCATTTCAGTAGAGCAACGGATCACAGTTGATACACACAATACAGAGGGGCCCTATCGGTTGGAGATAGGTATATATGGTGAGATTAGGTATATGCTTCTTTGGTTTAGTTTTTCTCTATGATGTATGTCAAACACCTATGCTTGTCATGTTAGGATGATTATGGTGACCTATGCTTATATTGTACTAATGCTTGAACTTGTGGCATGACTAATCAAAGAACTTGTTGTAAAGACTATTGCTCATGCCATGCTTAAACAAATTGTAAACCTTAGTGCTAGGTTGGTCTCATGTGTCACTTGTCCCCGTCCATCCAGTTCATCCATTTATGATCTTTTATCCCATGATTTAGACTATTTGAGACTTGTGACATTGAAGAACTTTTCCCCATCTTGACCCATGTACATGATAGAATCCATGTTGTAATGTGTCTTTGGCTATGAAGTATGTGGCTTGGCCAGTGTGGCTGGGTTCACTAGGAAGTTATCCTTTAGTCCTCAAAACAAGTGGTCCACCCAAACAGTGTTGCTAAACACTAAAGCATCGAAACGTATAAAAGCTTTATCTAAAGGATGCAAAAGTATAAATGTTTTAAAAGTAGTCAGTGGCTAAGGGGTTGAGCACTCATTTTTTGTATAATGTAAGGCTCATCTGCCCTCCACAGGGGCAGCAGGGAGAGGCAAACCCGTTGGGGCTATGGACTGCTTGCTGGCAGCGGGTCTAGGCCTTAGTCATTTACTGGAGCCCAGAAGGCTTGCAGGGACCTGCTTTTGAAGGTTGACCTATGTTGCAAAGTAGTGCAAAGGAAAACTTGCTAGAGTCAGATGGAAACAAGCCCAAGTACTTTATCCATTTGTGAGACACCTCCATCCCCTATTGCTATCTGTCATGTATATGTCACTTTGGTTGAGTGTATTTGTTGTCATTCACAGAGGTCACAAAGTTAAGGACGATCAAAAGTCATTACCCTTTTCTTTAGCCTTTGTTTCCCATCCTCACCCAGCAGTAGCACACAAGGTTCCAAAAGGTTCCAAGATCTTTCAAAAGCAGAATTCCAAAAGGTTCCAAGATCTTTCAGAAGCACAGGTATATCTGTTATTATTATTACTATTGTCACCATGATCATGAATAACTTGACTTAAGTTTGGCTTTGATATACACCATTGGAGCATTCCTTACCTTGGATGCTTGCAGGATATTATGGATACAGTTTCTCACCTTCATTTTGGGTACTTTGTCCTGGTCAACCCAGTTTGACCAAGTCAAGCACGATTCCCAAGGCAGTGACTCAGAAAACAACATGGTCTATATTTGTTCCAGACATGCTTAGGACCAATATTGTGGTTTTAGTTTTGAGAGTTTGGCCCCAGTTCTTCTGAAAAGTAATTATTATCACTTTATCATTGACCAAATGATCAAATTTTATTACAGATGGCAGTATGATGGGTCCTCCTAGAGCAGAGCAGTGTTCCAGGGGATATGAGTAGTCACTTATACCATTCTTCTGTCTCTAGATCATTTAGAGCAGTGAGTTTGCGTCAGTTCTCATCCTGGACAGAGTTATGGTGGATTTATCATTTTCCAGAGATTGTACCAGCAAAAATGCACTAGAAAATTCACTGAAAAATTCGATTTGGTCTCCTTGGTCAAGGAAATGGCTTGGAATTCTGGCAGATGATGTGTCTCAGCATCCCGGACAGTCCTCCAATGGTTTTCAGTCAGCAGATGTTAGGATTATTTTGTTTTGGTTCGTCCAATGAGGAAAGCCCCCCAAGGGGCGCCTCCTCTACTTGGCAAATGATGTATTTCATTGTTATATCATATGATTTGAAGTTGTAAAGGGGCCTAGGGTGAATTAAGCCCCTAGTGACCCCCTCCCATGTATTATCATGTCACACTTTATGTTATATCGTGACTTTCACTTTAGAGAGGCGTCCTTGAGCAAAGTGCGCCCCTCTTTGACTTAGTCACTTGATCCATGTATTGATCTATGTATTGTTGATCTCTGTTGTTGATGATGTTATAATCTCAATCGTTGGATGCAAAAGAAAGTTAGGGTTTATGTCTCTCTCGAACTATTTAAGAGAGGTGACCCCCCCATTGTATTCATGAGCTCTGGCACTGGAATTTGAATAAAGAGATTTTTGTCTGGGATTACTCTTATGTGTATCTTGTGAATGATTTGATGATCTGATTACTGGCCTTGCTACTCTTCTATACTGAGTCTTATTCAGGATACATCTTGCATTTTTTTCCTTTTCCCACTTCATCTGCAGGAAAGGAGGCACGCTAGGAGGGAGAGGGCGTTTCTGCGGGGGAACTCACCATCGTCTCGACTCTTGGGTGTTCGGTTCAGGGAGTATCTCTTTCTCTATGATTTTTTACTTCCTATCTTTTCCTTATTCTGCAGATCTTGTTCGTTTGCCTTATCATTTGATTTTCTTTGGTCTGGCAGGTTGAAGGAGGCACTAGGGTGATTGGCCGTGGCTCAATTACATTAAGATCTTCTTCGAAAAAAACTCATTTGGATAGGAAAGTCGCATTCTTCATCATTTCTGAAGTCATCTGCAAGATCCATGTATGTTTCGCAGGTAATTTCTCCTCTTTTTATTTTCTGCATGCGTTGCTCATCACTTCCATAACTGAAAAACCCTTGTTTAGAAGTAGGAAAAATCACCAGACCAGTTTGCACCAAGAATTGGCAAATTTGGAGATCTGGGTTTTGTTAGGCATACCAAAAAATTCCCTCTCCCTCAAAAACGTCAAGCTTGGACTCCTCTGCCCATCTCCAGGCACTGGTTTCAGTCTGGGAGAAAACGCCCTTGTTTGGTCTGCTAGCCAGTTTCCCTTGTCTTTGTTCCGGTTTTACTTGGGTTTTTTTATTGTCAAATCCTTTTACTCAAGTAGGTGTGTTGAAGGCCTAATTTCATGATATTGACTTCGTCCTGGGTATTTTCCATATTTCTGATTAAATCCTCCCAAGGTCTCGGGTCAGATCTTTTGAACAAGCACACCAACCTTAGATCTGTTCCAAACTCATTAGGTCACTGGTCTAATAGATTTGAGTAACATTCCAACAATCCCTAAACATCCTTACTTGAATATTCCTTAAATTGTGGCTTATCTCTTAAATCTAGAGTTTCCAGCCCTCACCTTACGTCTTCACTTTTTTGGGCTTGATCTGGTGCTTGGCTATAGGTCTGTCCTTTCAGGATAAGATCGGGTCTCCTCCTTTGTCACTCGGGGATTCAGTGGCATAAAGTGAAGGAAACCCTAACCGACGTGACAACCATCCATCTTTTGGGGGTTAGGGTTTTCGTAGGTCACGACTTTGGTTTCTTGTCCCCTCTGCCATCCAGTATCAGATTCATCTATCGGGGCAACTACAAGATCCGTGTTAACATTTTTGGCGCTGTTGCCGGGGATGTAGAGGCTTACCTTGGTTCATTATACGTACCTTCGGTGTCTGTGAATGTGTTTGCCTTGTTATTCATTCATATCACATTTGGTTTTAAAATCTAGTGGTCGCATTTCAAATTACTTAATTCAACACAATCACTGTTTTTGTTTTTATCTTTCTTATGACATTTCATTTTGGTGAACACGGCAATTCGTTCACCTAGCGACTCCACAACGCGACTCCCCTGAGGGACCTACCCACGCGTGTAACCTTCGAAGCAGGAGAAATCCTGAAAGTTCATTAACGTACTCCCGTAATCAAAACAAGAATTTGAAAGATCAATCTTCTAATTTCTTCTGGAGGGTAGTTAACTCCCCTTGACATATTTTAGATAACCCTCTCGAAGCTTTTCAATCAAGTCTGGTTTTCATTCAACCCAATTCTCCAACCAATAGTTCAAATTCTATCACTCCAAATAGTCCTCTTAGAGTAAGTTCTCCGATGGGAAACACCAATCCTCCCAGGCGTTTCGGAAGCCGAGCCAGATCTTCTCCTTTTGACTTTTCACTGATTCAAGGTGCTCCTCATGATATGCTTGCGAAGTGTTTTGATAAGTTGCCAATATTTAATGGATCTTCGGCAATCTCGATTGAAGAGCATATTGAGTCAGTATGGAATTACATGGATGCATATAGGGCCGAAGCTAAAGATGTCAATATGGTTTTCCTCAAAGCATCATTGGAAGGAGATGCCCAAGGTTGGTTTGATAGATTGCCTCCAGGATCGGTAGATGGATACGATATATTTACTAGAAAACTCGTAGAAGATTGGTCATCCAAACCCGACAATAGGTTCCTGCTAAATCAATTATTTGAGGTCAAGAAAAAAGAGAATGAGACCATCCATGAATTTAATGTAAGATTTGACAAATTGGTCTCTAATGTTCCCCAAGATCTAAGACCAATAGAACAAGCTATCCTTATACTTTACTTGAATGCTTTTGAAGGATGGTTTGGTCTGAACCTTAAGGAAAAGAACCCAAATGACCTCAAGACTGCTCAAACCTGGGCCAAGAAAGCAGAAGCCAACATAGCCTCTATGGGAAAGAAGATTTTTTTCGATGCTTATGCTCCATCTTCTTCCCGTAGTGATCCAAAACCCAGAAGTGCTAAGGAACCTGTAGTTGAAGAGAAACCTACTTTAGAAGCAATGTTTGAAATGATGAAGAGCCTCACAGTGTTCACTAAGGATATAACAAAGACTAGGGAAAATGAATGATATAGAAATTCCTATGGCCCAAGACCTTATTGGAATAACTAGAGAGGGCCTGTGGAAGACAACAATAGGCAAAACCGTAGGAGAAATGAGCCCGCTGAAAATAGAAATGTGAACATATGTGAGGAACCTGAAAAAGAGTCTGAAGTCTTTGACACCGAGGATCAAGGTATTAGCTTAGTAGAAGACTTCACTGATGAGGAGGATTTTGGTAGAATCTTGCTGGAAGAAGAAGATTGGGAAGAAGAAGAAGAGTTGGTGTTCACAACAACGCAATCTATCACTCAAGTTTGCCAGCGAAGAAACAAAGAACAAGACTTAACACCTTTCCTAGATAAGCATATAATTGTAGAAGAGGAAGAAATTGAAGAACAAGATTTTTGTGACTATGACTTCGGGATAGACATAGAACAAGAATTGCATAAAGTTATGCAAAATGTGTCCGAGTGAATTAGTAAAACTGCCTTCAGTCAAAGACCAAGTTCAACAGTTTTTCGATAATATCCCAGTAGCTAATGCTCCCGAAGTTGTTTATGAGTCCTGTCACATCCAAAGTGTTGGAGGTCGAGAAGTAGAGGTAGATCCTCCTATCCATATTCACACCACTGTGTATCAGAGGAAGAGTGGAGGACACCCTCCGTTCTACTTCACGTTGCAAATCAACAACCTCTTACTTCATAACTGCATGTTAGACTCCGGAGTTGCTATGAACGTTATGCCTTTGAGCATTATGAAAGAAATGTGATTAGAAGTTACTTGTCCATATGGAAATGTTTGTGGAATTGACTCTAGGAGTGTCCAAGCATATGGCCTGATAAAAAACTTGAAGGTTGACTTATTTGCTTGCCCTGATCTAAATACCATGATGGATGTAGTAGTGATTGATCTTCCTCTTGTGTATGGAATGTTGCTATCTAGGAAATGGGCTGCTGGGTTGGGTGGATACTTGATGATGGATTTATCATACACTTGCATACCCAATTTTGACGGGAATTTGATTAGAATTTGTAGGGAGCCATTCATTGATGGATATCTTGAGACTTACGAAGATGGGTTGAAGAATACTTATGGAAAGGATACCTTGGGTGTTGAAAGAATAAACATGGCAAGAGAAGATGACGACTATACACCTGTTTTCTTTATGGGGGTAGGTAGTTCTAATTCTGAGGATGAAGATGATGTTAAGGCTAGACACGAGCTTATTCATCAACAATTGATAGGGGAAATTATGGATAGCAATGCTGAACATTTTTGTGAGCCCCCAATAATTATTCTGAGACCGTGTCTGTAACAACTGATATTCCTAATACTTTGACCAGAAGAATTCACTGCCCTATCCGAGAGATTAGGCAGGACGTGAGAGATAACTTGAGACGAGAAATGACAAATCTGGTTAATCGAGGTTGGGGGGAGGATGTTCTAATTAACCATGCTTTTGGGGAGAAATTTTCCCTGAATAATTTGCTTACTTTTCAAGCTAACATTTCTCCCCCTGTAGTTGAAAACGAAAATCAAACTCCTTCTGGTAATCCCTCTGAATTAATTAATCAACATGAGCCACCAGACCAAGGAGCAAACCTAAGTAATTTTCGCTACCCATCTCATTTTCCGCGTTTTTTGTTACCTCTTGAGACTCCTCTAAATGAACAATCTGTTGCATCTCAAATTCCTATAGCACCTTTGTCATCCTTGGAAGAGGTAGTAGAAAGAAATTTATCTAGACTTGGTCAACCCAGTTTGACCAAGTCAAGCATGGTTCCCAAGGTAGTGACTTAGAAAACAACATGATCTATATTTGTTCCAGACATGCCCAGGACCAATACTGCGGTTTCAGTTTTGAGAGTTTGGCCCCGGTTCTCTTGAAAAGTGATTATTATCACTTTATTATTGACCAAATAATCAAATTTTACTACAGATGGCAGTATGTTGGGTCCTCCTAGAGTAGAGCAGTGTTCCAAGGGGTATGAGTAGTCACTTATACCATTCTTTGTATGAGTAGTCCAGATCATCCAGAGCAGTCAGTTTTCCCCAGTTCTTGTCCTGGACAAAGTTATGGTGGATTTATCATTTTCCAGAGATTGTACCAGCAAAAATGAACTAGGAATTTCACTGAAAAAATTGATTTGACCTCTTGGCTCAAGGAAATGGCTTGGAATTTTGGCAGTTGATGTGTCTCAGCATCCCGGACAGTCCTTCAGCAGCTTTCAGTCAGCAGATGTCCGGATTATTTTATTATGGCTCAATCAGTAAGGGAAGCCCCCCAAGAGGCTCCCCCTCAAATTGGCTATTGATGTATTTCATTGTTATATCATGTATTATGAAGTTGTAAAGGGGCCTAGGGTGAATTAAGCCCCTAGTGACCCCCTCTCATGTATTATCATGTCACTTTATGTTATATCGTGACTTTCACCTAGGAGAGGCGTCCTTGAGCAAAGTGCACCCCCTCTTTTGACTTAGTCACTTGATCTATGTATTGTTGATCTCCACCGTTGATGATGTTATAATCTCAACCGTTGGATGCAAAATTAAGTTAGGGTTTACGTCTCTCTCAAACTATTTAAGAGAGTTGACCCCCCCATTGTATTCACATTAGGGGAATTTTGAGATCTAAAATGGGCCTCCCAAGAGATAATAAAATATTATGAGTTTGTCATTTTGTGGGGAAGGTATATTTACTACTTACATTTTGCACTAAAATCTATGTAATTATGGTTGAGTTAAATTGAAAAGGTGCCTACAAATAAAATTAATAAAAAATAATCTTTGATATGATTAGGAATATGAATACTTTTAAGTTTTAATACATACATATACTAAAATAAAGTTTGTACTTATTTATTTAATAAAGTAAAGTACTTTATGTATATAAATAAAATACTTTAGTTTTAAAATAAGAATTTAAGCTAAACTTATATATATATATATATATATATATATATATATATATANAAAAAGTAAATTTACATATGTTTAAGCATTAAATTTAAATTTATAATTATATTTATTTATTAGAAATATATATATTTAAAATCTTATAACAATTTTTTTATTATAATAAATTTATCTTATTACATTCTAACAAATTATATCTTAAAATATTTATTTATTATAACAAGATTATATCCTATAATATTATAATAAATTTAAGATATTATAATCTGTTTTTATAACTGATGTATCATAAATAAATTAAAAATAATATAACATAAATAAAAAATATATAAATAAGATACTTATTAATCACATATTAGTTAGATAAAACGTTGTAAATAGGATAAAGCTAATATTTTATAATATATAAAAATGATATAAATAAGATACTTATTAATCACATATTAGTTAGATAAAACGTTGTAAATAGGATACAGCTAATATTTTATAAGTTTAACATATTAAATTTTTATTTAATATAACATTTGTCATCCATCCCATATTCATTACCACATATCCATTATATCAATCAACTACGTAGGTAATAATTCAAAATTTTAAATTCTAGTTTTGGTTTTAATGATATAATTTATATTAAAATATGCATTATCACATATCTATTACATCAATCAAGTACATATCTAATAATTTAGATTTTGAATTCGATTTTTTTAATAAAATAATTTATATTAAAATATTTATTATATAGAAAAGTATTTGAGAGCATTTTATTTTTTATTTGATAGGTACATAGTAGCATTAAGTATATAAATATTATATTCAAAAGCACTTCATGATTATTTTTCTATTATGAGTATGGTTAGCTATGGGTTTGCATCCACCATTTAGAATTCGACAAGTACGTATCTCTAACTCAAGCAATGCCACCTCAACCATAAGGAATGATGTCATTCTTTAGAATGTGATTGGTTATTTTAAAGTTGATTTTGATAGTACATTTTTTGTTTTGAGGCCCATTTTAGACCTCAAAATTCCCCTAATGTGAGCTCTGGCACCGAAATTTGAATAAAAAGATTTTGTCTGGGATCACTCTTATGGTTTTTTGTAAATGAGTTGATGATCTGATGATTGGCATTATTGTTCTTCCGTATTGAGCTTGTTTTGGGATATATCTTGCATCTTTTTCTTTACCCATTTCATCTGCAGGAAAAGGAGGCGCGCCAAGAGAGAGAGTGAGGGTGCATTTGTGGGGCAACTCACCATTTGCTCGGCTCTTGGGTGTTCAGATCGGGGGTTATTTCTTTCTTAATGAATTTTGCTTCCTGTCCTTTTCCTTTTTCTGTAGATCCTGTTTGTTTGTCTAATCTTTTGATTTTTCTCTGATTGGGCAGGTTGAAGAGGGCGCTTAGGTGATTGACCGAAGCCCAACAACATCAAGATTTTGTCTGGAAAGGTTCATTTGATCAAGGAGGTAGCATTCTTCATCATTTATGAGGTCATCTGTAAAATCCAGGTACGTCTCACTGGTAATTTATCCTTCTTTTTATTTCTGTATGCATTGCCCATCATTGTTTTAATTGAAAAACTCTCATTTAGAAGTAGGAAAAATCACCAGACCAATTTGCATTGAGAATTGGCAAATTTGGCGATCTGGGTTTTATCTTGCATACCGAAAAACCTCCTCTCCCCTAAAAAAGTCAAGCTTGGACTCCTCTTCCGATCTCCAGGCATTGGTCTCAATCTGGGAGAAAACGCCATTGTTTGGTGTGCTAGCTAGTTTCCCTCTGTTCTTGTTCCGGTTTCACTTCGGTATTTTTATAGTCGAATTCTTTTACTCAAGTAGGTGTGTAGAAGGCCTAATTTCATTATATCGACCTCGTCCTGGGTATTTTCCATATTTCTGATTAAATCTCCCCAAGGTCCTGGGTTTGATCATTTGAACAAACACACCAACCCTAGATCTGCTCAAAACTCTTTAAGTCACTGATCTGATAGATTCGAGTAACATTTCAATAATCCTTAAACACCCGTACTTGAATATTCCTTAAATTGTGGCTCATCCCTTAAATCTAGGGTTTCCAACTCTCACCTTACGTATTCACTTCTTGGGCTTGATTTGGTGATTGTTTGTAGGTGTGTCATTTCAGGATAAGATCGGGTCTCCCCCTTTGTCACTCGAGCATTCAGTGGCATAAAGTGAAGTAATCCCTAACCGACATGATAACCATCCATCTTTTGGGGTTAGGGTTTTCCTAGGTCGTGGTGTTGGTTGTTTGTCCCCTTTGCCATCTAGTATTGGATTCATCTATCGAGGCAACTATAAGATCCGTGATGACATGCAAGAATGCCAAGGGATCTTTTTTGAGCAGTGATAGTAGTTCCATTGGAATTTTTGGATCTAGTGCATTCAGATGTATGCGTATTGATGACAGTATCATCTTTGGGTGACTTCTTGTACTATGTGAGATTCATTGATGATATCTGTTGGAAGACACGGATCTACTTCGCGAAGACCATAGATGAAGTCTTTAGCAGGTTCCAGGGGTTTAGGGCTCAGACAGAGAACTTTACGAGGAAGAAGATCAAGGTTTTAAGGTTAGATAATGGAGGAGATATACCTTTAAGGACTTCAGTAATTTTTGTAATAGCAAGATAAGTATTTAATGCTTTAAGCTTTATTTACTTAAATTGAATTGATATTTTGTTGATGAATATCATAACTGTTTAATTGGTATTGGTAAACTCTTGTGGACAATTCTGTCATGTATTGCAGAACAGGTCCATTATGAAGGTTGTTAAGGTGATGATCCATGATCAGGATTGACCCATGTTTTTATGGGTAGAGACATCTAGTACAACATTTTATGCTTAGAACAGGAGTACTCCTTAGGAGGCAATTGCAGGAGTGAAGCCAGAGGTTAGTCACTTGAGGATCCTTGGTTGTCCAATATACACCCATGTGTTGAAGGGGAAGAGGACGAAGTTAGAACCTTCTGGAAAGAAGGGATCTACATTCCAAGACAACGTTAGTGTTATCACCAAACTTGTAGTTGGCCCAATGAGGTGGATCCAAGGTGGATGGTAGAGGGATGGGCAACCAAAGAGGTGAAGCCAAGATAGCCTCGACTCCCAAATGGATGGTTGTCACGTGAATCGAAGCAATCTTCACTTGATGTTATCTTAGCCAAAGACAACAATGGGGGAGACCTAGATCTACTCCCGACAGGAGAGATCAAACCAAGACACCAAATCAAATCAATGGAAGATGAAGTACGTAAGGTGTAAGGTGAAGTAAACCCTAGATCTATGGATGAAGTCACAAGGTGAGTTATGGGTTGGATCAAGAGGTTTATGAAGTGTGAAATTGATCTAAGGTGGAAATACAAGTGACTTATGAGTTTTACTACTAGATCCAAAATCAAGGTACCAGCGAATAATGAAAAAAACCACTGCCTTGGGAACTGTGTCCAATGCAGGATGTTGAGGACAAGATCGGGGCTATCTAGTACCGGTGGATGGACTTGATGAAAGGTATGATAGTATCAAAGTACTCAAGCCTCGGGGATAGGATCAAAACGAAGGAAAAATTGGCCAAATGAGGGTTGCGCTAGGGTTAAGAGATCAGTGCCTTGGGATTTGGGCCCAATGGAGTCACCTAAGCCTGACACCTAGGAGGACCCACTTACGGTTTGACCCGATCTACAGTACCCATAAATGGTTTGCCAACAGATCAAGGGGTTTGATCCATAGAATTTTTCGATTACTTTAAATTAGGGTTTTGACAATAAAATAAAGGTGCCAATGGATTGGAACCAAGAAAAGAAGAACTAACCTATGGATCTTACTTGGATAACCTTGTAGATTCCTTGATGATGATGATCTATGCTGTCCTGATCAATTTGAGAAGATTTGGATGAAGACTCTATGCAAATCTATTTGCTCAAGGAAGCCAATGCGCCCTCCCTCCTGCACAACAACCGTCAACAATATCAGATTTGATGCATCAAGAGAAATGGACAAATGCTACAGAAAAATAACTAGATGAAACCATAGATCACAATGATACTAATGATAACCCCCTGATACAAGCGATGCCAAACAAGCGAGTTGAGGAAGCCTTGCAAAAACGCCCAAGTGAAGTCGCCCTCCTGCAGACAAAACAAAGTTTCCATGAAAAATATAGATCTCACCACAAATACCCAAATGCTAGGAAGCAATAGACTTTCCAATCGCCATCGAAGAACACCAGATGCAAAGGAGACCCAAGAATTTCCATAGAAGAGTTTTTTTATTATGAAGATTCCAAGAGCCAAAGACCCCTTTACAATGAGAAGCTCTCCTCTTTAAATAGGATGGAGAGATACCAAAATCCTAACCACCTTTCAAATGGATGGCTAAGATTAAAAGATCAAAATGTTCTAATCAACGGTTGAGTTGAGCTCAACATAAAGTACATGGATCAATATAATAATATAACACATCAACGGACCAAATCAACTTAGGGGAGGGGATCCCACTCAATATGACAAAATAAAAATGAATAAAGCTCATGGTGGGTGTAGGGGGTATTAACTAACACGCCTAGTGTGTCCCCATGGCACAATATAAATAGAAATATAATATTAAGTGCAAAATAGTGCCTCTCTAGGAAAATTGTGAGCCTCCAAAAGCCCCAGAGAATCATAAAATATGCCGAAGAGATGAGTGTGGGTCCATCTAAATGTTGAAACTGTTGGAGAAGAGGCGAAAGACATCACACTCATCATCAAAACTCATCCCATGCCATTTCCTTGCCTCAGTAGCCATTTTCACCATTTTTAATCTACCTTAGGAACTGTGACACTGCCCAAACTGCCATCTAGAGTGCCTGTGTTGTCAAACTAAGCCTTTTAGGCTCTTTGGGAGGGGGTAAAATGGTAAAAACAAGTGGTTGGACCACCCACTCCTTATATAGCGCCCTAGGTGAACCAATCAAATC
This sequence comes from Pseudotsuga menziesii, assembly GCA_001517045.1. Classification (NCBI taxonomy): domain Eukaryota; kingdom Viridiplantae; phylum Streptophyta; class Pinopsida; order Pinales; family Pinaceae; genus Pseudotsuga; species Pseudotsuga menziesii. The sequence continues at coordinate 151,208 of LPNX010412958.1, forward strand.
ACCCTTCTGCTCTAACAGGGCATTTAACATGGCAAAACTGCACCAGGATGGTATACTGAGACAAATCATTATTGTAACTGCCCGAAACTGAAAACAAACTGTCTCATTGGACTAAGGGAGCCCAAATCCATCTAAGGTGCATACTCATACACCCTATAGATCTCTGCATGATCATGTACAATATCTAATATGCCCAGACAGATAAAATAATAATCTGTAAATGATCAAATAATCAATAATATGACCCAAGCTAACATTAATCTGCTGCAAGTGTTTAGAGGTTAAGACATGCTCTACAAATCGTCTAAGTAACAATTATAACAAAGAGTAATCATTTCACTGGCGATTTACCAACCAAATATATAGAGTTTTGTTAATTAATTATAACTCAGACCATACTTTCAAGACCATACTCACTTCATAGTTGTAATCAATTTGCTAGTGAAGGGTGAAGGCTAAAAATCAAAAGGCTAGGCTAAAGGGTGACTACCAACTTGACACTGTGACACTTTGGATATGGAAAGGGGATACTCACTTTAGCATATGCCAGACAAGCAATAACACAGGGGATGGCAGTGTCTCACAAATGGGTAAGTTACGTTCAGAGGTGCTTATTCACCTTGACAGATGCTCACAATCCAAATCAAATACAAGTGAGACCAACAATCTTTAGATATAACTTTTAAGAACCATTGCTTTTTGGGCCTTCGAGTTTCCATAGCTTTGATCCATGTATTTCTTACATGGATTTTTATTTATTAAGGCTTCATGCTCCATGCGTGTTTAAAAACACTTGTTGCATGGGTTTTACATTTCACATTTCACATTTACCCTTCAAAGCCAATTTCATTAGGCTTGCCTTGCATTCATGTATGTTCAAAAACACTTTTTTTCATGAATGGGCTTTTCACAAGATATTCACTTCATTTCCATATACATTGTATTGATGGCAACGCTATTTGTTTCAGGTTTAGCCAACACAACCTAGGCAACTCAGAACCGAGACACAAATAAACAGGGAAGCTGATCCAACAAAGAGGCTATAGTGGGGAAAGGTCCTCCATGCCACGAGTCAAGTAGTAGGTTGGATTAGAAACATAACTGGAAGGTAATGGATGGGTGGAGATAGTGAACGATGAAACCAACACTAGCAAGCCAAAGTACAGTGGGAATGATCACTTCTATTCTCCCTAAGGAGGGTAAAACCAATGAGTATGGGTCAAGAACTTCTAGGTCTAAGTAGGGACATACATACATAATATCAATACAACTAGGTGCACATATTTATATGACCGCCAGATCATGACACTAGATGCTAAGACATGTCACAAGAATGAACATAAAAGCAATAATAACCATAACACAAGATAATATCTGCCAAGTCATATACATGTAAATAACCAATCTGAACCAACATCTGTCCACTGAGAAACTATTGCTACAACTCTGGGCAATACTAACTGCTCTGTAAATGGCTAAATGGCTACATCAGTCCTTAGGTCTGAGTGTCATGAGACTTAGTCATGGCATGGGAAAGTACTATAGTCCATCATCAAATACTGATCCATCATAGATGCTCATCTCAACATCTAATATGTAAGGGAACTTGCTAAAACAATGTACTGGAATCTGAAAAATAGAATATGGTAGCCTGGTTATTATATGTGTGATAACAATTAGATAAAGGTTAGTTGGGATGTCACTTTTGATGAGAAGGTAGCCCTTAGGATGTTTGGGAGTGGTTCTTGTTGATGTTTCTCCAGTTAGTAGCATTGGGTTGGCATTTTCCTAGATTGGTCATGCTAATTTAACCAAGGGAGGAATGATACATTCACTCACGGGGCCATGTTGATTTGGTTAGTGGTGAATGGCCCAGGTGCAGTCTTTCTCCAATTAGCCATGTTGATTTGGCTAGGAGTGAAAGACTCGAGATGTAGAATATCTCCCTAACTGAGAGGGAGTGTTGATGTTTCTCTAGTTAGTAGAATTGGGCAAACATTCTCCTAGATTGGTCATGCTGATTTGACCAAGGGAGGATAATACATTCACACAAGGGGCCATGCTGATTTGGCTAGTGGTGAATGGCCCAGGTGCAACCTTCTGAGCCATGTTGATTGGGCTAAGAGTGAATAGGCTCGAGATGCTCTCACATTGCTTGCTCCAGGACAAAGTGATATATTTTATATCTGAGTAGGTTTGACTTGTTTACAAGTATAGTCTAATGTTGAATTGACGTAGATACTAGTGTCTGGGGATTCTTAGTAGGTCTATTCAACGTTAGAGATGATAATCAACAAGGCTCATGAACAACTTTTCTTAAGAAAGAAGAAATTCCGACAATAAAGTGGTCAAAAGAGCAAGTCGGCCCCATAGGTGAAATACAGGTGACTTGATGTGTATAAATAATAGGAACCATTTCATTTATTCATCTCATCCATCTCGTCCAAGTTCAAGCAATTGTTCATCTCATCCAACTCATCCAAGTTCAAGTGATTGGTGTGTTACCAACTATTTTGTATAATAGTTGAACCTTCCGTTGAGCCGCCAGTTGATGAACATGATCCATGTTCATATCCAGTGTAGCAGAGGTTCAAAATTTCATGCCTAGCCAGTTTTGGCTAGTCATTTTTGTTTTTGTACTAAAATGACCATGCCCCATGGGGTTATTGTAATAAAGTGTGCTAGTAGGGGTTTTGAGTGGCTCGGTCTCCTAAGACTTAACTATCAACTAAGGTATTCCAGGGAGTTTTTTCCCTTGTCGATTATTCTTTGCCTTAAGCCAAGTAATAATCGATGAGTTTTTCTCTCGCTTCCTCCAAAGATGGAATGCCCGATTTTGAAAGTTGGGCCTTGGGGGGTTATTAGAGTCCAATTGATGAATATGAACCTACTAGACACTATTTGTAAGTTCTATGGTTTTTTCCTAGGTCCCGGGATGCATTAAAACATTGTCCGAAATTTTTTTTCCTGGACGCGTTGGAATTTTTAATTTTTGACTATAGAGAAATAATTAAAATTTTCAATTAATTAAACCATTTTTATTATGGTTTAATTGAAAATTTTCAAATTGTAAGAATTAAGTGGTCTAAGGGTGGTTTTTGGAAAATAAAGACTTGTTTTCTAAGCCAAAACACTCATTTACCCCCTAGACACACTTATCCTAAGTTTTGGACAGTCATTCATCCATTTAATTAATATTTTCTCAAAATTTCAATAAATGAGAAATATTAATTAAAATAATAAAAAAATATTAAATTGGAAATAATCCAATTTGCTCCAAAATAATCAAAATGGATTAAATAAACATGCTAAATGACACGGCAGTTGGCATTTAGGATGATTCCAATCAACACCAAATTGATTCAGTTAGCAATCAGAGCTCTACCAAGTCATCTTCAGTTAGGAAATTCGCCCTCCTTCAGCTGGCTCACGAATTGGTTGAGGTGGGATTTATTTATTGGTTTGGTGATAAGATTGAGGTAGAGTGGGGGGCGCCTTGCCTAGGTGGAGGCCACCTCCCCACTCACACCACCCATAACTCACAGTGAAGCGAGTAATCAACTCCAAGCTTCACTTAATCAAGGGGATTGCGCCCTCACTTCACCCTCACGTTTTCTTAGATGGAGGATGTGTATTGGTTGATGGAGTTTCCTAGGAGGGGGAGTGAGGGGCGCCTTGCCTAGGTGGAGGCCACCTCCCCACTCACGCCTACCTTAGACTGGAGTTTGACTCCAATCATTGCTCCAAGTTCATGCAATCAAGGGAATTCGCCCTCCTTTTGGCTCCTTGCATGCCAAGTCTAATTTAGGTTTTAGGTAGTATTGTTTTGTTATAAAAGCGGGTCTCTTGCGCCTTATTTCACACAGAGAATTTGCAAGAGAACTCTACCCAAATTGTAATGCTCTCATTTGTTTCAAATGGAATAAAAGCGACTTTGGAGGTCCATGCATGGTTTTTTAGTGTTGTGATTTCATCTTGTGTGAGGTGATATCTCTCTCAACCCAATTCTCTCGTTTACAAATTGCATGTTCATTTCTAGCTTAGGAAGGCTATCAATCTAGCACAAAAGGTTAGCCATTTATCGTCTTTAAGTTGGATATCTATGCAAGGTCTTTCGAATACCTAAATTGAACAGGACATAGTTAGTTATACTAATGTTTTTTATGTATTCGTTTGATTGAGTATTCTAGCATTTGATCTCTTTTGTCTTTGTGAGAGTTGTGTTTTCAGGGATCACCGAAGGTGGAGAAAGGGTTGAGGTTCAACTGCTTCTTCACAAAACAAGAGTTTTTTTTTATCATCTAACACTTTCACCTTGCAAGATCTACATGGCTTCTACCTCCAAGTCAAGAAACTTAGCCAAAAGGGGCTCTCTTCTCATCCGTCACAAATCAAATTAAAAAACTTTTCCTTGGTTACGAGATTTACCTTTGCCTCTTCTTCTTGCTCTTCTATTGCTGCCCTCTTCCTCACTCTTTTACCTTTCTTGCACCCTCTTTTTCCTCACTGTTTTACCTTTTTTACTCCCCTTTTCTCTCCTCTGTTTTGCAGCCTTCTTAGCCACTGTTCGCTGCCCTCTTTGTTACTGTTTGCCGCCCTTTCTTTTACCTTTTTGCAGCCTCTTTTCCTTACTGTTTGCAGCCACTTTTTTCTTTGGTTTGCTGCCCTCTTCTTTACTTTTTTGCAGCCACTTCTTCCTCTGTTTTGCAGCCCCTTCTTTCCTCTGTTTGCAGCCCATTCTCTTACTGTGTGCAACCCTTTCTTTGCTTTTTTACAGCCTCTCTCAGCTTGCTTTCGCTCCACTTTTCTTCCCTCTTTTTCTCCTTCTAACTCTTTGCTTTTTGCATCTAGTTTCATTTCGAAAAGACTCAAAAAACTTGCATTTAAAAAAGTTGTTTTGCATGTAGATTAGTTTCATTTTTGCATCTAGATTTACTTTGGTTTATTAACGAATAATGGGTGCTTGAGTTGTTGTTTTTTTTGTGTAGGTACTGAAGAAGGGATCAACCAAAGACAAGTCTAAAGACTTGCAAAGATTGAAGAAAAAGTTCAGAACCAAGAAGACAAACACAAACAAAAGCCTTTTCCTTTTTGTAAAAGCCATTAAGGCTTCTTCACTTTTCCATTTTCAAAGTTCTTTTCAAGGGTTAAAATCCCAAGCATTGTAATTTATTAATAAAAAAAAGCTAGTGGGATCAAGCCTCCCATTTTTCCTACTTCTCCTATTTGGGGGAAGTGTGTCTTGTGTCCTTTTTTCATCTTTACTTAGCTTTGTTCGCTTGTTAGACTTAGTTTCCATCTTCACTAATTGCTAGTTGTTCATTGAGTAGAATTACTAATTGCTAGATTAGATTTTATTTTTGCATTGTGCGTCTCTTGCTCTTTAATTGTTAAATCATAAAAAGAACACAAAGTCTTTTGAACTTGTCATAAGACGAGTCAAGAGCACTCTCTAATATCTATCGAAGAGCATTGCTGCATTGTTGCATTCTCATATTAGATTAGATAAGTCTCTTGAATCTCACCATAAGGTGAATCAAGAGCACTCTTTGTCGGAGAGCTTTGTTTCTGTGTTCTAATAATTTTTTCACAACTCATATTTCCTCATGAAATTGAAATTTACCATTTTCTACAGTGTGTATGCTCTACCTGGTTGGGATACCGAGAAGCATTGTAGATTGTTTAATTCACACATTTAATTTCAATTTCACACATAATAAAATTTACCACCCCATAACCAACGAACCGACGTTGAACGTAATACTCGAAGTGGGCAAATTCTTACTGGGGGCGCTGGGTAGCCCTACCTCGTTTGCAGTCGCTGGTTAGTTATTGAACACCTTGCTGTAAACTTGGACGGTCCAACATGTCCTTGAATGGAGCCACTTAGAGTATTTCCGGATAGATTTCCAGTACCTTTGCGTACTGCTTGGAAATTCCCTTCACCTTAATAATCAAGATCATTCTAAAATACACAATAAAATTTACCAAGAGCATTGCAAAACGATCTCAAAAACATATCTTCGAGACTTGTATTTCAGCATCCCCAACACACATTTGACTCCATTGTTGGCACTGGTCTTAAAATTCATCTTGCATCACTTGATTTGGACCATTTGTCCTTTGTTTATCTAAGTGATTTATTTTGTGTGGATGCTTTGAATTCAGTCGTCTTATGCAGCTTATCTTATGTTTTGCAACAATAACTTGTGTAACGTCCTCGACCCTCCGACCAGGCAAGAGGACGCTACTAAACACCACACATCTGGGCATCTAGCCCCATGAACATACCTATAATGCTGAGGCAAAATACTTAAGAAGATAAAGCATACTACGATGCATAATTGTTCATATACATAGATAGTGGAAGCAAAACAACATTCATCCATATACAATTCAGCATTCAACATGTCCATCATCATAATTCATTAACAATAAATACGATTGCAAAACAGATTAGTTAAGAATACTCATCTTATGAGAACTGTATCGCAACCAGCTACGTCGCTGCAACGTTCCACCCAACCATAGGCCAGCGTGCTCCTTAATCTCTCAGCAACGCTGCCACCCCCGAGCCAGGCATGATTTCCCGAGGGATAAGGAACTAGCAAGCTTACACATAGCCAAGGATGACAACACCACAAGGAAAACACAGTTCATCCAAGCCAACACAGTTGGGTTTATCAGGCGAACAACGGATCTGCCAAGCCAACAAAGTTGGGTTTATCAGTTCATCCAGGAGCTGGGAAAGGCTAAATGCTAAGCTGGTGAGCTCATTGAAAAGCTAAGGGCACCTACACCAAAACTAGCCTGACTTCTAGGACACCCACACACACCCAACACAAGGAAATCAGTCCTTTCTCTGCTATGCAGTCCCTCAGGCCCTGACTTCCCTTCCAGTGCTATTCAGGGGTTGTGGAGAAGAAAGCCAGCCCTCTAGCTCTGTCTGTGTGGTTCCCAGACACACCAAGTTTATCAAGCAACTCAGGCCCTCATCACCACTCCCATGCAGTCCGAAGACCAACCACTGCGTTCATGCAGCAAACAAGCACTTCACAGCTTGAACAGGGGAAGACAAATCCTTGAATTGTTCTTGGCCCTATCATGGCCAAAACAATTCCTCAGCAACCTACAGTAGCCCAAAACGCAACAACTCAGCCAACAAGTGTGAATGAGACCACAGCTCACACCACGTAGGTACTCACAGCAACGGCTCACGATGAAGCAACAGAACGTTGCACAGTCCAGACACAGCAACAACGTTGGAAAACAATGGTGGGGTAAAAGCGCAGGCTCTATGCATGAGCAGGAGGATGAACAGATCCGCAGACTAACAACTCCGTGAGAAAAGGAAGAACCAACCCCTAATCAATGAATTGCGGCTCCTTTTATCTCAGCCCTCGTGAGGGAGAATGAACAGCCCAACTTCTTGCGCGCGAGAGGGTGAACAGACCGTCCCTTTCCTCAGGTTGGACGATCCGAAAGACCAACGATCTGTGAGGAAACAGAACGGTCGGCGAGGGAGAGTGGGATCATGGCTTTCCTGCCAGCGTGAGGGTCAGCCTGGTGGAGTGTGCGTGTGGGCAAGGCATGGCAGTCCTGCCACACTCCACTGCCAGCATTAACTGCCCCAACCAACAGCAGAACATTAAAGTGATGGTTGGATGAGACAAGGGAAGGTGAGCAGTCAAACAGGGTGGTGACACATGGCTTTTCCCCCATGGGTTCAAGGTTTAATATCCCCACCCTTAACCTTAGGAAATCATGCCCTTCTCAATTTGGTTGCAGTGATCATAGCTGGCTGGGTTCATTTAATTAAAATGCACATTTACATGATGCCACAATTTAATACGTGCCGTATGTCTCGATATACCATCGGTGACAATTCCAATTTGAAACATAATATAACCAAATCGATGGTGGGGCCTTGGCCTTTAGCTCCGCACCATGATTATTTACAAGGTATATATATATATATCATGTATATTTAATGCATCGGGGTCAAAACCGAGGTGTTACATTCCCCTCCCCCTTAAATAGCACTGTCCTCAGTGCTTTACAAAATTTGAACAAAATGCTACACTGGTACCGCCTCAGTGTTCTGCAGAATTGAACAAAAATGGATGTGCCAATCACATGGCATCCTCCAGCTCCCATGTAGCCTCTTCAGGTCCGCAGTGCTCCCATTACACCTTTACCTGCCCTATGGCTCGGTTCCGCAGCATTTTTACTTTCTTGTCGAGGATGCGCATTGGCTCAATTTGGAACTCTCCCTCGGGTTCCCCTTGAATCACATCCCAATTTATCACATGGTTAGGATCATGTACATATCTTTTAAGCAAAGAAACATGAAAAACATTATGAGCTCTAGTGCTAACAGGCAATGCAAGTCTATATGCAATTGGCCCTATTCTTTCAAGCACTTCAAACGGCCCACAGTATCTTGGTGACAGCTTGGCACAACTTCCAAGCTTCAAGGAACTCTTCCTTGCCCTCACTCTGAGGTACACATGATCCCCAACGCTGAACTCCCTGTTCACCCTATGCTTATCTGCATAGCTTTTCTGTCTGTCCTGTGCTGCTTTCAAATTCTGTCTGATCTTTACAACCTCCTGCTCCATTTCCTTGAGCAGTTTTGGTCCAAGCACAACCCGGTACACTGGATTGTCCCAAGTCACTGGTGTTCTACACCTTCTTCCATACAAAGCTTCATACGGACTCATCCCCAAGGATGCCTGCTGTCCATTATTGTAAGCAAACTCTACCAAGTGTAAGTAATCTTCCCACTTGGTTGGTTTGTCCATCACATACATGCGAAGCATATCTTCAAGCACCTGATTAACTCTTTCTGTCTGCCCATCTGTCCGAGGATGGTAGGCAGTGCTGAAGTTTAGCTTTGTACCCAAATCTGCAAACAACCCCTTCCAAAAATTGGAAGTGAACTTGACATCTCGGTTAGAAACTATCGCCTTCAGCAATCCATGCAATTTGAAAATCTCCTTCATGAAGATCTTTGCAATGTCATCAGTCTTATGCGTAGACTTCACCGGTATAAAATGTGTTGCCTTTGTCAACTTGTCTACCACAACCATGATGGAATCATGTTGTCTCCAAGTCATCGGCAATCCTGTAATAAAATCCATGGAAATAACTTCCCATTTCCATTTCGGAACTGGCAAAGGCTGCAACAAACCTGCTGGATGTTGATGCTCAACCTTTACCTATTGACATTTTATGCACCTTGAAATGTATTCAGCCATGTCCTTTTTCATTCTTGGCCAAAAGTACTGCTTTCTAGCTGTAGCAATTGTTTTCTGATATCCTGGGTGACCAGAATACGGAGCTTGATGGATTTCATCCATAACAACTCTCCTCAAATCTGCTACATTTGGAATATAAATTCTGCCTTTATAAGTGAGAAGTCCATCTTTTTCCAATTTATATCCCTCATACCTCTTCTCAAGATTTTGTTGTTGCAATTTGTCTTTTACTTGCTCATACAATTCATCTCCAGCAACATTATTAATAATCTGTTGCCTCAAATCTGATTGGCAAATACTAAGAGATGCCACATGCACTTTTTGTACCTTCCTACTGAGTGCATCAACTACCTTATTCCCCTTTCCTTTTATGTGCTTGATTTCGAAATCAAATTCACATAAAGATTCCAGCCATCTTCCTTGCCTAGCATTCAAAGTAGGCTGATCAAATAGATACTTCAGACAACAATGGTCTGTCCTGAGCTCAAATCTTCTACTCATCAAGTAATGCCTCCACATCTTGAGAGCATGTATTATGGCTGCAAGATCGAGACCATGAGTGGCATAGTTCTTCTCATGCTCCTTCAGCTTTCTTGACTCATAACATTTCACGTGGTTGTCCTGCATAAGGACTCCTCCAAGCCCTTGTCCCCATGCATCGGTACATACCACAAAATCTTTCTTCGGATCTGCAACCTTCAACACGGGTGCACTGGTGAGAAGATTCTTCAACCGCTGGAAGCTTTCTTCGCACTTCGGAGTCCATTCGAATTTTACCCCCTTCTTTTGCAAAGAAGTGATGGCATGTGCAACCTTGGAAAATCCTTCAATGAATATCGTGTATTATCTTGCAAGTCCCATAAAAGATCTTACATCTGTCACATTTCTTGGAGTAGGCCAATTCATAATGGTTTCAATCTTTTCAGGGTCCACAGATATACCCTCTTCTGAGATAATGTGACCCAAATACTGAATTCTATCTCTGTAGAAGTCACACTTGCTCAGTTTTGCATACAACTGATGCTCCCTGAGCAATTGCAATGACAATCTCAAATGCTCTTCATGTTCTTTCTCATTCTTAGAATAAACAAGAATGTCATCAAGGAAAACAAGAACAAGCTTGTCCAAATACCTGCCGAAGACACTATTCATAAGGCACATAAATGTAGCTGGTGCATTTGTGAGGCCAAATGGTACCACTACAAACTCATAATGTCCATACCTTGTTCTGAAGGCTGTTTTATGAATGTCTTCATCCTTGATTCTCACCTGATGGTAACCAGACCTCAAGTCAATCTTGGAAAATACCTTTGCTCCTCTCATTTGATCAAAGAGGTCATCAATCCTAGGCAAAGGATATTTATTCTTCACAGTAACCTTGTTCAACTGTTTGTAATCAATACATAACCTGAGTGTACCATCTTTCTTCTTCACAAACAGAACCGGTGCTCCCCAAGGAGACACACTCGGTCGGATATACTTCTTTTCCAACAACTCTTGCAGTTGCATCTTCAACTCTAGCATCTCCGGCATACTCATCCTGTAGGGTGTCTTGGACACTGGTGCCACTCCTGGCACAAGTTCAATGGTGAAATCAATGGCCCTTTTTGGAGGAAGCCCTGGAATCTCATCGAGAAACACATCCTTGAATTCCTGTAACACCTGATAGTCCTCCAACCTAGGAGTTTCATCTCCTGTTGGTTCTAGAATATGAGCTGCATACAACTGGCAACCCTTCCTACAGAACTTCTTCAACTGCATTGCTGAAACCTGCCTTACTGAAATTACCTTTGGAATACCTTTTACAACTACTGGGTTTCTTTCTTCATCTGTGCATTCAAAAGTCTTGTTGTAACAGTCAAGCTTTACTGTATGAGCTTCTAACCAATCCATTCCAATGAGAACATCATAGGAACCAAGCGGTAGAACATTCAGATCTACACAAGTGACCAATCCATTCATGACCAATGGACATTTCTCTACCACTTCACTAACTTTTCTCTTAGTTCCAGTGGCTAGCTGAACTAACCAAGATTTCCTATGCCTTGCTTTCTTAAAAGCACAAATCTCCACTACTCTAGGAGTAATGTAACGGTGAGTAGAACTAGGGTTAATCAAAATAGAAACAGATTGTTCAACAATCTTACCTGCAACTTCAACCACAGTTGACTGATGATCTGCCTGGCGGTCCTCTAGTGCTACATAAATTCTAGGGACTGCCCTTGCTACTTGTCCCACTGTTTCTGCTTCTTGCATGTTGTAAGCTGGTCTTGCACTTTCATTCTCAAGTGGACAATATCTGCGCAAGTGGGGCCATTCACATTTCCAACATTTGAGTGGACCTTTATTCTGTGGTGGATCTTTAGGGTTTCCACTTGTCACTCCAATTGGATTACTCGCAGCTTGGGATGGTTGCTTTTGCTGATTGCTGAATCTAGAAGGTTTGAAACCTTTCCTTCTTCGGTCAAACTTCTCATTCTTCTTGTCCTTCCATGCCTTATGGTAATCAGGTTTACCTTTGCTTTGTTCATAGCAATACTTAGCCTTCCTTATCGCTTCTTCAAGAGCTCTTGGTTGATAAAACTCAATTCTATCTTTGTAGGCTTGAGGCAATCCACTCAGAAACCGCTGAACCTTCACTTTTTCATCTCTGATGTACCGGACATACCTCAACAATTCCAAGAACTTATTGGCATATTCATCCATGGTCTGCTGTCCCAATCTCAGCTCATGGAACTCCTTGATCTTGTCATCATAATACCTGTCAGAGAGGTATTTTTGCCTGAAATACTTCTTGAACTGTTTTCACTTCAGTCTCCTTTTACTGATCTTTTTTACTTGCTTGAAGTGTTCCCACCAAATGGAGGCTCTTCCATTCAGATTGAATATGGCAACTCTTGCCTTCATGTTTCCCGAATAATCCTGCACTTGAAAGTACTTCTTTATCCCAAGAAGCCAAGCTTCAGCCTCTTGTCCAGTCTTTATCTCACCATCAAATGTAGGAGGTTTAGGTTTCCTAAATTCATCTCGAGAGCGATCCCTATGGTGTCTTCTTCTTTTCCTTTTATGAGAAGATGAACTTGTATCTCCACTGGATTCTTCAGATTCAGATGAACCACTGGAAGTCCTTCTCCTCCTCCTAGTGCTGCTTTTACTGCCTTTGGGTCTGGATGTACCTCGTCCAGAATCTATCTTTCTCTGCAAGTCTGTCAAACTCTGCAACATGGCAGCATTCAACTGATGCTGCTCTTCTTGGGCTTTAATCAAGCTTCTCATGGTGGCTGCAACGTCTGATGGTGTCTCTTGGAATCTCCTTCCATTAGACTCTATGTCATCATTTCTATTATGGACATTTTCTCCCATGGCATCTCTCGCACGCTTGTAGGAATCTCGAGTATCATATCCGTCATGGGTTCTCATGACTGAACCACCTCTTGCTTTCCACACTGTTTTTCTTGGAATACTGCTCTTTGAAGTGGTCTATAATTCTGCAAATGTGTTAGTAGCAAACTGTTAGATGTTTATCATCAATATAAATCAAACTACTTACCTTCCTTTGGAGAAACATAATAATGACAGTTTTGCTTAAAACACAAAATCTTCTTCCTTTTCAGCCCTGTGACCACTGACAATCTGCTGAAAGCCTACTGAAAGGCAGTTGAAAACTGCTTGAAAAATCACTGAGAAGTTCTCTCGAAAACCCAAATCTCCTTTGGCCCAATCGGACTTCCTCCCAACTATCTTTCCGACACTTCGGTGGTCAAAACACCTAGCTCATCGGCGGTCTGTTCATTTATTTCTCTCGGCGTTTCGGCGAGCAATTCGACTAAACTCCTGATCTACATCGGCGAGAAAATTGATTGTTCATCGGGTCCTTTCTTCACTAACCTTCCGGCGTGTTGGCGGCTAGAACATCTAATTCTCTCCACTGTATCGGCGGGTTGCTTGTCTATTTCCTTCCACCGTATCGGCCTGTAGTGGTCTACTATTCCGAGTTTTACCGGCGATCCGTTGGTCTAATTTCGTCCGCCATATCGGGTCCATAATCATCTATCGCTCCGAAATTCATCGGCGATAACATAGACTAACCGCTGCGTTGGCGGTCGGGTGCTCTGCGCATCAGATGGTTAGTCCTTTTGGTTTCTGCAACGACGGCCCACGATCTTTCTATGTCTTCCGTAGCTCACAACTTTGTCGGCGGTCGGAGTGACTAGTCTCTTACGGCATCGGCGCTCGGATGCACTTCTTGTCGGGTGATTAGTTCTTTATGTGGCCGCAACGACAGGAAACAGAGTCACTATGGTCTCCGTGGGGCACTCGTCGACGGTCGGAGCAGTTGTTCATTACGGCATCGGATGGATAGTTGACTAGGCAGCCGCAACTACGGTTCACCTTAATTGAACCTTTTTCGATCGGCGTTCCGATCTACTAATTCCTTCCGATGTTCATCGACAACCCGTACAACTAACATTTCCCGATGGCCGATGATCTCGTGCCTTAGAGAAATTTTTGAAAATGTCCTGCCTTGTCTTCCGCCGCATTGGCGATGCGATCAACTAATCATCGCCGATCGCCGACGATTTCATGAGTTAGAAAAATTTCCAAATTTTTTTCTTCAGTCTTCTCTTCCGCTGCTTCATCGGCTCAACCATCTCCTATTCTTCACCGATCGCCGACAGTCAAAACATCGAAGGTTCTTTTCGCTAAGTGGAGCCGGCGTTTCGGCGGTCTTCGGCTGATCTCCGCCGAAACTGCGGCTTCCCCATCCTCTATCCTCTGCCGACGGCCGACGAACCTTAGCGAAATTGTGAAATTTTTCTGCTGGCTGTCCTCCGTTGGGTGGTCATTAGACTAATTCTTCCGTTGTGTCGGAAGAACTTCTCACTGAGTTCTCCGATGAGCCGACAATTCTGGCACTTAGAAATTTTTTATGAATTTTCTTGTCATCATCCATTTCCTCCTGGTTTCTTCTGGGCAGTAAGCAACTTGCCTCTGTTAACTGATCTTTTCATGGCCCTCTGAGGCCCAAAAGCTGCAACATAAGCTCTGTCACTGCATCTTCACGGCCCATCCAGGCCCATGCTGCAACCAGAGCTCTGATACCATATTGTAACGTCCTTGACCCTCCGACCAGGCAAGAGGACGCTACTAAACACCACACATCCGAGCATCTAGCTCCATGAACATGAACATACCTACAATGTTGAGGCAAAATACTTAAGAAGATAAAACATACTACGATGCATAATTGTTCATATACATAGATAACGGAAGCAAAACAACATTCATCCATATACAATTCAGCATTCAACATGTCCATCATCATAATTCATTAACAGTAAATACGATTGCAAAACAGATTAGTCAAGAATACTCATCTTATGAGAACTGTCCCACAACCAGCTACGTCGCTGCAACGTTCCACCCAACCATAGGCCAGCGTGCTCCTTAATCTCTCAGCAATGCTACCACCCCCGAGCCGGGCATGATTCCCCAAGGGATAAGGAACTAGCAGGCTTACACATAGCCAAGGATGACAACACCACAAGGAAAACACAGTTCAACCAAGCCAACACAGTTGGGTTTATCAGGCGAACAATGGATCTGCCAAGCCAACAAAGTTGGGTTTATTAGGCCATCCAGGAGCTGGGAAAGGCTAAATGCTACGCTGATGAGCTCATTGAAGAGCTAAGGGCACCTACACCAAAACTAGCCTGACTTCTAGGACACCCACACACACCCAACACAAGGAAATCAGTCCTTTCTCTGCTACGCAGTCCCTCAGGCCTTGACTTCCCTTCCAGTGCTATTCAGGGGTTGTGGAGAAAAAAGCTAGCCCTTTAGCTCTGTCTGTGTGGTTCCCAGACACACTAGGTTTGTCAAGCAACTCAGGCCCTCATCACCACTCCCATGCAGTCCGAAGACCAACCACTGCGTTCATGCAGCAAACAAGCACTTCACAGCTTGAACAGGGGAAGACAAATCCCTGAATCGTTCTTGGCCCTATCGTGGCCAAAACGATTCCTCAACAACCTACAGCAGCCCAAAACGCAAAGGCAACTTAGCCAACAAGTGTGAATGAGACCACAACTCACACCACGTAGGTACTCACAGCAACGGCTCACGATGAAGCAACAGAACGTCGCACAGTCCAGACACAGCAGCAATGTTGGAAAACAATGGTGGGGTAAAAGCGCAGGCTCTATGCATGAGTAGGAGGATGAACAGATCCGCAGACTAACAACTCTGTGAGAAAAGGAAGAACCAACCCCCAATCAATGAATCGCGGCTCCTTTTATCTCAACCCTCGTGAGGGAAAATGAACAGCCCAACTTCTTGCGCGCGAGAGGGTGAACAAAGCGTCCCCTTCCTCAAGTAGGACGATCCGGAAGACCAACGATCTGTGAGGAAACAAAACGGTCGGTGAGGGAGAGAGTGGGATCGTGGCTTTCCTGCCAGCGTGAGCCTGGTGGAGTGTGCGTGTGGGCAAGGCATGGCAGTCCTGCCACACTCCACTGCCAGCATTAACTGCCCCAACCAACAACAGAACATTAAAGTGGTGGTTGGATGAGACAAGGGAAGGTGAGCAGTCAAACAGGGTGGTGACACATGGCTTTTCCCCCATGGGTTCAAGGTTTAACATCCCCACCCTTAACCTTAGGAAATCATGCCCTTCTCAATTTGGTTGCAGTGATCATAGCTGGTTGGGTTCATTTAATTAAAATGCACATTTACATGATGCCACAATTTAATACGTGCCGTATGTCTGGATATACCATCGGTGACAATTCCAATCCGAAACATAATATAACCAAATCGATGGTGGGGCCTTGGCCTTTAGCTCCGCACCGTGATTATTTACAAGGTATATATATATATATATATATATATCATGTATATTTAATGCATCTGGGTCAAAACCGGGGTGTTACAACTTGGATTGCTTAAATCATTATTGTGTTTATCTCGTAAAAACTCCTAAACAACACTCATTCACACCATACATCCAAAAACATTTAAAAACAAGAGCCTTAGACAACTCTTTGTTAGGGACTACCCCCCTTGGCTTCGTTAGGAGTTAGCCTAAACGGAGGAGCTCGGATCAGGTGACAGCACTTGGCTCTTTGCTTGCTAAATTATGACAAATTGCACCAAAGTCAAAATTTGAAAAAGGTCACAAAAACAATTGAAAATTTGATGGAGTGACATGGCATGTCGGCCATGTTGGTATGCGACCCCTCTCCAACATAGTGGTAAACAAAACTTTGGATAAGTGGAAGGTTACAAATTGTTTCAAGAGGGGGTGATGTCAAACCATTTGAGGTTCACGCCATCAAGCTTGGAGCTAGCGAATGTGATGTTGTAATGTGTGCAAGTATGGACCCCAGTCTATCTCGTGGGTTTAAATACTTGGTTATGTTGTTATAAGCTTGGAGCTAGCGAATGACCAAGATTGAGTTCACGCTCCCACCTCGCGGGCCCTCACGTTGCATGGTTTGGCCTTATCGCTTTTGTGTGAAATAAATCAAAGATCAAATCGTTGAGTTCCTAAATCATTGGGATATCACCATAAATCAAGGCAATAAAGCATGACTCATCCATTGAATCAAGCGTGTGATCTCACGTTGCTAGCGAGTAGTTGGAGAGTGCGCCCCCTCTTGGGCCCTCACAACTTGGTTGGTGAAGCAACCAAAGGAGGGAAAACCTCTCTTTGGAGAGTTGGCACCTCCTCATTGTAATCACATTCAATCAAATCCCTTGATCATCTCATTTGACTTCGAGTTAACTCATCTCTCACTGGGAGTTGGTTGGTGCTCCCCTGGGGTTTGGTTATTCTATTTAAGCAAGGCCTTCTTCCTCATTCAGGATGTATGCAAGGAACCTCTGCTCCTGTAATGCTTTGTAATTGTTTATGAATAAAAGTGAAGACTTTGGAGGTCCTTTGTGTGCAAGATCTATTTTCATGGTGAATGTTTGTGCTTCATGAGGTGATATTAGCTTAGTTTTATTTCTTCATATGCAAATTGTGGTATCATTTCTATCTTAAGAAGGCTATATTTAGTCCATAGAGTAGGCATTTGAGGTTTTCAAGGTGCTTGCTTGTGTTTAATTAGCTAAGATTGGAAAGTAGCATATTGTGGTAGGTAATACTAGTGCTCTTTTAATCATATTTAAGTTATCACACTGGATTTGATCCCTTTTTGTTTGAGGTTTTATTGCTTTGTAGATAGCCACAAGTGAATGAGAACTTGGAGCTCGGCTGCTTCCTCTTTCTCTTCACTTCCTACTGCATGAGATCTAATGCTTCTTGTACTGCAGGAACCCTTCATTCTTCACTACATTCAAGCTGGGGCTTGCGGCTTTCTTTCTTTCTCTTAAATCAAAACTTTTCCTTGGTTACCTGTTGAAGCAAGCTATTTCATTTAAAAAAATGTTTTATCTAAAGATTAGCTTGTTATTTTATTAGATCTAAAGCACATCTAAATCTTAGTTATAAGCCTAGATCTAACATCTTTTACTTAGTACTTTAAGTAGGATAATTTTTCAAATCTTTGCTAGTACTTAGTAGTGTGTTTATTTTTTATTTTTTATTGTATTATTGCATTAATCCACTAAGTTGTAAACTTTTAACTTGCTAGTTTTTAGCAGGTTGAACAAAAAAGAGAGGGAGTTACTGTTGAATTTTTGTGCTTTAAGACTTCAGGAGCACCCGAGATCCAACCCATTTCCCCCTTCTTCGTTCCCCTTCTTTCCTGGGCAATTTGTAAGCCGTTTTGACTAGTTTTTAGGGTCTAAATGTAGTTTTTTCTCTTAAAAATTAGTATTGTTATAAATCATAAATAAAAGTAGGTGGGATTACGGCTCCCACAACCCTTCTTCCCCCATTTGGGGGAAGCCCGTATCTGTCCATTTATTTGCTTTATACCCGCATAGTATTAAAGTAGTTTCATTTTTTTTTTGTTTTTTTTGCAAGTATAATAGATCAATCATAGTTCTTTAAAGTTTCATCTTTTCTTTCTCGCAAAATTGAATACTTACCCAACCTCGCTTTCCCCAATACGACATTCAGGCCGGAAAGAGATTCTTGGCTGTAGTAATTAGAAAAACTCATCTTTTTTTTTGCATGTTTACTTTATTGCAACACAAGCACACAATCTGTCCTTGAAGGGTTGTATAGATTAGTACATTCGTTACTCACTAAATCGGAACAAACATTTGCATCTACCGTGTATGCTCTACCCCTCGCGGCTTAGTCTGACACTTGGGGATATCAAAAGCGGTATTGTGCATTCATTAATCCCTCACATCTAATTAATCAATTCACATTAATAAAATTTACAACCCTCAAACATTACGAAAATCCGACGTAACGAACCTGAGGAATAGTGGACAAATTCTTCCAGGAAAGCAGGAACAACTAGAAAGTGACCGTGGGGTCTCGTTAGGCTACATCCTTGTTGGTGTAGTGTTGAACACCCCCCCCGACTCCATCTAGCCCACATTTTCCTGTGCGGAGCCACTTTGCTCAGAATCCAGACATATTCCCACTACCTCACGGTATATCGAGAATCCCATTTCCAATTAACTCACTCATCATTGCATAAAACTGACCAAGTACACTGCAAAACATTTCTCATTTTCAGCAGCACTTATTTTACTTCGACTCCATTTTGGCACTGGTTTATGTTGTATCAATCTTTTATTCTGCTTCATTCAAATCTATTGTGAATGCCATTTTATGCCGTTGAGTTATATTATTTCAATTTTTGCAGTACTTGATTTAAATATTAGTTAATTTTAAAACAACTCCTAACAACCTTTTCATCCATAACTAAATAAACTTCAAGAGCCTTAGAAACTTTTTCGTAGGGACTACCCCCCTTGGCTTCGTTAGGAGTGGCCTAAACGGAGGAGTCAGGAGTAGGTGACAGTACCTGACTCGAGACTAGCCCCCAAGGACACACCAAGCAGCTTGAAGATCTCTGCTGCGTTCCCCCCTAGGTGTGTGTAAGGTGACAACAAATCTCTTTTGGGTTCGCCATCTTTTCTCTTGAAGTTTACACTCTCTATGTGACTAGGGTTTGCACTTTCTCAGTGATTGGAGGCATGTACACTGTGACTGGGTTTGTAGATAGACAGACAGTTGATAGTTGACTATACGGCTTGACTGATGGGATGATTGTTACCAACTAAGTTGCACCTAGTTGGTCTTTCAAGTGTGCCGACAATGTATGGACAAGCATACTTGTTCATTCATCAAAGTTAAGAAGTCCACCAGGCTTTTTCTGGGAGTTTTTTCGAAGTTTTTTGTAACACATGTTCATAGTATCATACCCCCTTGGGGAAATTGTAAAAAATGTGCTAGCATGGTCAATTTTATAAAAGACTCGACTTCCTAGACATAGACATCAAGCCGACTAGCCCATAGTGTTTTTTCCCTCGGTAATTATTTGTTGTTGAACAAATGACTAATAATTTCTGCGTTTTTCACTCACACCTCCAAAGTTGGGGTAATCGTCTTGGTGGTTAGGACTTCGGAGGTTATTAGAGCCTCTGTGTCAGTGTTTATAAACATGCTAGGCATTCGAATTGAGTCGTATGGACATGTGCTAGGTCCCCCTAGGCTTTTGTTCAATCCCGAGAAATTTATTTTTCTCATAAATTAGGCCATTTTTTAATGGTTTAATTAAATTTTTTTTAAAGAGCATAAAATATGGTTAGTCCATTTTTGGCGTGGGGATGCTCGTTTTCACAATCAGAGTGTCCTCTTTACCTCAGAGACCACTTTTCATATTTTTCGGGTGGCTAAAACATCCCGTAAGGCATTATTCAGCTAACTGAGCATCAAAACGACATTTTAACACTAAAGTTGCAACGAATCGACACAAAAGTCTATTTTTAAAAAAGTAAAAAATGACTTGTTTTATTCATGGGGTGACATGGCAAATGAGTCCCCCATGACACGTGACCCTTTCTAAATGATTAAAGAGTCAAAACTTTGTTTAATTTTTGAAGTGGTGAATGGTTTAGTTTTGAGAGATGACACTAACCGTTTGAGAGATGACGCCAACCATATGTGAGATGCACCAACCATGTTAAAGGATGCGTTTAAGTTGGTATTTTCATCCTTAAATAAAAGCATTAAACTTTGGATAAAGTTTGGATTTGCATATGAAGTTGGTAGAGGGATCGCCATGATTTGCACATGGGAAATGACGCCAAATTTTTGGAGAAAGCGAATGGTTGGGTGTGTTGGCGCATGATGGATGGATGGGTCAGTTGGGTGAGAGAGGTGTCATCCACCTCTCCAGTCCCACTCCCTTTCCACTACACTTCAACTTAGTTCTCTCCTAAATCAACTCCATTCACTCGACATCTCTTTGTCGGTTATGGATGCACCCCCTCTGGTTCTCTCTGTCTATAAATAAAGCACAACCCTCTCATTCCAAACTAGTTAGAGTTGGATGAAGGTGCTTGCTAGTTATAATTGATACAGTATTTTGGGATTTTGCTATAATAAAGAAAGCTTTGGAGGCTAATGGTGTGGTGTTATCGTGTGTGGGCCAATATTGTTTGATCTTCATGAGGTAATCTGTGTGTTGTTTCAAATTCTTGCATCTTGGTTTATGAATTTGGCTTAACAAGGATTGCTCCCAATCGTTAGAAATAGAAGGTTGTAAGTAAGTTTACTTGTTTCCTCTATTTTTGAATACATGTACTTAGAGATCTAGATCTGACATGTTTTATAATCTTATATGCATGTTGTTTTAATCTGGATTTATGTGTAATCACCAGATCTCATGGGTTTGCAAGTTTGTTGAGTGATTTAAAGGTTGCTTATTTTAGAAGAATCATGGATCTAGTTTGACTCCACGTTGCATTCGACATCTCTAAACGACATAGTCCCTCGACATCCCACTACGAAGTCTTTGGGCCAACTCTTTGCGGCAACAAGCCTTTTCTCTCCGTATCTCTTCCTCCTTCTAAACTAATATTCACCAGGTTACTTGGTTCTTTGTCTTCAGATCTAGTTGCTAGAGTAATATTGTATATAGATCTGAGTTTTAATCTAGAACTAAGCATTTTAAAAGTTATATCTTTAATTAGATCTAGTCATTAAAGTCTTTTCTTGCAAGTTTTGTTTAAAAGCTAAGTCACCTGACACGGGGACACGGGACACGAAGGACACGGGGATTCGAGTGTCCGACACGGGCACGGTGACCCCCGGAATCAGGACACGTAGGACACGTTATATATATATATATATTTAAATATTATATATATTAAAAATATAGACATATAGATCTAAATTTTTACAAATATTCAATAGAAATCAAAATCAATGCACATTTAACATTAGTAATTACACATTTAAATCCTTCAAATCTTCTTCACCTGCACACCAAACACACTTTACAACCCTCTCCACACTTGCAAATGATAAAAAGAAAGTGAAAATTTTGATTTAAAGCAATTTTGGGCTTTTTTTTAGTGGAAAAAGTGTCCTGTTTTTCGGACACGCACTGACAGTCCTCGGACATGCGTGTCCGAAAACAGGACACGCTGCAAAGACGTGTCGGACACGTTTTGTCAGCGTGTCCGTGTCCAACACGCGGACACGGGACACGCAGGCCCTTTTGGACGAATCTGGTTTCATAGTTTAAAAGGAATATTTAAAAAAAAACTTGCTAAGTCTAAAGATTTGTTTTCGATGCTTTCAATTTTATATCTAGCATAAAATTGCACATTATATTGGCTGCCAGAAAAGCAAGCCAGGATCCCAAGGAAAGCTTGCTTTCCTTGGTTATTTTAAGCATTTCTTTTCAAGTTTTTAACTTATATTTTTTTTGGGTTTTCTCGGAATTGTTCAAAGACACTCTTAAAGTGTTTTGAGCATATTCTACTTTTAATAACTCGATGTTTTTGGCAGGTTTGTCGAAAAAGAGAAGGAAACGCTGGCCAAATTTCAGAGATTTGAGCCATTTGGAGCTTCCCGGAGCTTCCCTTTTCGATTTCTGTCAATTTTTTACTAAGTTGTAAGCCTTTGGATCCCAAATAACAAGGACCAAAGAGAATTCTTCTTTAAGCATCTTGTAACCACTTAATAAAGTTTTCGAGTAAGGCTCTTCAAATCCCACTCCCCATTCCCCCAGGGGGGATCTATGTCGGTGTTGTTTTTCGTGTTTTGCCTTTTTAGTTTAGTTTCTTTTTGCAGAGTAGTATGATTTGATCAGTGCATTTGTTATATCTTTATTTGATCAAAAGTAATACAAATGCTAACCCCACCACTTCTCGAGTTACTCGAAAGGGGAAAGAGATGCATGGTGGGCTTAATTAGAAAACTATTGATTATTTAGTTCCTTGTGTTATTTTTTACTTTTCATTTAAAATTAACCCCTCCTTGCTTTTCCGATTGAGGTTCACTTGAACCGAAAGAGACTCTTGGTGTTATTTTTTATTTTTTAACAAGCAAACACAGTCTTTTAAGATCCTTAAAATTAACAAGACTCCGCTGTGTATTCTCTGCACTGCTGCGGTTCGACCGAACAATTGGCTGCATCAAAAGCAATGTGGGTGGCTAGTTAAAATAGATTCACATTTGAATTAACCTCCCAAGGCAAAAATCCAACGCCTCAAATTAATCCGTTGCGGGGAATGTTCACAAAGGAAGCAGGAACAACTGGATAGCAACCTCGGGATACCGTCAGGATACACCCTTGTTGGTGTAGTGTTAGACACATCCCAGAGACTTCGATCCAACCCACATATTCCTTGCGTGAAACCACATTGGATAAGGGTTTTGGACATCCTCTGCGTACCGTTAGGTATATTTGGAGTTCCCTTCCCCCCTAATCTAATTCACTCATCTTCACATCTTACAATAAAATTACCAAGAGCACTTGCAAAACATATCTTCTAGCACTTTCAACATTCCTATTTTCATTGGTGACTCAATTTAAGGCACTGGTCTGTTTTTTGTATCTCTATTGAGTATCTGAATTCTGGTGTCGATTAAACAATTGTGTTACCAATATTTTGCTCTTATATGCTGTTGTGCTCTTTATTTTGATGTTATCTCAAAACTATTTGCAAACGTCTTGTTACTCCCCCCAAGGACACAACGAGTGGCTTGAAGATTTTTGCCACGTTCCCCCCCAAGTGTGTGAAAGGCGACAACATTTTCTGGCGCCGTTGTCGGGGATAAATCTTTTTATTTCCAGAGTATGACTTTTGTTTTCTTCTTTTTTGTTTTTTCTTTGTTTGATGAATGCTTAGAGTACATCTTTTATTTTCATTTGGCGACTCCACTGACATTTTCTTTAGTTTTTTTGTTTTTACAAAGAAAAACAAAAAATATTTTTTGGTGAAAGATTTATAAATGCATATTTTTTTTTTCACATGGTGACTCCATTGAATGGATAAAACCCTTGTATCTCATAAATTTGTTGAGATTGATTGTGTGTAGAGCAACCGTAAAAGTTTAAAAGCTCGCTATTTTACAACTCTCCTGATTCAGTATCAGATGTTCTTCATGGTTACTTCAGATTTAAACAATTGATGTCTACTATGGGTAAAGAAGGGCTTCATTCGCTCTTACTCGATGCATGCCCCTCAATAGATTTCTCAAATGTCTGTGGGTTTCCTAACGATTGTTATAATCATACTGAGCTATATAATGTTGCCCAGAGTTTTTTGGAAATGATGGTGAATCTGTCACCCATCATATTGCTAATTTCTTTAAGCTGGTGTCTGATTTTAATGTGGTGCATGAGGATGATTTGATGGTCATTTTCTCTTTTTCCTTGAAAGGGGATGCAGAGAATTGGTTCTATGACCTTCCTGAAAAATCCATAGTTTCCATGGTTGATCTTTTCGAATGTGTCCTTTTGCGTTGGTATGAAGGAGAAGTAGGGGAGATTAAGCAACTTGTTAAAGAATATGATGTCCTCCTCCCTAGAACATAGCTTGAAACTAAGAAAGAGATTCATGGTGATCCCATTGAAGAAGCACATAATGATCTCATGATTGGAGATATTATTGAAAATCCACCTCATGATGACATTGAAGATTTGGAGTGTGCTCAGGTTTATGTTAGTGATGATGATAATACTTATACTCCAGATCTACCTTACGAAGAAACCATCATAGAAACTTATAAAGAAAATTTTGATGAAGTGTGTATGGTATATGATGAAACTCCCCTATGTTCTCTACATGGTGATGAGGGTCTGAAAGGTTTGTTGTCTTGTAACATCTTTGAAACCTAGTTTTCTGAAGATGATTATTATGAACACGAGGAAGCCTCAACACTCCAGGAGCATGAAGCATTTGATGAGGACTCCCCCATATTTGACAAAGATATTGATGATAACTATTGGTCATTTATGGAAAATCCCATTTATGATATGTCTACAGAAGGAAGTGTTCATCTTGAGACCTTGGGAAATGTTGATGTTGAAGAGGAGCATTCAGAGTTTACATATGATTATTCAGAGCCATATCATTCAAAATCATACACAAGAATCAATAAGGAAGACATGGAGAAGCAGTGTAGTGAAGAGTCAGATGTTATGCAGTCAACGGAATATCAATCTCAACCATAATCTTCACATATAGAGGTTCCTTATGATTTGGAGCAGCTTGGGGCTTATACGACGGGTTATCATTCAATAAGCCACGATGATTAGTATGATGGTGTAGTAAATCTGTCAGTATATCAACCCTATCCAGTCATGGATAGAAGGAGCTTGCACGGGCACCTACTAGTTTGGGAAAAGGGTTGACGACATTATTCATGCCTATGATTTCCCATCTAGCCTGCCCATTTTGGATCATCATGCAGGTTCACATTTTCTAAATAAAGTGTCCTTGCTTTGGCTGATAACCAAAGACAGGGCAATTTTTTTATGTTAATAAGATGCTTAGGTTGTTACATTGGATTTCTGATTACACCTAACCTTTTTATATCATGCTTAGAGTAGGCAAATAAGCTCCTTAAAGCGAGCATTTACTTTCTGCTTTTCTGTTATGTACTTAGGTATAATAAAACTTTTCTTTCATTAGTTAGCTGCATTTATTTATTCCGAAAAAAGCAACTTAATGGTTCATTTGGTTTTTACATAAAGCTATTGCTACTAAGGTTTTCTGATCAAGTTGAGATGTTTTTACATGTTATAGAAACCAGAGATTTTGGTGTTCTCGTATGCTCTCCTTGCCTTAAGACCAGATCGAGCACACGTCCTGCAGTTGGATCCAGATGTTATCAACTAAGTTGCACCTAGTTGGACTTTCAAGTGAGTCGACAATGTATGGACAAGCACACTTGTTCATTCACTAGAGTTCAAAAGTTCGCCAGGCTTTTTTTGGGAGGTTTTTCACAAATATTTGTAACACATGTTCATACCCCCTTGGGGAAATTATAAAAAATGTGCTAGCATTGTCAATTTAATAAAACTCGGATTCCTAGACTTAGACATCAAGCCGACTAGCCCAGAGTGTTTTTTCCCTCGGCAATTATTTGTTGTTGAACAAACAACTAATAATTTCTAAGTTTTCACTCACACCTCCAAAGTTGGGGTAGTCGTCTTGGCGGTCAGGGCTTACGAGGTTATTAGAGCCTTTGTGTCAGTGTTTATAAACATGCTAGGCATTCGAATTGAGTCGTATGGACATGTGCTAGGTCTGCCTAGGCTTTTGTTCAATTCCGAGAAAATCATTTTTTCCCGCAAAATTAGGCTATCTTTTAATGGTTTAATTAAAAAATTGTAAAGGGAATAAAAGATGGGCCTGAAGTCCGTTTTTGGTGTGGGGATGATTGTTTTCACACTCAGAGCGTCCTCTTTACCCTAGAGACCACTTTTCATATGTTTAGGGTGGCTAAAACATCTCGTAAGGCATTATTAAGCCAACGGAGCATCAAAATGACATTTTAAAGCTAAAGTTGCAACAAATTGACACAAAAGTCAATTTTTAAAAACATAAAAAATGACTTGTTTAATTCATGGGGTGACATGGCAAATGGGTCCCCCATGACATGTGACCCTTTCTAAATGATTGAAGAGTCAAATTTGTTTATTTTTTGAAGTGGTGAATGGTTTAATTTTGAGGGATGACGCTAACCATTTGAGAGATGATGCCAACCATATGTGAGATGTGCCAACCAAGTTAAAGGATGCGTTTAAGTTGATATTTTCATCCTTACTAAAAGCATTAAACTTTGGATAAAGTTTGGAGATGCATATGAAGTTGGTAGAGGGATCACCATGATTTCCACGTGGGAAATGACGCCAACATTTTGGAGATAGCAAATGTTGGGTGTGTTGGCGCATGATGGATGGATGGGTGAGTTGGGTGAGAGAGGTGTCATCTACCTCTCCAGTCCCACTCCTGTTCCATTACACTTCAACTCAGTCCTCTCCTAAATCAACTCCATTCACTCGACCTCCCTCTGCCAGTTATGGATGCACCCCCCTCTGGGCCTCTCTAGCTATAAATAAAGCACAACCCTCTCATTCCAAACTAGTTAGAGTTGGATGAAGGTGCTTGCTAGTTGTAATTGATACAATATTTTGTGATTTTGCTATAATAAAGAAAGCTTTGGAGGCTAATGGTGTGGTGCTATCGTGTGTGGGCCAATATTGTTTGATCTTCACGAGGTAATTTGTGTGTTGTTTCAAATTCTTGCATCTTGGTTTATGAATCTGGCTTAACAAGGATTGCTCCCAATCGTTAGAAATAGAAGGCTATACGTAAGTTTACTTGTTTCCTCTATTTGGAATACATGTACGTAGAGATCTAGTTCTGACATGTTTTATAAGATTATATGCATGTTGTTTTAATCTTGATTTATGTGTAATCACTAGATCTCACGGGTTTGCAAGTTTGTTGAGTGATTTACAGGTTGCTTAGTTTGGAGGAATCGTGGATCTAGTTTGACTTAACATTACTTTCGACATCTCTAAACGACATAGTCTCTCGACATCCCACTACGAATTCTTCGGGCCAACTCTTTGCGGCAATGAGCCTTTCTTCTCCATATCTCTTCCTCCTAAACTTAAATTTCACCTGGTTACTTGGTTCTTTGTCTTCAAATCTAGTTGTTAGAGTAATATTTTATATAGATCTGAGCTCTAATCTAGATCCAAGCATTTTAAAAATTATATCTTAATTAGATCTGGTCATTAAAGTCTTTTCTTGCAAGTTTTGTTCAAAATGAATATATATTTTTTTAAATCTTGCAAAGTTTAAAGATTTGTTTTCGATGCTTTCAATTTTATATCTAGAATAAAAGTGCAAAAGTACTAAGAATTCCTTTCCGAAAAGTAATAGTAAGGCAAAAGGGATCCTAGATATTATTCACTCATATATTTAAGGGCCAATGCAAACCACTTCATTAAGTGGATACTCTTACTATGCCTCCTTCATTGATGACTACTCCAGAAAGACTTGGATATACTTCTTGAAAAAGAAAGATGAAGTGTTTGAAAGATTCAAAGAGTTTAAAGCCCTAGTAGAAAACCTCTTAGAAAAGAAAATCAAGATTCTAAGATTAGACAATGGAGGAGAGTTTATTTCAAATGAATTCAATGATTTCTGTAAAGAGGCCGGAATTAAGAGGGAGCTCACCATTCCCTACAATCCACAACAAAATGTTGTGGCGAAAAGAAATAACAGATTCATCATGGAAGCTGTTAAAGCTATGATACATGATCAAGATCTCCCAATGTACCTATGGGCGGAAGCAGCAAGGACAACAGTATATGTTCAGAATTGAATCTCTCATAGTGCTCTTGGGAATAAAACTCTAGAAGAAATGTTTTCCGGTGAAAAACCAGAGGTAAGTCATCTAAATATTTTTGGTTGTCTTGTATACATTCATATTCCCAAGGAGAAAAGATCAAAGTTAGATCCTTCAAGAAAGAAAGGATTGTTCGTAGGATATAGTGAACAACCAAAGGCCTACCGAATATATATCCCTAGGTACTGTCAAATTGAACTTAGCAGAGATGTTACATTTGATGAAGATTCAGCTTTCAAGAAATCAAGAAAAGACAAGGAAGATGAAGAGGAGCATGAAACTCCCAAAACTATTGAAAGTTCTAAAGAAGTCAGAGTTGAAGAAGAAGACTTGATCCCTGAAGAGCATGATATGGCTGAACCTCGGCTACCTGATGATTCACGAAGTGCACTGATTTCTCGAAAGAGAAAACCTGCCTGGGTTCGTGAAGCAATTGAAGAAGCAAAAAGACTTCGTGTTCCTGAAGGAACCATCCGAGAAAGAAAGAAGCCAAAGTCATACCCCAGCGAGATGGCTTTGATGAGTGATCTAGTCGATAAAGAACCAACTTGTTTTGAAGAAGCAATACAACAAAAGGAGTGGGATGATGCAATGGTCGAATAATACCAATCTATTATGAAGAATGATGTGGGAAAATAGTACCTAGACCAAAGGACAAGTCAGTGGTATCCTCTAAATGGATATTCAAAACCAAACACTCAGCAGATGGAAGTATAGAAAAATATAAGGCCAGATTTGTAGCCCGAGGATTCTCTCAGAAAGAGGGAATTGATTATGAAGAGACTTTTGCCCCAGTAGCGAGATACACCTCTATAAGAACTGTTCTTGCTTTGGCCTCCAACATGAAATGGAAGCTACATCAAATGGACGTAAAGACGACATTCCTAAATGGAATGATTGAAGAAGAAGTTTATATCGAACAACCGGAAGGATTCGAGATAAATGATCAGAATACTCATGTATGTCGACTAAAGAAAGCATTGTATGGATTAAAGCAAGCACCCAGAGCATGGTATGGAAGGATCGATGGATTCCTAATGAGCTTAGGCTTTACTAAGAGTAAAGTAGACTCCAACCTTTGCTACAAGGTTGATGAAGATGGAGTTTTAATTCTTTTACTATATGTAGATGATCTATTTTTGACGGGAGAAGATAAGTCAATTATCGAATGTAAGAAGAGGCTTGCTACAAAATTCGAAATGAAAGACCTTGGAATGATGCACTACTTTCTACGTCTTGAAGTATGGCAACATTTAGATGAGATTTTTCTAAATCAAGGAAAGTATACTGTTAAAATCTTGAAAAGATTTGGAATGCTAGATTGTAAAGCTATAACCACTCCGATGACTACTAGTTTGAAGCTATTGAATGATGACACCTCAAAAGCTGTTGATGCCACACTATATAGACCATAGTGGAAAAAATCGTCGATTTTTCGGCGATGTCCCGAAAAATCGTGATTTTTCTTCGCTGTTGATTTTTCGGCCCGAAAAAATCGCGATTTTTTCAAAAAATCGGACATCGTGAAAAATCGGAAAAAATAGAGAAAAATCGAGAAAAAATCAGGAAAATCGGCAAATGGGGGAAAAAACCGGTAAGCAAATTTTGACCCTATTGAAGTACAAAATTTGCATTTTTTAATGCTTGTCGCGGTTTGTTGATTTTTGCCGATTTTTTCGTTGGTGTTGCCAAGAAGATGTTTTCTGGACCCTCACCGATTTTTTGCCGATGCTGATTTTTTCCACCATGATATAGACAGATCATTGGTTCGTTGATGTACCTCACCAATACTAGACCAGATATATGTTTTGTAGTAAACACCTTAAGTTAGTACATGGTGAATCCTAAACACATTCATCTAATTGGTGCAAAACATGTGATGAGGTATCTAAAGGGAACTTTAGATTATGGGCTCAAATATACATCCAGTGGAGAGATCAAGTTGCATGGATATGCAGACTTAGATTGGGGCGGAAGCGCTAAAGATAGGAAAAGTACATCGGGATGCTGTTTTAGTTTGGGATTTGGCATGATCTCTTGGTTCAATAGAAAGTAGGCGAGTATTGCTCTTAGTACAGTAGAGGTAGAATACATTGCAACATGTTTAGCCTGCAGTGAAGCAGTATGGCTTCGAAATATGTTGTCAGGATTATTCGATGCAAAGGTAGATGCCACTGATATCCTTTATGATAATCAGAGTTGTATCAAGATGACAGAGAATCCTGTATTTCATGATAAGTCGAAACACATTGAGATCAAATATCATTTCATACGGGATATAGTGCAGAAGGGAGCTGTAAAGCTCAAGTATGTTCCCACTGAGGAACAAGTAGCAGATGTGTTGACTAAGCCTCTGGCTCGTGTAAAGTTTGAATACTTTTGAGACAAGCTTGGTCTGGTCCGAAAGGACCTCTCTCGAAAGAGGGAGTGACAACAGATGTTGGATGCAGTGGTGAGTAGGTCATTCTAGGGGAGGGTACGTCTCGTTAGGCTTGTTTGGCCCGAAAGGGTTAGTAAGCTAGACTAAAGACCTGTTGATCCTAGGGGGATTAGTATGTCTGGCTAGGCTTGTTTGGCCCGAAAGGGTTAGTAAGCCAGACAAGGCTTATTTGGTCCCCAGGGAGATCTTTCTGTCTAACTAGGCTTGTTTGGCTCGAAAGAGTTAGTAAGTTAGACAAAATGCCTGGATGGATCTACCAGATAACTCATCGTGATGCTGCTCCGAAGAAGATGAAGGGCAAGATGTATCGTCAGTATTGCTATATTGATTGTTGATGACTGATGAGATGCTTGATGGTTGTTACAGTATTGCTATACTGCTGATTGTTGCTGACCGCTGAAAAGCTTGATAGATGTTTCAGTATTGCTATATTGATTGATGACTACTGAGATGCTTGATGGCTGTTACAGACTTACAGTATTGCTATATTGTTGATTGTTGATGACTACTGAAAAGCTTGATAGATGTTTCAGTATTGCTATACTGATTGTTGATGACTGCTGAGATGCTTGATGGTTGTTACACTATTGCTATACTGTTAGTTGTTGTTGATTACTGAAAGGCTTGATGATTGATGCAGTATTGACATACTACTAAGATATTGATGATTGATGTCATGCTTGATGATTGTTTGATATGATGACGGTTGTCAATAATTATGTTGTTATTTGTTGAGATGTCTGTTTGCTTCTTGATCAATGATTGATTGAGTCCGTATCAGTAATGATACACTGATGATTATAGTTACATATTACTTCAGTATTCGTATACTGATGATGATATCGATGTTCTAGCATCTCTATGCTGATTATGCAGATAATGCTCTAGCATGAGTTATGGTTGAGTCTTTAGCACTAACAAGCTGATGATGATTGTTGATGTTGTCAATATCCTTACACAGGTATTGCAGATAATAGACACAAAGAAGATTCAATATTCACATACTGATGTGACAGAAGATGATTCAGTACTCACATATTGATGTGGCAAGAAGAAGATTCAGTATTCACATACTGATGTGACAAAAGAAGATTCAGTATTCAGTATTCACATACTGATGTGACAAAAGAAGATTCAGTATTCACATATTGATGTTACGGAAGAAGGTCCAGAAGTTGATTCAAGTAGAGGACAAATAAAAGATGATCGAAGTTGTACGAAAGACAGAGACTACAAGAAGAAGATCCAGAAGATGGCAAAGACAAATACAAGATGTTCGAGAATGTACGAAAGACGAAGATTACAAGAAGAAGATCCAGAAGATGGCAAAGACAAATAGAAGATGTTCGAGAATGTATGAAAGACGAAGATTACAAGAAGAAGATCCAGAAGATGGCAAAGACAAATAGAAGATGTTTGAGAATGTACGAAAGACGAAGATTACAAGAAGAAGATACAGAAGATGAAGATTACAGAAGATGTTCCAGCTAAGATCGATGATGAAGATGTTAGACAAATGTTCCAAAACTTCCTATGACATATAGAGTCTCACCAGACAGTTGTACAATTGTAGTAGCAGATGTTGAATACCTTCCTAGTTAAGAGGGAGTGTTAATTTATTGCAACTTCGGAAGATATTCCAAGTAGTATTGTATTCCTCCTTAGGGAGATGAGTTTGGTCTTGTCAAAGTCATTAAAATAAGCAACGTAAATCTCCAGATGTAAGTCGGGTCATTAGTACCCAAGTGTCTTTATAATAAATGCTATTTGTAATGTCCAGTTGGACAAGTCGGCCCTGACAGCTAGTGAAGTTGGCCCCACTAAGTTAGAGGTCAAGTCAACAGAAGAATATAAATAGGGGGCGCCTCCCTTCATTTGTACTCACTCACTCAAGCTGTTCTTAGTAAGAGAGAGAAGTGGTAGCGCACCAGAAAGAAGGAGGAAGCTGTTGTTTGAGTTTTACACTGCACTGGTTGAGTTCTATACTGAGGAAGTTTTGCGGGGTTTTCTCTCTTGTGGTTTCCCCGAGGAAAATCTCTGTGTTCTTGTGTTTTTTTGCATGTTGTTCTTTCAGTGATCTTCTAGTGGTTAATTGTTTTAAAGATATTATCTAAACAATTCCTATAGAAAATTCAACATTTACTGCAAGCACTTTCACATTTTATTTCACTGCAAGCTTTTCACTTTTCAGTTACAAGTATTTCCTTTCAGTTTTGCAATCTCATGTGGTGGCATCTTTAATTCATTTGGTTAAGTAATCACATTGTTTAGTAATATGTAGATCTTGTGTAACACAATTGATTCATTTCCTTTCGGCATTTTTTGGTAAAAGTTTAATAATTGTTCAATTTATTCAATCTGTTCATAACATTTGATACAACTGTGGATATTGTTTATACTGCTTAACTGCTCAATCATTACTGTTTATGTTGTTCATAGTGTTCATTTATCCAT
The DNA here is from genome assembly GCA_001517045.1 of Pseudotsuga menziesii. Classification (NCBI taxonomy): domain Eukaryota; kingdom Viridiplantae; phylum Streptophyta; class Pinopsida; order Pinales; family Pinaceae; genus Pseudotsuga; species Pseudotsuga menziesii. The sequence continues at coordinate 184,161 of LPNX010412958.1, forward strand.
ACTGTAATATGGTTTGATTTAGATAACACCTAAACTGTGGGTTTAATTAACGTAGATTTCAATTTCATTTGTAAATCTGTAAAGTTGTAATTCATCTTTAGACTCCATTTGTTAATAGGCACTAGTCTTGATTTATCTCAAGGTTTGCTTGTCATTAAAAGGAAATCTTTGCATTTGTGTGCTGCTTGTCATTCCTTAGATAGTGTAAAGTCTTAGCTTTGCAAATCTTAATAAAGATCCCTTTAACTTAATCGTTAATAAACTTAGGAACTTAGTAGTTCCTGTAGGGACTACCCCCCTTGCCTTTGTTGGGATTTGGCCTAAACAGAGGAGTTGGTAGACTGTGGTGACAGTGGTCCCCAACTCTAACTTGCCCCCAAGGACGCACAAAGCGGGTTGGAGACTTACCGGTGTCATAAATGTGTATTAGGCGGCAACACATTCAACCATCTCTGTCACTGTCTTTTACTGCTGCTTGGCTTCAAACTGCTCTGCTGCATCAAAATAACATGTATCTTTGCTTATGTTTTCAATAATCTTGACTTCTCAAGTTTTGCCCATATCATCTCATTGTAAGTGCTTCCACTCCTGCTGCTATTACAGTCTATCACATTTCTGGTTTGGTGTGATTTATTATAGCTGCGAACTTGTATATTACATTTCTGCTGCTATTACTTACTTTACCTTGTCATCGGCTGCTGCTCCTTTTTCTTCTGTGGCTCCAACAATTCACACCCGAAATCAGAGCTTTATCACTTCACTTTTCACATCTTCATCTAAAGCAGAGATGTCAAAATGCCACAAGCTGCATCTAGCCCATCATATGTCCAAAAATCAGAGTTAAAAAAAATAGAAGATACAACTATAAAAAACACCAGTTGCTACAACACTCCTCGAAATTCAGAGTTCATGCACTCCACCGAAATCCATACTTCATGCTTTACTGCGGCTGCCTTAGAGCTGCAGTATATGCCCGAAAATCAGAGCTCATGATGCTCCACTGAATACACCCAATTCACTGCGGCTGCCTCCTCCCTGTCATACTCCGAAAATCCTCAGAGCTATGTCTTCACTTCCACGAAAATGAGAATTGTAAGGGCTGGTATTTATATTGATTTCACATAAATATTTATGGAGCCAACATACAAGGATAAATCAATTTATTTATTGTTTTTATTTTTTATTTTAATCTGGAGCCGACTCAGCAAGTATGATAGTTATATTTATTCATTTTTATACGTCACCGACGTGGCAACAAATGACCATTGTATGGGTTATTTGGATCACATAAGTCCAAATTCAACTTGTTTTAAACAAAAAAAAACATGTCAAGTGTATGCAAGGGTTACATGTCATATGACCATTTTGACTTCTTCACGCATCCTTCATCAATAATGGTCTACTTTATATACATATGGGCTTATGACAATCAAAGACTTCATGCGATGCTTCTTGATTGTTAATTGACTTGTCCAAGAAGCTTGAGAGGGGTTACAATACCAACTCCACATCTTCCACAAGGACTTCATGCCATCTGATGCCATGTCCTTGTCTTCCTATTGACCTTTTCATTATGCCATGTCACCAAGTCATGCTTCTTGTCCATCTTACCAACACTTGTCATACTTGTCATGCTTGTCTATTGTCATATTTTGCCTTGTCATATCTTGCCATATCATCTTGTCATCCTTGTTCATGACCTCAACTCATTGTCCTTTGTCATGAATGTATTGTCATCAATGAGAATCATATTCATCAACGTTCACAAAGGAAGCAGGAACAACTGGATAGTGACCCCGGGATACCGTCAGGTTACACCCTTGTTGGTGTAGTGTTGGACACATCCTAGAGACTCCGATTCAACCCACATATTCCTTGCGTGAAGCCGCATCGAATAAGGGTTTTGCACATCCTCCACATACCATCAGGTATATTTGGAGTTCCCTTCCCCCCTAATCTAATTGACTCATCTTCACATCTTAAAATAAAATTACCAAGAGCACTTGCAAAACATATCTTCTAGCACTTTCAGCATTCCTATTTTCATCGGTGACTCCGTTTAAGGCACTGGTCTGTTTTTTGTATCTCTATTGAGTATCTGAAATCTGGTGTCGATTAAACAATTGTGTTACCAATATTTTACTCTTATATGCTGTTGTGCTCTTTATTTTGATGTTATCTCAAAACTATTTGCAAGCATCTTGTTACATTTTTTTAAACTCCTAAATATTTCACTCATCCACAAACACACTAAAGCCTTAACAACTTTAGAATTTAATAGGGTCTACCCCCCTTGGCTTCGATTAGGAGTTGGCCTTAACGAAGGAGTCAAGAACAAGGTGACTCGAGACTTGCCCCCAAGAACACACCGAGTGGCTTGAAGATTTCTGCCATGTTCCCCCTAGGTGTGTGAAAGGTGGCAACATTGACTACTGTAATATCCCAAATCCCGATATTTTCTAATTCTAATAAAAAATGCTGATACAACTGGGCATGCAAACTGCCATGCAAAAATCCCTATTTTATAGGAAAAATTAGGGTTAGGGTTTGCGAGATAGAATGAACACTTACCACTGATAAGCTGACTGAACTGCTCCGAAGAAAGTATGCAAGCTCTGAGAACTAGATCGGAGATGGGCTGATCTCCTCTGCTTCAGGTGAACCCCAGCAGCAAGACGCCCCAGTTAGAAAAGGGTGACGCCCTCAAGGAAGGAGGTGTCCGATGGAACTGCGAATTTGCCGGGTTGATAGTTTTTCAGTGCCGGAGAGAATGCTTGATGCATGCGGAGGTTCTGAGACCTCTAGGCAGGGTAGCGAATTGCTTCAGAGAGGCAGCTACTCACGCCCCTGGAACCTCGAAACTGCTAATAACCGCTTCGGATGAGCCCTGATGGATCTGATAATCTTCGGGTACCGGAGTATGAAGCTGATGATGAGAATGGTGCCTGAGTTTCGGAAGGAAACTGAGATCTGAAGGCCCAACAGCTAATTAGGGCTTTCTAGCTGAAAACCCCCTCTTACGGCTGCACACGTGTCCCTGCAACGATCTATACCATGTACTAGATAACTGATGAATGAATGAAGAACAAGTGGTGAACCTGTATGGCTTACCCGGAATAAGACTAGGACAGATGTTTCACTGTCGAAATCCTGTTAGCTGAAGACTCTGTCTCCAACCCCAACTGCTGTGCTGCTATCCAAGAGCTCCCAAAATAATTATAATCAAAAGTGAAGTCCCCTTTCGCTTTATCCTCTATTTATAAAGTTCAACTGCGCAAAACCTAATCTTTGACCTAATTAGGTCACTTTATCTTCTAATTTGCCGTTGACTTGCATGCATGCGGATGGAGACTTAAAGAGTGCATGCATTATTAAATAATGCTAGGATGGCATGCACGAAGGTGGCCTTTGGCCCCGGTGGCCTTTCTTGACCAAATGATGATGTCTTAGATCTTCTATGGATGGCATCAGTCCTTAGCTGATTCCCTAGCTGTCAGTAACCTCTCGAACCCACAGGAATCACATAGGTTAGCGGTTTTGGGCCTTAAGGCCTAACTGGAAGAGGACATTACAGTCCTCCCCGCTCGAGATTGCTTGTCCTCAAGCAACTTCAAATTGGGATGCTGCAATACCTGTTCACCTTCCCAGGTGGCATCTTCTGGCGGTAGTTCCTTCCATTGAACTAAGTATTCCCTGATTACCCTGTTCTTGAGCTTCCTCTCTCTAGTCTGAATGATCCGTTCAAGAATCAGTATCAGTAGTCCTTCATCATCTAAAGGAGGCAATTCGGTGGATGGAGCAATGTGTTGCCCAAGGGTCTTCTTTAGGCTAGATACATGGAACACGTTGTGAATTTTGCTTTCCTGAGGAAGTTCTAGTTCATATGCCACCTCTCCCACTTTCCGGATTATTTTGTAGGGTCCATAGAAGCGGGGTTTCAACTTCTCTGCTCCTTTCTTCTTAAGTGAGGACTGTCTATAATGATGGAGCCTTAAGTATACTAAATCCCCTACCTCGAAGCTCTGTTCAATCCTGTGTTTGTCGGCATCCATCTTCTGTTGATTCTGGGCTGTTTGTAAATTCTCCTTCAGTATTTTCAGGATGTCCTGACTGTCCTGTATCCAATCCTTAGCCTTAGGAGCCCTACTGTCTCCGAATGCCAGATCTGCATAGTCCAAGGCCTCGTATCCATATAATGCCTTAAAAGGAGTCATCCTAATAGACATGTGATAAGTAGTGTTGTAGCAATACTCCCCTAGGTGTAGCCATTTGATCCAGGTCTGCTGCTGCCCTGCTACATAATTCCTTAGATATCCTTCGATCCATTTGTTGACTATTTCTGTTTTCCCGTCACTCTGGGGGTGATAACTCGTACTAGTAGCCAGTTCGGTCCCCACCAATCTGAACAGTTCCTGCCAGAAGGCACCCGTGAACCTGCTATCCCGATCACTTACAATGGTCTTAGGCAACCCGTGTAACCTGAAAACCTCCCTGAAAAATAACTCTGCTACTTGAGCTGCCGAGTAGTCTGATGGTATCGAGAAGAAATGTGCAAACTTGGTCAGTCTGTCAACTACTACATATAAACAATCTCGCCCTTGGACCTTGGGCAAGCCTGTAATGAAGTCCATGGAGATGCTCTCCCACTTCTGTTCTGGAATCGGTAGTGGCTGGAGTAACCCTACTGGATGGGTGTTCTCAATCTTGTTCTGTTGACTGATGCTACATTCCCGGACATGCTGCATAATCTCCCCCTTGAGGCCCTTCCATGAGAACCTCTCTCTGATCTGCTTGTAGGTCTTTAAGAAACCTTGATGCCCTGATAAAGGAGAATTGTGGGCTTCTTGAATGATCTTCTTCCTCAATGTGGATTCTGGAACGAGGTATATTCTGTCTTTGTAATAGATGATGTCATCCACAATCCTGTACCTGTCATCCTGAATTTGCCTGTCCAATAATTCGCAAGCGAATTTATTTTTGGAGTATTCCACTAAGAGAAGTGCCCTCCAATCCATGGATATACTACTGAGAGATAATGGGGCTGGACGCTTGGATAATGCATCAGCTACTACATTAGTCTTACCTTTCACATACTAGATCTCGAAATCATAGGCTTGTACCTTGCTGACCCATTTCTGTTGTCGCTCATTCAGTTCCTTCTGCTCCAGGAAATACTTGAGGCTGTTATGATCGGTTTTGATTTTGAACTTACTGCCCACCAGGTACTGTCTGAATTTTGTGAGAGCATGCAAGATGGCCAGCATCTCCTTGTCATATATGGAGTAATGGCGCTTGTAGTTCTTCAGTTTAGGGCTCTCAAATGCAATAGGGTGATGATTCTGCATCAACACTGCTCCTAACCCTTCCCCTGAGGCATCACATTCTACCACAAAAGGTTGTGAGAAGTCTGGTAATGCTAGAACTGGACAAGAACTCATAATAACCTTCATCTCCTCGAAAGTTTTCTGTGCTAAGTCTGTCCAAGTGAATGCTCCTTTCTTGGTGAGATCTGTGAGGGGTGCTGCAAATTGGGAGAATCCCTTAACGTACCGACGGTAATAAGTACACAGACCTAGGAACCCTCTCAACTCTGTAACTGTTTTTTGCGCAGGCCAATCTCTGATAGCCCTGATCTTCTCCATGTCAACCTGTACTCCTTCTGCATTGATTACGTGTCCTAAGTACAACATTTCCTTCATGCCAAACTCACACTTGGACATTTTTGCATATAGCGAATGCTCTTCTAAAATACTCGATGTTTCGTCCAAGTGTTTCAGATGTTCTTCCTAGGTTTTGCTGTAAATTAGGATGTCATCAAAGAATACAAGCAAAAATTTACGTAGCTATGCTCGGAAGGTGTGGTTCATGCATGACTGGAAAGTGGCCGGAGCATTGGTAAGTCCGAAGGGCATGACCAGAAACTCATAGTGACCATAATGACAGCGGAAAGCTGTTTTGGAGATGTCCTGGTCCCTTACCCTGATCTGATGGTACCCCGAGCGAAGATCGATCTTGGAGAAGTATTGAGCTCCCCGAAGCTCATCCATGAGTTCGTCAATTCTGGGAATTGGATACCTGTTTTTAATAGTCTTTTTGTTAAGTGCTCGATAATCGATGCACATTCGCAGTGTACCATCCTTCTTCTTGACCAGTACTACTGAGGATGCAAAGGGGCTAGAACTGGGCCGAATATATCCAAGCTCCAGTAATTCTTTGATGGTTTTCTCAATCTCATCCTTGTACCTTTTGGGATGTCGGTAAGGAGTGGTGATGACTGCTTGTGTTCCCTCCTCTAGCTCGATGATGTGTTCAAAACCTCGGTCTGGAGGTCTACCTGATGGAAGGTCCCGAAAAACCCTTTCGTGTTTCTGTAGCAAGGCTTGAATGTCACTTGGGTGTTGTGTGCTGGTCTCTGGAGGTTTCCTGAAGGTGACCAAACATTCTGCAGCCCATTCTATATCATCCTGTCGGAGCACTGCCTCCATTCTCTGTGATGAGACCGGTTTTGGGGGATAAGTGTTCATGCCCCTCAAAACTACCCTTTTGCCATCTGGCCCCTGGAACTCCATTTCCATCGCACTGTAGTCTGTAGTGTATTTCCCTATAGAATAAAGCCACTGAACACCCAATACCACATGAGTATCTGCTACATCCACTACATAGAAAGACTCTGTCATCTGATAGTTACCTAAGGCAACATTCAGTTTTGGGATCCAGTAGTTGCACTCCATGCTGGAGTTCCCGGCTACTGCTACAGTGAATCCTTCGAACTTCTCGGTCTGGATACCTCTCTTGGCTACCCAAGCGGAGTCAATGAAATTGTGGGTGGCTCCCCCATCAATCAATACTCCTACTCTGTGACCCTGTACTACTCCCCTGACCCTGAGAGTATGGAATCTTGGTACTCCAGATAATGTAGCAATGACTCCCTCTGGTGTATCACCCTGGTGTAAATCCTCTTCTGTGGCCTCTTGCTCATCGTCGTCCTCATCACTGTCTGAATATACCTCAATGTAGTGGCCTTCGCCTTCCCTGCACACCTGTGTCCTAGTACCCATGGTTCTTGACAGGTGAAGCATAGCTTCTTCCTTCTCAAGTCTTTCCTAGTGTCCTCATCTAACAAAGTTTTCTTGGGCACATCCTGCTGGAAAGGTTTCTTGTTCTTGTCCCTAACAGGAAAATTGGTTTTCAGAGGAAATTTGTTTTTGGGTACTGAATCCTGAAGATCCCTTGCTAATAGCATCCTGCAGAGTGGGGTTTGTAGGCTTTCACCCATCCTCATAGTGGCTCTATGAGGGCCTCAGTGAATAACATAGTTAGTCTGCTCTCTGACACATCTGTCACCATAACGGCTAGCCTTTGAAATTCGGAAATGAAAGCTTCTGCACTACCAGTCTGCTTGAGTTGAGCCAACTCCTTGAAATGGATCTCTGGATCTTTCCTATCAAACCTCTCTATGAGTTTCTGAGTGAACTCACCGTAAGAATGTATGGTGTTGTGACCCAATGTCACCAATCCGTGGTACCACCATTCATGAGCTTCTCCGTCCAGGTGAAGTGTAGCCAACTTAATGGCGTTTGTCTCTGTCATGGGGTTGAGTTGGAAATAGGTATCCAACTTTTGGATCCATGTTCTCGCTGATCCTCCGCGAGTCCCATCAAAGTTTGGGATGGTTAACCTGCCCAAGGTCTTCTGCAGCTCATAGTTGTGATTGAAACCCTTGTTGAAATTCCTGGGCCTGTTCCTACTCTTCATGTTGCAGAAGTCTGAGAATGACATGGCAGCATGAAACTCATCCCCTAAGTCTCTGTACTCCTGCAAATAAGCCCCAAAAGGCTCGCTAGGTTCCACCTGCATGACCGGGCCCCCTACTGTATCTGCCAAGAAGTGAGGCATGGTAGGCCTGATAGTAGGTCTGCTGTATATGTGCGGAGTGTTCTGGATGTTA
>LPNX010412958.1:192396-247783 GCA_001517045.1 Pseudotsuga menziesii
GGGTCAGGGTTTGCGAGATAGAATGAACACTTACCACTGATAAGCCGGCTGAACTGCTCCAGAGAAAGTATGCAAGCACTGAGAACTGGATCGGAAATAGGCGGATCTCCTCTGCTTCAGGTGAACCCCCAGCAGCAAGACGCCCCAGTCAGAAAAGGGTGACGCCCTCAAGGAAGGAGATGTCCGATGGAACTGCGAATTTGCCGGGTTGATAGTTTTTCAGTGCCGGAGAGAATGCCTGATGCTTGCGGAGGTTCTGAGACCTCTAGGCAGGGTAGCGAATTGCTTCAGAGAGGCAGCTACTCACGCCCCTGGAACCCTGAAACTGCTAATAACCGCTTTGGATGAGCCCTGATAGATCTGATAATCACCGGGTACCGGAGTATGAAGCTGATGATGAGAATGGTGCCCGAGTTTCCGAAGGAAACTGAGATCTGAAGGCCCAACAGCTGATTAGGGCTTTCTGGCTGAAAACCCCCTCTTACAGCTGCACACGTGTCCCTGCAACGATCTATACCATGTACTAGATAACTGATGAATGAATGAAGAACAAGTGGTGAACCTGTATGGCTTACCCGGAATAAGACTAGGACAGATGTTTCACTGCCGAAATCCTGTTAGCTGAAGACTCTGTGTCCAACCCCAACTGCTGTGCTGCTATCCAAGAGCTCCCAAAATAATTATAATCAAAAGTGAAGTCCCCTTTCGCTTTATCCTCTATTTATAAAGTTCAACTGCGCAAAACCTAATCTTTGACCTAATTAGGTCACTTTATCTTCTAATTTGCCGTTGACTTGCATGCATGCGGATGGAGACTTAAAGAGTGCATGCATTATTAAATAATGCTAGGATGGCATGCACGAAGGTGGCCTTTGGCCCCGGTGGCCCTTCTTGACCAAATGATGATGCCCTAGATCTTCTATGGATGGCATCAGTCCTTAGCTGATTCCCTAGCTGTCAGTAACTGCTCGAACCCACAGGAATCACATAGGTTAGCGGTTTTGGGCCTTAAGGCCTAACTGGAAGAGGACATTACAACTACACTCTCGATTAGTCAGACATATAGTAGACAGGAGACAGACAGTAGATAGTAGACAGGAGATAGGAGATAGATAGTAGACAATTAATAGCTGACTATAAGGGTTGACTGATGGGCTGACTAGGCTCTTGATTAATCAGACTGACAAACTGACGAAGGAGTAGACTAGCCGATCGATTGGTCGGGCAATTGGAAAGAACTATCTAGTATCAACTATGGCACAAATAGGGAAGAGTTCAAGGGTGCCATTATGTGCTATGACCTAAACTATGTGGACACATTATTCCTTAGTTCAGGGGAGTTGGTTACATCTTGGAGCTATAAAACGGACTCTATGGGTCGAATATACATAGCGAATTGTGGCTAATAAACAATGCATTCAATGTATTGTCGATTGTGATATGCTGTGCATCAGTGCTAAAACAGTGTCTATTGACACCACCTCCTGGAATAATTAGCTCTCTGATCTTTCTAATTCCCTGGTTTCCCCAACACCACCTACTACATTGATAGTTTAGAAAGTATAATAAGTCATATTTCTGCATTTTTGTAGTATTGGATGACTGGAAGATAAAAACTTGAAATGTATTTTAGGGTCAAAATGGCTCTTGATGGGCAATTTGGCCATCAAATTCCATTTCTCTGGGAGAGTCATTTTGAATGTACTTTTTATATATAATGTCTTAATATCAACAGAAATCCAAGCTATTCCATTTTGTGTCCAAAATCATCAATGGTATTTGTTTTACAAATAACTTTCTATACCAGTTTTATATCTACTGTGCCCAGCTGTATTGTATCCAATTTATTCTGAAATACTGATGTATCTATTCCTATATCCACATCCTAGTTTCTTAGATATTTATTATTACAGGTGGGTTTCTCTGTAAAGTTCTTGGCAAAGGGTCTATAAATGATTGCTAAATGACTTGAAATCAGTTAAAGAGGAAGTGAACATGTTCATGTGATTTTTGTGACTTCATTTACCTCAGATCTCAAGCAAATTTTATCCTTTAAAAACTGATTTGGAGAAGCATTTTTCGGTTGATAATGTTTTACAGGAAGGTATTGATTTTGGTGGGCCAAGAGAGCCATGGCATGACTTATATTGTAAAATAGATGGGCCTGCGGCATATGATGTTCTCACAAATTTTGAGCAGCGGTGGACCAAGGTAGCAGATCGACATGGATTTAGGAAACTAAAACGGGGGAATGATGATTCACTACTCAAACTAGATCGACTTCCAGAGATAATAGGCATCTCAGAGCTAAACATTTTTTATGATAATGATCCTGAAGCATGGCATGTGCAGGTAGATGGGGCAGGCTAATTATTAGTTTATTCAAAAGTTTTAAGTGATTTATTACTTTTCCAACACATCTTGGGGGAATGGTTATTGATTATAAAAAGGTCATTATTCTCAGTCATTTCATATTATCTTTTATGTATGGTGTGAATCACAGGTTTTTCGCTCAATTGACTCAGGTTCTGTGGAAGGATTTCCAAAGGATGTAAAGGAAGCTGAGGCTAGGGTAAGACTTAACATTGATGACTACGGTTTTTTGTTAGGTTCCACTATTTTTATAGCGTGAGCATGATTACTTTATTTTGCTATAAGATTTATAATGGGTGCAGTTTGTCTTTTTGATGGCAGAATCTAGTCTATGTAAAAAATTTGGTTGTAGACATGAGCATACATACAGCTTATGTTGAGGCCATCCGATCTGCACAGCACTTCATTTATATTGAAAATCAATACTTCATTGGGTCATCATTTAATTGGTCTGCACACAAAGACATAGGTATGTATTCATCCTGACTTGTGTTAAAAATATACTGCCATGACAATTATCCACGTTTTGTTTATTATTTCACAGAAGAAACTGATCACTCTTTGAATTCGAATGAGACTAATAGCCATTAATTTTGAAGGAATCAAATTGTATTTAAAAAAATAAAAATATTCAACATCGAAGGGAGCATAGGGTGGACATTGAAGAACACATGGCTGCTAAACATTGGAATCTGCTAGTAGATGCAGCAAAACTTTGTTAGAAGGCTTTAGATGAGGGAAAAAGGGTTTGGAATCTGATTAAAATTTGATTTCAGTTCCAAAAGCTTGACTGATGTATGAAAATGACTGAAATGAGAACGGATAAACGAAAATTGCTGCCGTTTGAAGGCTTTATAAAGATAACAAAAGCTAGAGAAAGCCCTAAATTATTATTGTCTACAATGTACAAGAAATGTTTTCAGAGAGTGAAATCCTAAGCAAAAATAAGGAAGTGGTGTAAATGTATACTGAATGAGGCAAAATTACAGTTTTATTTAGATTATTTCTCTGGGTTGTTAATAGTTATATGCTGAACTTAAGGACCAACTTATAGTCAAGGACAATCTCATTAGAAATGATGCCAAGGATTTTGATTTATGAGGCCAACCTATTTTAAGGACATTCTTTCTATCCTTTTGATAGATGTGAGACGATTTTGTACTATGTATTTGAGCTGTTAATATAAGCAGCATTCTTTCAAAAAAATTCATGGATAGAGGGATAACAAATCATGGGCTATTTGGGTTGATCTTTTGAACTATTGAATATCTATTTTTGATCCCTGTTATCACATACTTTGTAGCTGGGAGCTACTACTCATTTTTTGCAGACCAGCTGACATTTCTGAGCCAGTCCTTGCACTTGAGTTGAGCACATCAGAGACATTGATCGGTGGATGATACTTGTTAGTTCTAACCATAGTTACCAGAATCAGAATCGGCAATAAATCGGTGAGGCAAAAGAGCGAAGAGTTTGAATCGGATCGGGAAAAAATCGGCAAATACAAAAAATTAAATACACACATTTTGAATTAAAAAAAAACATCTTTCATCGATATTCAAATAGCCATGTCCATATACTACAAGTTATCAATAGATGTCTAAGAGACATCAATAGATGTACAAAATATATCAATTCTGATTCATATAAGTCTGGCCATTCTCATCCATAGAAGTCTGGCAGCTGGCTTAGTTTCAGACATTAGTTAACTCTTGTGCATAATCGTTGCCCTTTAACATGTGAGTTTTGCTGCCCCGTAACACGTGAATTAAGTCCTGCCCATGTCGCTTCCCCTTCACATTATTTAAACTTCAAAGTTTCAAACTTTGTCACTGTTGGCTACCCCTTCACGTTGTTCACAGTCACGACTCACACTACACAGTTCACAACTGAGCAACGAGTTAACTCCTTTGCAGGCAGATAGACACAACCCACTTTGAAGATGATGGCCATTGCTCCTTTGCACTAGTTGGAAGAAAATACGAGACACATGAATACACTCACAACAAACGAAGAAATTAGGAAACACAATCAAAATCGGGTTTTTATCAATTTTTGAGCACGCAGACCAAAAAATTTGACTGAAACTTAAGAAAAGGTTTAAATCGCATGTCAAAATCACGTTGACCGTGTCAAAAATCGGTCAACACGAGTAAAAGTTGGCCCAGTTTAAATCGGCTCGTTTAGGGCCGGATCCAAATTTAAATCAGGAAATTGCGATTTAAAGTGCGATTCTGGTAACTATGCTTCTAACTACTGTTAGACTATTTAGGGGCAACAACAGCAGGACAACCCTTGTCATATGGAGCCCTCTTCATGACCTCTTTTGGGATATATGTTCATGCCTTGGTTCACTTTCAGCAGAACAGTCAGTTGATGGTGTCTTTTCCTTTGCCATGCAGTTCTGGTGCAGAGTGATTGCAGGGTCAACAACAATTTCTGAGCAGATATATGGCTTGAGGTATATCATGGATTGGTAGATTGATTGTATTTGATAGCATTTACATTGGTGATCATGGTGTGTATTGTTTTCCTAGTAAGTTTCTTTCATTTGAAATAGTGAAATAGCTTGGGTGTTAAGTTCCTCGTACATGCTTTCTTTTGGGCTAATCGTCATGCAAGAAATAGATCAATTCCCCTTGTTTTGGTTCCACCATCACTTTCTTATTCTGCTCATTTGTTGCTCCGTTTGATTGAGAAAATTCCTTGACTATTGAACCTGAAGATTTCCCCCCACCATGACCTCTTTGTGTGGATAACCTCCATGTTTTCTTGTGTCTTGACTCTGAAGTGTGTGACTTTGTCTTCAGTCTTGTTGATCTCTTTCGTCTTTCACCCAAGATGTTTGAGTGCAGTTAGGTTGGCATAGTTCCCCGGAAGTGTATCCCCTAGAATTGAAGCAAGTATTCCTCAATCTGAAATGTGAAATGTGAAATGTCAAAGCTTCTTGAAATTCGTTAGTGGCTAAAAAGGTAAGCACTCATCCTTTGTATGATGTAAGGTTGACTTGCCTATAAAAAAGGCATTGCTGTGGCAACTCCGTCGGGGGTATGGACTCTCGTTAGCAGCAGAGACTAACATCGTGGTAGTATTGGGGCCCACAAGGCTTTCCAGGTATGGTACCTTTTAGTTGCAAAGCTAAGTAAAGGAAATCAAATGTGAGATGTGCTTAAATGCTATATCCAAAAGAAACTGCAATTGTGAAATGAAAGTGAAAATGAAATGCAAATTGCAATGAAATGCAATTAAAGTTAAAAGGATGCTTGTTAGGGTCGACATGGTGCCTTTCAAGCACTTTGTTTCCGCCTTATACACACTTGGTGGGAAAGCGCATAAGAAATCTTCAAGTTGCTTGGTGTGTCCTTGGGGGCAAGTCTCGAGTCAGGTGCTGTCACCTGATTTTGACTCCTCCATTTAGGCTACTCCTAACGGAGCCAAGGGGGTTAGTCCCTACGAAAGAGTTTCTAAGGCTCTTGAAGTTTATTAGTTATGGATGAAGTGGTTGTTAGGAATTGTTTAGAATCAAATTACTGAATCAAGATATTTGCAAATATGAAAAGCACTTCAACAGTGTTACATAACATCAGCATACAAGGTTTAAACAACAATGATACACTGGTAATAAGCAAATGGTGAGTATTGTTGTAAATGTAGATCAGTGCCAATGGAGTCAAATAAAATTGTGTTGCTGAAAAACGTAAGGTGTTTTGCAAATGCCTTTTGATTCGTTTTAAGTTAAAAGTGGATTTAGATGAGTGGTTTAGAAAGGGAAGGGCACTCTAGATATACCTGACGATACAAAAACGTTATCTAATATGGCTCCATGCGAGGAAATGTGGACTGGATCGGAGTCTTTGGGAGGTGGCCAACACTACACCAATCAAGGGTGCAGCCTGACGGTATCTCGAGGTCACTACCCAGTGGTTCTCGCTTCCTTTGTAAAATTTCCCCATAAGAGATTGAATTGAGGCGTTGGATTTTCGCCTTGAGAGATTTGTTGGGGTGTGAACTGAATTAAACTAGTCACCTGACTTCCTTTCTGATACAACCACTCTGGATCGGATGAACCATCGATTGCGTAGAGCATACGGGAAGGGGGGCCTTGGTTAATTTTAAGGATTTTAGTGCAATATTGGTCTTGATTATTAATCCCCAAGGATCTCTTTCCAGGGCAATGACCGTACTCGAGAAGTCAAGGGGGTAAATTCCAACTTGAAATAAAACAAGATGTAGAAAGACTTGAAAGAAACACGTTGTTTAATTACTACAACAACACAAATCTTTTTCCCTTGCGGGTAGTTTGGTATATCGTTGCTGGGTTAGTATTCAATTTAACCAAAATGAAAGTAAGCAAGTACTTGATCTACTTTTATTATCAATCAAATAATCCTAATCTATGTACTATGCGAATAAAAAGAAAATGAAAAAATAGGGCAGATATAGGCTTCCCCCAAATGGGGGAAGGGGGTTGTGGGAGTCGTGTTGTCGCCCGAAACTGGCACGCGAGTGCTGAAAGCCCAAACTGCGAGCGCGCCAGCCCGGCGACAACTCTCGAAAGAGGGGCCAATGTCACCACACCTTCTCTCTCCTCGCTTCAGGATGGCTCTTCTCCAGCTCTAGGGGGGTTTCCCTAAGTTAGGATCACTAAGACAGGTGCGGCTGAGGGCAAGGTGATCTGAAGAGGATGCCTTAGAGAAACAAAGGTAGCAAAAAAGTAAAATTAGTCGGATTGATGGGCAGGAAGGGAAAGGAGGATCAATCCTCGAGGGAAGGCTAGTGCCAGTACCAGAAGGGTAAATGGAGTCAGAAGGGGACTCAGAAAGGCTTTGTGTTTCGTAGTAGGGAGACTAAGCTGGTTCGTTCCATAATCAGAGGCCAGGAGAATGGAAGTATAACTGACTACTTTCCATTACTCCCAGACCTCCAAGAACATAACGGCGACAAGCAACTTCGCAGCTACAAATGCTTGCCCAACGTGCTAGATTGTTAGCCCTCTCTGCTGGTTTGGTCTATAACTTATGAAAACGCAGAACTACGACTGAGAAGCCCAAAATATCCAAAAAAACTCAACATGATTTTTTCTTTATTAACTCTGGTGAAAAATCCTCCAAGCCAAAAATTCCATCTTTTACAAAGAAAGAGCTATGCTTTTTTATAGGCCCAAAAAAGGCTCTCCTACCCTTAAAGGTAAAAATAATAATAAAAAAATTGGATAAAAAGTGTGATCTTAGATCCACTTTTTTCTCCAATCGAATATAATTAAATGTTCTATTTTAAAGGACTCCTGCTTTGACTAGAACTCCACTTTATTAAAGGCATTAGCGCTTTGACTAAAGAAATGAAAATCTAAATGAACTACATGTTTCATTTTCCAAAAAGGAAAAATAAATCCTGGAACTAGCCGAGCTGCTAATGCCAAAGTCAATGAAAAACACCAGTCAATGCCTCCAAATAGATATCGAACAACAGCCAACTAACAGATTTTAATAAAACGTAACTTATCCCGATTTGATCCATGGGATTTGGCGACCAATCACTCGCCAGGTGGTTACTCATTATGTTCCACCATGTATTAGAGGATATCCACGTGAATGAGATTAACCCGCAAGACTGCCAAAGAAAAATGAAACCATACAAAGTGGAATCGGCTTTCTCACCCTAAATCAGGATTTTCAAATAAAAATGAGTAGTCGGCTGCAAAAACCGTGAAGTGCTCCACGACTGGCTGTTGAGCCACCTGCGAGGTATTTTAGCCTCATTACCCTATAAACAATCTACGCCGGATATCATCACGGGTTGATTGCGTGATTGGTTGCCACACTGAAATATATGCCAGAGCCATGACTCGGCTGCCAAAACAAAAACGTCAAGTTGATCCTCAAATCTTGCCAGAATTATCTCTCGCGGCAGTCGATAGATGAACCTGAATTTCTCCACGATTCGGCAACTAGCTGCTCCAAACGTAACCACTGCCAGATGGATTCCATCCTCCCAAAAAGACTGACAAGAACTTGGAATCGGCCGCTCCAAAAATCTATATGAGGGAATTTTGAACAATAGAGATATGTAGCTTTCACTAGCCGCCAAGTCACCAATTGATGCCCAAGAATTTTGAGATAGGAAACTCGAGCTAGACGACTGTTGATGAATTAGGCCTGCGCTGCTCTATTACTCCCCGAAATTGCGCCGACTGCTCCATGCTGCCACATCACCGGAGAAGAAAGGTCGAGTTTAAGATTTTCAAACCGATAGCATCCATTTAATTGGTAGCGGGTTCTCGATTTGGCTGATACATGCAGTGGATACTCAGCGACTGCCCAACTGTTTTAGCAATCGATGGTTCTCTCCAATGTTTACAAACTACGATATAAACCATGGCCCTGACACGTATAAGCTCAACTGCACCAACAAAACCACTAGATCTGATGGTAGTATATCCTGTCCTAGTGAAGTATGCTTGACATTTGCAACTGCAAGTTGCAGATGTGCCAAAGTTTAGCACATATTCATTTTCAAGCTGCTCCATATCAATAGGTTGATATTGCTTGGCATCTTCTTTTTGGCTAGGGACTGCAGAATTTTCTTCCATGATTGTACGAGCTCTCTTGTTAGAAGTATGCCAATCCAATCCAACAGAGCTCTCTTGCTGTGAATTTAAGCCAAGCATATGCAGGGTCTGTTATCACTTATTTGTACCATAGTTGGATTAGTTGAGGAGTCGTCGGTTGACAAACATGACCAATGTTTGATTCCAGTGTATTAGTTGATCAGTCTTCATGTCTAGCAACTCTTGGCTAGTCAGTTTTTCATTTGAATATTTTTGACCATGGCCCTGCGGGGTTTGTAATAAAATGTGCTAGTAGGGTATTTTTTGAGTGGTTCGGTCTTCTGAGACGTAGAATCTCAACTAAGGTATTCTAGGGAGTTTTTTGCCCTTGACAATTATGCTTTGCCTATAGCCGAGTATAATTGACGAGGTTTTCTCCCGTTTTCTCCAAAGCTGGAATGCTCGATTTTGAATTCTGGGCCATGGGGGGTTATTAGAGCCCACCTGAGTGTTATAAACCTACTAGGCATTGTTAGAGTAGAGCATGGTCTTGTCCTAAGTCAATAGGACCTTTAAAATTTTTTCGAAAAAATATTTTTCGAATGGGTTAAAAATTATTTTTCAAATTTTAAATTTTAAATTATTTCCATAAGTTTTTTAATTAATTTTTCCATGAATTAAATGGGAAAATCCCATTTGTAATAAGTCGGTCATCTGGACCCCGAATTCAGTGATTGAAGGCTCTAACCTTAAGCCAAAAATCATTCTTGACCAGCCAGCGAGTCAGATCCAACTTTCAGATCATCAATCGGACACATAATGCACTTTTTCTCAAAAAAGTCATTTTTGGGGAAAAATGGAGTTTTTATTAAAAAAAATGATTATTTTGGAGAAAATTAAAACTCTCCAAATTAATCCAAATTCAACGAAATAAAAGGCTAAATGATATCTCATCGAGCATTTATGATGATTGGAGTTATCATAACTCAGCTTCAGTCAGCATTCAGTGAGCAATTAATTTATATTCAGTTAGCAGATGTGTCATCTCCAGCTAAACTCCCGAATTTGATGAGATGGAGAGCACTCATTGGTTCGATGATTTGATCGAGGTAAAGACTGAAGATAACAGTAGCAGTGGCCTCTCCAGACCTAGCAATGGCTCCTCCACACCTAAGTTGTGGCCAATCCGGTTAGGTCTGGGCTCTCAGTTATGTGACCGAGCTGGTCAGGTTATGTGATTTGGTTTTAGGGTTTTAGCTTGATCTCATTGTATAAATAGAGGCTCCTTTAGCTCTATTCGGATGGATTTTTGTGTAGAGAAATTCTGTCCAAACTCTGTAATGCTTGTTGCTTTTGCAACCATGGAGTAAAATTTTAAGGCTTTGGAGGCATACATGGTTTGTTAATGTGGATGAATACTTGGCGAATGAGGTGAGATGTTTCAATTTCTTTCTTTTCTTGCTTAGGTTGGATAATAGTTCATGCTTTAGAAGGCTTCTATAAGCACGTAAGATTGATTATTTGACGTTCCAACTTAATCTTTTATGGTTTTGCTCTTATGAATTAAAAGTAGTATTGATTATTCAGTTATATGATATGCTCTTTTATATTTTTATTGATAAAACATACATAATCTAATCCATCTTTTGCAAGTGTTGAGTTGAAATTGTGCAGATTATCTCATCAAATCGAGTAGGAGTTTGAGCTCAGGTGCATCATCTCCTCTCGAAGCTAAGGCAACTTCTGGATTTTCAAGCTTCAACGAATCCAAACGCCATCAAAGTACCACAGGTTTGAGTGTTTGCTTTCATCATTATTCATCTTTTAAAATTCATAAAATCTTCATATTCTTGGGTTAGGGCACAGTTTGGGCTAAAGTGAACATTCATTCACCAAGCCTTTGCCTCTGTTGGCTGTCCTGTTTGTAATTTGCAGCCTTTTTGGTATTTTTATTGCAGCCATTTCTTCCCATTTTTCGCTGTCCATTTTTTCTCTTTTTTTTTCACCTTTTTGGACAGCCCTCTTTTGTCCTCTTTCTTCACCTTTTGTAGCCCCTTTTAGCCCTCTTTCATGGCCATCTTTTGAGCCTTATGTTCAGCCTTCTTCATCATTTTTTGCAGCCTTATTTCTTCAGTTTGCAGCCCTCTTTCTCCCTTTGTTTCCAGCCTTCTTTGACCTTATTTTTGTCCCCTCTTCATCCCTCTTCCACTTCTCTTTCCTTACCTTTTTCACTCATCTTTTCTTCTTCCTTTTGGGTAAAGTTTGAGTAGATTTTTGTCATCTAGTTTGTAGATCTAGTTTCAATTTATTTTTTATAAACTAACATCATAACACGTTTATGTTTAGAGCTCTTAGTTTCAGGCAGGTGAAGGAGAGCCCAAAGGCTACAAACAAACAAGGGAGCAAGCAAGAGCAAAAGACTAAAACACCTCCCTCATCTTTCCTCCCTTTCTCACCATCTGCTCATTTCAAGAAGAAGCTGAGCATAATGATCATTGTAAGAAATTAATAAAAAGGCTAATTGGGAGCAAGCCTCCCATCTTTTTTTTACTTCCCCTATTTGGGGGAAGTGTGTCTTGTTTTCTTTTTTCATGTTTCTTAGCATAGTTTTAACTTAAGAGTACTTAGTTTTCATTTCCACTAATTGCTAGTTGTTCTTTTAGTATAATCACTAATTGCTAGATTGGATTGTTGCATTTTGGTATCTTTCTATATAATTGTCAATCTTAAAAGGAACCAAAATCTCTTGAATCTCACCATAAGGTGGATCAAGAGTGCTCTTTGTCGGAGAGTTTGTTTAACTATCTTCACTTTATTTTCGTGCATCATATTGTTTAATCAAGTTAATCAATAAGTAAGACTCTTGAACTTGCAGAAACACAAGTCAGGAGCACTCTCTATCGGAGAGCATCATTAGTTTTGCATAATCCTTGCATTAGGCATCTAGATTAGATAAGACTCTTGAACCTTTGTCATAAGACAAGGTCAAGAGCGCTCTCTGTCGGAGAGTTTAATTAATTGACTTAATAAAATCTTTCAACTCACACTCCCTCTAATTAATTTACTTCGTTGATCTCCTTCACCTAGTATGCTCTATCGACTTTCGAGTTAGGCTCGTACTCAGAATGGTGAATGGACTTGCTAAGACTGCAATAACAACATAATTAAAACTTTTACCCCATAACCAACGCACCGGCTTTGTTTCGATAAAGTACTCAGGTAATGGGCAAATTCCAAGTGTGGGCGCCGGGCAACCCAATCTGGACACAGTTGGTTAAGTTATTGAACACCTAGCTGTGATTCCAGGCAGGTCCGTCATGTCTTCGAACGGAGCCACTGAAGGTATTTCCGGTTAGGATTTCCAGACTCCTTAAGCAAGATCACCATTAATATGCTTAAAACTTACCAAGAACACTCGCACAACCTAACATTCACTTTAAATTCCAGACTTGTGTTTATTTCTTTAGCGCATTTTAGTTTCATCGACTCCTTAAGGCACTGGTCCTTGTTTTGTTTTGCATAATTATATGATCAATTGTCTAGGGATTAATATAATCGTTATCACTGAATGCATAATTGATGTCTATAATTTAATTAAATCTTTTAATCTCTCATTTGCAACGTGGATTGCCCTTTTTCACATTCATAATAAGAAAAACACCTTCTAATCATAATAACTCCTAAAAAACACCCATCCGCTTCCGCAACCTTTAAATACACTTTAACAACTTAAGAGCCTTAGAAAACTCTTTTGTAGGGACTACCCCCCTTGGCTTCGTTAGGAGTTAGCCTAAACGGAGGATCTAGGAGTAGGTGACAGTACCCAGCTCTGTGCTTGCCCCCAAGGTCACACTTCTCCCACTTTCCTAAGTGAGGAGACAGCTTTCAATTGATTTCTGCTGCTGGTGTGCAATCGGCGGACAACATCTTTTGGCGCCGTTGCCGGGGACAAATCTTTTTGTTCCTGGACGACCTTTGTTTTTTTTAGTTTTTACTTTTTTTCCTTTTTTTGGTAGATTTTTAGTCCAATCACTCTCCGAAATTAGACTTCAATCCACTTGGTGACTCCACTGTCAGTTAACACCTCAAGGTATTCGACTAGAAGAAACTCTGAAGGTTTGCTCAGTTTCATCCTTGACCCTGAAAAAGTCTATAGGAAGAGACTGAACAAACTAGCTTCTCGTAGGATCCTTGTAGAACTTGGATCTGAGTCTGTTTCAGACATCCACCTTTTATTTCCAGAAAACTTAGAAAATTTTCAAAACAATAACTGTTTTCCTAACACAATGGGTGAGTTTTTTACTCAGCTCAATTTCATTCAGATATCAGGTCAACCCCATGACATTCCCGAAAAAGCTATTGATAAGCTTGTCACTTTCACAGGCACTGATGCCTCTACCTCTGCTGAGCAACATCTTAGATATTTTTCAAAACACTGTGGTGCCTATGTCAGGGGTACTGACAAACATGAAGATGTATACATGACCCTTTTTGCTCTATCTTTGGATGGTAAAGCCGGCAACTGGTATGATAATTTGCCAAACAATTCTTTTATTACCATAGGAGACTTCAAGACTGCTTTCCTTGGAAAGTTTGGCAGTAAAAAGGAGCCTAGACATCTAGTAGCAGCTTTGACTAGCATGAAGAAGTCTGAAACGAAAACCATGGATGAGTTCAATAATAGGTTCACAGAGTTGTCAAATTCCATCCCTGCCACTCATGCTCCTCCTGCAGCTTTCACTTTGGATTATTACATTGAAGCATTAAGTGGCAAGATCCAGTACTAGATTAGAGACAAGGAGCCGACCACATTACTTCAGGCTCAGAATTTGGCCATTAAAATTGATAAGAATATGCAGTCTTCAAGAGAGTCAAACCTCCAGGGTTATTCAAGGTCTTCAACTCCTTTGAAAATTAATGAACCTAAAGACAAGGATCCTTTATCAGCTATAAAGGATGCCTATGAAAAACAGATGATTGAAATGAAAAGAGAGATGAAGAAAAATATGGAGGAAGCAAAACAAAAACTCTTAGCACAGTTGAAGGAAATTCAAAATAGGGTCATAACAGTTGAAAGAACGCAACCTCCGCTACCTCCTAGAACCTTCCCTGCAAAACTAACATGCAAAGAAAAAATCCCAACGATGAACAGAGGCCTCCTCATCAACTAGAGGCTGTTAATGGGGTTGAAACTTACATGCCATTTTGTAGGGCATGTGAAGACCTTCATGAAGAATCTTCTTGCTATTATGCATGCTATATTCAGGAGCATGGTTTTCTAGAGGGTTGTGGTCCTAAAGCATCATCAAGTGAGCTTGAGTACATAAACTATGTAGATGACATGCATGATATTTTCGGAGAAAGCTGGAGAGGGGCAAAAGTTAAAACAATATTCAAGAGAGCTTGAGTACATTAACGCAGTTGGACAACTTCATCCTGTCACCACAGAAACCCAGGGTCAAGTCGAAGATTATAGTCAACAATTGGATAACCTCACTAAAAACTTTGGTACTAATCCTACAAATGAGCATAATGATGATAGTTTAGAAGGTTTACTACCTTGTGACCTTTTTTCTGAAGAAGATGACTATGATCATGAGGAGGGATATAGCCATGGATGTGATACAAGTGAGGAAGAATCCCTTACATCTAAGATGGATGATAACTACGAGACTTTAATTGAAAATCAAATCTTAGAAGTTTCATGCGATGAGAGTCCTCCATGCTCTCCACCGGATGACAAATATTTGGAAAGTTGGGTCCCCTGTGATATCTTTGAAACCCAGCTTTTTGAAGAAGATTGTTTTGAGCAGAACGAGGAGTGTAGCCAGGGACTTGATACCAATGATGAGGCATCTCTCATATCCAACATAGATGGCGATGATGATTATTGGACTCTTATTGAAAATCCAACCTATGATATTTTTGAAAATATTTTTGAGAATCTCATCTATGATGTGTCCAGCGAGGGGAGTGTTTATTCTGATACTTATGAAAGTTGTAAAGAAGAACAGTTAGAGTTTTCATATGAGCAGTCAGAATTGTATTTGAGTATCTGTAATAAGGACTTGAAAAAGCAATGTGGTGAAGAATCAGATGGGATACAACTAGTTGAAGTTTTTTCTCAACCATCGTCTTCACATATAGATGTTCCTTATGTTTTGGAGCAGCTTGGGGCTTACACAACGAGTTATTATTTGATAAGCCTTGATGATCAGCATGATGGAGTAGTCGACTTGCCGCATCATCTCAATTTGTATATTAGAGCTATCCATTCATGGATAGAAGCAGCCTGCGCGAGCGCCTACCAGTTTGGGAAGAAGTTTGACGACATTATTCATGCCTATGATTCCCCATCTAGCCCGCCCATTCTGGATCATCACGCAGGTTTGCATTTTCTGGAAATTGTGTCCTTACTTTGGCTGGTAACCAAAGACAAGGAAAAACCTTTTTATATTAATAAAATGCTTAGGTGGCTACATTGGATTTATGATTACACCTAACTTTTTTTGTATCATGCTTAGAGTAGGAAAATAGGCTCCTTAAAGTGAGCGTTTACTTTAGCATTTTTCTTTATGTACTTAGAAATAAATAAATTTTTCAATGAAGTTTTTTTCTTTGAATAAAGCAACTTTTGGATCATTGGCTCTTTTTCATAAAACTTGTGCTACTAAGGTTTTCTTGTCAAGTTGAGATGTTTTTATAGGATATGGAAATCAGAGATTCTGGAGTTCTCGTATGATCTCCTTGCATAAGAGACTAGATCGAACACACGTCTCGCAATTGGAGCCAGATGTTATCCACTTATTTGTACCATAGTTGGATTAGCTGAGGAGCCGTAGGTTGAAAAACATGACCAATGTCTGATTCCAGTGTATCAGTTGATCAGTCTTCATGTCTAGCAACTATTGGCTAGTCAGTTTTTCATTTGAATATTTTTGACCATGGCCCTGCGGGGTTTGTAATAAAATGTGCTAGTAGGGTATTTTTTGAGTGGTTCGGTCTCCTGAGACGTAGAATCTCAACTAAGGTATTCCAGGGAGTTTTTTGCCCTTGACAATTATGCTTTGCCTATAGCCGAGTATAATTGATGAGGTTTTCTCCCGCTTCCTTCTATTGACCACCAAAACCAACTAGGTGGACAACGATGTACCATGCACATGTTGGATGTGCCTTGAAGATAAGAATGAAGTACTTGATGATTATATCAAGCGAGGCAACTCTTCTTCTCTTCTTCTCTCTATGAAATTTTCGCCTCCTACGGGGGATTTTGTAAGGATATGTCAGCATGAAGGTCTAGTTTTTTGTAACTTGATCACTTAAGACTTAGTCATTAGGGAAGTCCTTTCATCGAGTGTTTTTTCACTTGGATAATTAAAATTTCTTTTTAGAGATTTTAATTGTTTGAGTTTTTCACTCAAAATTACCTCCAAAGTGGTGAAAGGTGTTCTAGTGATCGAGTCCATGGGGTGTGTTGCCGCCTAATTCGCACCTCGGGTAACGTGGCAGAAATCTTCAAGCCACTGGGTGCGACCTTGGGGGCAAGCTCGAGCCAAGTGCTATCACCTGATACTCAGCTCCTCCGTCTAGGCCAACTCCTAGCGAAGCCAAGGGGGGTGGACCCTAATGAAAAGTAAAATCTAAGGTTTTTACTCTACGAGAGAAATAATTAATTCTAGGAGTTTTTATATGGAATGGATGAAATTAAGAAATTGCCAATTACCGCCAACAAAATTTAACCTTAGCAACACCTTAACTCAAACTAGATACACAAAATTCAATGACACATTGCGAGATTAACTTATGCAAAAAGGAACAGAATAGACCAGTGCCAAAATGAAAAGAGTGCTTGCAAATGTGGGTTGCTAGTGTAGTCTCAGTGAAAGTATTGCAGTGTCTCGGTTGGTAAATTTTTAATTATTAAATGAATTGATTAAGGAATGGGTAAATTGTGGGTTTGGCCCAACAAGTCAAGTCCCTTTGAACTGAGTGCTAAAGCGGTAATACCAAGTGTCCAACAGGGCGAGGATAGACCTGCTTAGAGTAGCCCCCTGACTCTGTAGTGATTACCCTTTGCAACCTCCCGAGTTCTCGAGAAAATTACTTGTGTGGATTTTCCTATTAGATCTAGTAACTCGTATCCCTTTCTGATACAGCCAACTGATCAGACAAGCTGCAGCGGTGTAGAGCATACGAGGAAGGAGTCTTGGTTTATTTGAAAGTTTTAGAACAAGTTTTCTGATTTAGAAAAAGATAAAACCCAGGAGTCTCTTTCCAGATTTAGTACTCGGGCAAGCTCTTATCCACGAACCTGTACTCGGGAAAGTGAGGGGGTTTATTTTAACTTAGCAGTGCATAACAAAATTGTTTTTGTTTTTTAATTACTACACTGCTCAAATCTTTTCCCTTATGGTACTTCGGTATAGCGCAGTGGGTAAGTATTCAGGTTACTTTTGCACAACTCAAACAAAGCATGAAATGATAAAGAAAGACAACTACGCTACTAGCATATAAGAAAACAGAAAAAGGACACCGACACAAATCCCCCAAGGGGGATGGGGACCGGGCTCTACTGAGCCTACTCAAACTTGTTTTTATTAATCGGTTACAATGCTTCAACAGAGAATGCTCTTTGGTCCTTGTTATCTGGGATCCAAAGGCTTACAACATGCAAAAGAAATAGGCCCAGCTATGGGGAAAGCCTCCTGGGAGCTCTGGATGTTCGAAAAAGCTAATTTCAGGCAGAGTTTCCTTCTCTTTTTTGATGGGCCTGCTAAAAACCAGCAAGCATATGTCAGTGAAAGATGCCCAAAAACACTTTGGAAGTGTCTTTGGGCAGCATGCAAAAATTTACAAAAAAAATCTAAGTAACAACTGATTACAAAAACAAGGAAACAACTAAGTGAGGTAAGCTAGAAAGCTTTCCTTCTTAGGATCTTTGCTTGCCTCTTGAGAAGAATGGCAAGCAAATCTTAAGCACAAAATGCTATATCAAACTTTAAAATGCATAAAAACTCTTTCAACAAGCTTTTTTAATTTTCAAAATTTTTAAACTTGCGGAAAAAGGGAAAAGTAACTAGATCTAGAATTTTAAATGTACCTTTGAAGCAGACTAGAAATAGAAACTTTTAGACATCAGATCTACCTTTGATATGACTTTAGATGCTAGATCTAATACGGAAACGTTTGAAACTGAAAGAAAATTTTAAGAAATTTGTGGATCAAAAGTTAAAGAACCTAGAGTAGAGCAAGCAATAAAGGACATAAAACACCTCCTTGTTGAGATCAGAGGGACAAAGCTTATTTTCCAATTTTACTGAAGGAAAGGTAGAGCACATTCGCTCATCAATACTCCAGCTTTAGCTTCCTGCAAAAGATTATCAACACTAGTAATGGGGATTAAAAATACCTGTGTAAATCGAAAGAGACTACAACAACAATGTAGATCCAAGCATGAAATCATACATATATCAAATAGTCTTCTTCGACTTGCAATAGAAGAGTAACCTAACAAGAATTACCTTTTATCTTTACAAAAATACCATTTCCTTCTGAAAGCAAGTTAATCCCAAACATATGCAAGCATGAAAACAAATACAGGTTACCTCACTAATGTAGAGTAAACTCTATCCAAACATCCATAGATCCCACACAGAAATTGCCTCCAAAGCCTTTTATTCACAATACTCAAGAAAACTATTACAATATTACAAGCAGAGGTTCCACCTTTTGATGATGAACAAAGGAGAAGAGACCAGCTTAAATAGGAAAAGATAGACCCAGGGGGGCCTCATCAATACTTGGAGTAGAGCTCCAGTGGTGGAGTTGATTGTGGAATAATCCAATGTTAACCTGAAGTGGGACTCAAAGTGCTGGTCACTTGGATGGATTCGATTGCATGAAGGGTATGCCACCTCTCCCATGAAGAGGTGCGCACTCAACAATATCTTACCAACTCACTCCTTGAATGCCACATGCATCAAAGCCATGCGTATCATGCCACATGAGCCAAATCGTAAATCATCAAATGGAAAGAACACATGGTTTATCTTGGTGATTCATTAGCTCCCTTAGTCAATCCAACGCCAAAAAAAACCAAACGCCAATTCCTTGGCGTGACCAACCATGACGTGAGGAAATCTGGCGAGTTGATTTATTATTTGATGTCACCCTCCATTACCCATTCGCTCACCACATATCAAATAGCAAATGATATACATGTTTTGGATTTTATGCAAAGTTCATAAGTGATGAAAAACAAAGGGGTCCACACCCATGGTGCTAGCGCATTCCTCCAAACCTATGTTTGCGTTTTCCCTTCACGCGTCAGCTCTTTCCATGGTGAATTGACGTCATGGTCACTCGCTGGCTCATGATTAAAACCAAAACCAATGCATGGTAGCTTAAAATAAACTAAGTTTATTTTTATTGTGTTGTGGATATAATGGGGCCCACTCCTTGGTTGGTGCAACTCACCTAAGCATGCTTACGATCCCCTCCATAATATAACATTCACCTTATTTTATAACCAAACTTATAATGCCTTTGGGTGGATGAATAATTGCTTCCTTCATGGGACCCCTTTGCCATGTCACTTTAATATAAAACAAATTGAATTTTGACTTATTCAAATTTGTCCTTTTGTGCCAATTTGTCCAAATTGAGCATTAAACTGCCATCTTGATGCATTTTTAGCCCAATAATGCCTCACGGGGTGCTCCAGCTGCCCGACTGATGTAGAAAGTGGCCCCATGGGTAAAGTGGACGCTCCGGGTGTGAAAATGAGTGTCCCCACTTCATAAACGGACTCCGTATCTGACTTTTATTACAATCTGAAGTTTTTTAATTAAACCATTAAAAAATGGCTTAAAAAACGGAAAAAATTATTTTTTGCGGAAATTGACGAAACTCTAGGGGGACCTAGTACATGTCCATACAACTCAATTCGAATGCCTAGCATGGTGAAAAACACCGACACGAAGGCTCTAATAACCTCCCTAGGCTGCAACACCAAGATGACTACCCCAGCTTTGGAGGTGTGAGTGAAAAACTCAGAAATTATTAGTCGTTTGTTCAACAACCAATAATAACCAAGGGAAAAAACACTCTGGGCTAGTCGGTTTGATGCTTAAGTTTGGGAAGCCGAGCCTTCTATAAAAAATTAAATGCTAGGACATTTTTTACAATTTCCCCAAGGGGGTATGAACATGCGTTACAAAAAATAAAACGACCCTGGAGGCCTGAAAGGACCTTTGAACTCTGAATATGAACAAGTATCTTGTTCATCACTGGCGGCTCACTGAAAGTCCAACTAGGTGCAGCCAAGTCGGTAACATCTGGCTCCAACTGTGGGACATGTGATTGATCTGAACTTCGTGGAAATCGATCATACGAGAAACCTAGAATCTCTGGTTCCTGCATAAAAACTAGGATAAGTCAGTCACATGTATATAGATAACCAAATGAAACAAAATAAGCGGCAGTATATGATACAAAAATGATTTTTTTTTTTTACAACTAATATACAGAAAATAATGTACAAAGTAATATACAGAAAATGAACTAAGCTAATAAATAAAGTGCGAAGAGAGGTTTAGAGAGTGATGATACAAAGATGCCCCCATGGGCATCAGATATTTTCACTGAAAAACAGTTTCAGAATCTGTCCGTTGACAAGCAGACTCTGCTTTTCCCCATCCATGTCACTGAGATAAAAAGAGTTGTCACCCGCCACATCATGAATAATGTAAGGACCCATCCATAAACTGTCAAATTTTCTGTGCTTTCTCGGCTTTTCTCTTCGTTTGTCCCAAAGTAACACCGTGTCTCCTTTCTGAAAAACCCTTGGTTTGGATGATTTGTCAAAATTTCTCTTAACCTTATCCTGATTTTTAATACTCTGATTAACGACCCTTCTTCTGACCTCATCCAACTCTATCAGCTCATTTATTCTACTCTGAAAGTCATCCTGATATGAACCTGAATCTTGTAGAGTTTGATACACTGGTAACTGAAGATGAATAGGCAAAGTCACATTCACGCCATAAACCAACTCGAAAGGAGATTTTCCCGTTGCACTTTTCTTAGTAATTCTATCCGCCCAAAGTGCAAACTTGATTTTACTATCCCATGCCTTCTTGTTGTCACCAACAATCTTTTTTACGATGGTCATCAAGTTTTTATTGCATGACTCAGCCAGACCATTTCCCTGGGGATAGTAATTTGAGGAATGGGATAGGATGATGCCATATTTAAAGAAAAACGAAGACATTGCTACTGAATTGAAAGCTTTGGCATTATCTGTGGTTATCTTAGCAGGAACCCCAAATCTAGTGATGATTTTGTCTTCCAGGAAGTCCATAACCACTTTTTCAGTTGTTGCTTTAGTAGGTATGGCCTCTACCCACTTGGTAAAATAATCTGTTGCTGTTAAAATCCAAGTATAACTAGTACTTGAATTGTCTTTAAATTTCCTAATGAAATCAAGACCCCATTGCTGAAAAGGGGCATGGATTACTACCGGCTTTAGGGGTAATGCGGCAAGCTTCTGTTTTCCTGTGAACAGTTGACATTTTTGGCAATTCCTAATAGACTTGTGCACATCAGTAAATAAAGTGGGCCAATAGTATCCGACTCTAACGATTTTGTGAGCTGTGGTTTTGGCTGCAAAGTGGCCACCACAAAATCCTGAATGAAACTCCTCCAGGAGTCTTCGAGATTCTTTTCCATCCACACACCTAAGTATGAGACCATTCGGGTTTTTCCAACCCAGTCCCTCTTGGGTGAGGCAGTACTTAGTGGCTTGCAATCTTAGTGATCTTCTCTTGTGGCCCATTAGATGATCGGGACATGTTAAGTTGAGGAGGTAGAATATAATGTCGGCATACCACTGTTGTTGTTGAAGATGTTGAATTCTAGTTGAAATTGATGATGCTGGTGAACTGTTTTGACAGACCATACCTAAGGCTTGTTCATTTCCCTCTGTCATCATCTTGGCAAGTCATTGCCCCTTGATTAATTTAGTGGGTTTGATCTCCAAGTCATATTCCTGGATCTTTGATACCCACTTTCCCCTTATACCAAGGCAATCTTGCTGAGACAAGATATCCTTCACAGCTGAATGAGGGACATAGCCAACCACTTTGGAGTAACCTATATAAGTTCTGAAGTGTTTCAAAGATTTGACAAGGGCATAGGCTTGTTTTTCCATGGTAGTGTACTTAAGTTCAGAATTCTGCAAGGATCTACTCATGAATGCAATGGGTTGTTCTTGACAACCCTCTTTGTTCTTCTGCAACAAAACTCCGACAATTGTGTCTTCTGATGCAAATGAGAAAATCTGGAAGTCTTTGGAATAATTAGGACTTATCAAAACAGGAGACCTAGAGATGCAGTCTTTTATGGATGCAAAAGATTCTTTACCTTCTTTATCCCATTCAAACTTAGCATCTTTCTTTAGTAGCTTCTGCATAGGTTTCATCAATTCTGCTAAGTTTGGTATGAATCTCCTTATAAAGTTGACCTGACCATTGAAGGACTGTAGGGATTTCTTGTTATGGGGTAAGGAAACTTTCTTTATAGCTTTTACTCTCTCTGGGTCAATTTTGACCCCATCTTTGGAAATGATGTGTCCAAGCAACTTACCCTTATCAACTCCTAGTGTTGACTTAGCTGGGTTCAATGATATGCCAAACTTCCTGCATCTCTCAAACACTTTTCTGAGATGAGATACATGGTTAGATCTTTCTTTTGAAAAAACAGTAAGGTCATCCTGGTAGATTTCTATTATTTTCCCAATTAGCTCATTGAAAGCGTAATCCATGGCTCTTTGGAATGTTGCACCTGCATTCAAAAGACCAAAAGGCATCCTTAAATACTCAAATGTTCCCCAAGGTGAGGTGAAGGTGGTTTTGTGTCGATCCTCCTGTTTTACTAGCACCTGGTTATATCCTGAGAAATCATCTAGCATGGACATTATACCAGATCCAGTTACTCTTTGCAGTAATGTTTCCATATCAGGTAGAGGGTAATTGTCCTTTATGCATGAAATATTCAAGTTTCGAAAATCGATGCATATCCTCAATTGCCCATTCTTTTTTCTTACCACAACCAAGTTTGAGCACCACGATGAATCTCTGGTAGGTGCAATGATGCCAGCTGCCAACATTTTCTGTAGTTCTTTCTGGACCATGGAAGCCAACTTGGGATTTATTCTTCTAAGTTTTTGCCGAAAAGGTTTAGCTTCAAACCTTAGGGGGATAGTTTGTTGGAATACGTCATTCCGATAGGCTTTTAACTCATCATATGTAAAAGCAAACACATCTCTGTACTCCTTTACTAACTCTATTAAATCTTTTCTTTCTTTATTAGAAGTACCTTTTCCAATTTTTATATTTCTTGGTTATTCATCAGTACCAATGTTTATTTCTATGTAATCATCCAACTTTATTGCTTCTTTCTTTTTATATCTGTCTTGTCTATCAAAAGTGTGCTCCCATTCAATAACATTCATGGGAATAGGGTTTCTTGGCTGATCCTCTTGTTCAACATGAGAGCTTTGCTCATCCTGATAGTTGATCTGACAGTCGGCAAATTCATGCATATTGTTAATAAATCTTATGATCTGATCGTCATCTTGAAAAACTTGCAAATGATCAAGGTTATCGGGGATTGAAGGCCTGAAATTTATTTCAAATTTTCCATCTTCTTTTATCAATTCCTCTGTGAACTCTAATGTCGAAGCTGCAACTGCAAGTCTATCTGCCTCACTATTTTCAGCGCGGGGAACCGCTATAAGGTCTAATGCACTGAAATATCCCATGATGGCCCAAACTGTATTTCGATACTTTTTAAGCCTTTCACTTTTACATGCAAAAGTTTTCTTAACTTGGGAAATAATTAGATCTGAATCATCTTTGATACTTAACACTCTGATACCCATATCCTTAGCAATCTCAAGTCCTAAGACTAGTGCTTCATACTCCGCCACATTATTGGAAGCATCAAATTCAAGTCTGTAAGCAAAATTGAATTTCTTGTTTGAGGGTGAAGTTAAGACTATACTGGCTCCTTTTCCAGTTTTGGAAAAGGCTCCATCAAAACTCATTCTCCATAGCTCATCATACTCCTCATCATTAGCCTTTTCTCTGATGGGTATAAGATAATTGGCATAGATAGCATGGTTTCCCAGGTTATCTGTCTCACAAATATAGTCATTATCTGGCTCATCAGGATCTTCTACATGATACTTTCTTTCCTTTTCTCTATATAACTTGACATGTGCATCTTCAGAAGCAGGAATCATGGCGTAAGTCCAGTCCATTTGAATAGATCCTTCCAAAGATGCAGCGCATTTTCTCGATAACAACATTCCCCATCTGTCAGGAACATCTATGACTACTATGTCCATGGTTACACCTATGTCAGGGTATGCTGCTAGTTTGACTGGAAAATTTAGAATTATACCCACGACATCGATTTCTCTTGAATCCATGGCGCATACATTTTGGTAAGGCCTTGAGATAGTTAAGCCCATTTGTTCCATGACTTTTCTAGTCATGATGTTTGATGACGCACCTGAATCAAGCATGCAATTGTGCAACAATTTGTTCTTTGCAATCAAAGAAATGTAGAAAGCAGGATGATCTTCTTTATTAGGATCCCTACTATGCAAGATAATGGGGACATCTTCATTGAAGTTACTCAGCTTCTTGGAAAAAATTTCTTTAGGTTTATCCTTCTCATTTTCTTTTGAGTTGACCAGTTTCTCTTTAGGATTCTCAATAGTTGTTTCCTCATATTTTTCAACTATATTCTCCTTAGGTTCTGCTACGGTTTTCATAAAAATATCTCTTTGACTTGGAATTTTGAGGATCTCAATTACAGGGACAGAAATCTTAGCACTTGACAACCAATTACCCAAATCAATGTTTAGATCTAGAGGGGGAGGAGTTTTTACCTTTGGCATATGCTGACTTGACTTGGTTGGGATCATGTTTTTCTTCTTCTGATAAACCACTCCTTTGTACCTCTCCATAATCTGTTCAGGTGAAGGCTTTTCGCCAAAAATCTTAGTAGCATTATCCTTTTCCTGACTGTAGTCCTTGGCTTGCTTCCATTTTTCTTTTGAAAAATGATGAACTTGCCCTACATTGTTTATATAGTCATGACCTCTAGAATGTCCTACAAAGTTATTCATTTCCATCTGTTCATGTTCCATAATGTAGCAGAATTTTGGACAAGTAGATTCTTCATGAAGTTCATCAC
Source organism: Pseudotsuga menziesii (assembly GCA_001517045.1). NCBI lineage: Eukaryota > Viridiplantae > Streptophyta > Pinopsida > Pinales > Pinaceae > Pseudotsuga > Pseudotsuga menziesii. Next base: position 217,583 of record LPNX010412958.1, read on the forward strand.
AAGGCCGACAATAGGGAGGAACTTCATCACTCACCATGTTGTTTGTTTCAAGTTGATTTGGAGGTCTCTGCTCATAAGGAGGATACTTCTTTTTCCACTCCTGGTTTTGTCTAGGCTGGAATTTTTTATGATTTTGAGAAACCTGTGCTTTTTCCATGTTGTTTATCCTATTTTGCATAGCATTCATCTGGGAAGTACAATTTATCATCATTTGTTTCATCATGTCAGTTACTTCTTTCATTGATTCCTTGCCTTCATCTTTTCCTTCAGGCTCTACTGTTTTTTCTTTGGTATCCTGAGTTTTGGAAGATGAAGTGGTCCCTCTAACAAATCCTGGAATGTTAGACTTTCCTGCAGATTGCATGTTTCTGTCAATCTTCTCAGCTATTTCCATGGCTTTCTTCAGGTTGTCAGGTTCTTTGTCTCTAAGTTGGTACCTCATTTCTCCCTCGAATGCTTCTGTGTAATATATGAGAATTGAGGTATCTGATGGTTTAATATCAGCCGGGCATTTGCCCACCATATCTCTGAACTTTTTATTGAACTCTTCTATGGTTTCGCTTTCCTTCTTTTTAGTGTTTGTTAAGGCAGCCAAAAGGTGCCTTTTCTCTTTTTTATCCCCCCATCTTTTATTGAAAGCAGTTTCAAATTCCTGGAAGGTCTTGATACCATCGTCATCCAGGGAGGTGAACCATTCAAAGGCATCAGCTTCAACAGATAAGGCAAACAACCTCATCTTTACATCTTCATGGTTGACGTTGTGACACCATTTATTGTAGCACTGCGAAAAAGCCAACAAATGAGACTTAGCAGTTATAGCATTGTTTCCATAAAAAGATGGAACCTTCTCAATGGCTTTATTTGGGATGTTATGAGGCTGCCCAATTATGGCAGAATAATCCAGAGGTTTAAATAAAGTACCCATGGTACTGTGTGAATTATTTGATTGAGAAGTATCAACAAATAAAAGGTGAATATCTAAGATTGACTCAGATGAAAGATCGTCAAGGATCTTACGAGAAGCTGGTTTGCTTTTCCTCCTATGGTAAACCTTTTCAGGCTCAGGAATGAACTGAAGCAAGCCTTCAGAGTTTCTTCTCGTAGAACGCCTAGGTAAAATTAAAGGTAGCGGGGTCGCCAGATGACTTGAGTAAGTTGATTAAACTACAACATTCATCAAACAAAGAGAAAACAAGAATGAAAACTCAAAAAGTCGTATTCCGGGAATAGAAAGATTTATCCCCGGCAAGGGCGCCAAAATGTTGCCGCCTAATTCGCACCTCGGGTAACGTGGCAAAAATCTTCAAGCCACTGGGTGCGACCTTGGGGGCAAGCTCGAGCCAAGTGCTGTCACCTGATATTCAGCTCCTCCGTCTAGGCCAACTCCTAGCGAAGCCAAGGGGGGTGGACCCTAATGAAAAGTAAAATCTAAGGTTTTTACTCTACAAGAGAAATAATTAATTCTAGGAGTTTTAATATGGAATGGATGAAATTAAGAAATTGCCAATTACCGCCAACAAAATTTAACCTTAGCAACACCTTAACTCAAATTAGATACACAAAATTCAATGACACATTGCGAGATTAACTTATGCAAAAAAGAACAAAAATAGACCAGTGCCGAAATGAAAATAGTGCTTGCAAATGTGGGTTGCTTGTGTAGTCTCAGTGAAAGTATTGCAGTGTCTCGGTTGGTAAAATTTTGAATTATTAAATGAATTGATTAAGGAATGGGTAAATTGTGGGTTTGGCCCAACAAGTCAAGTCCCTTCGAACTGAGTGCTAAAGCGGTAATACCAAGTGTCCAACAGGGCGAGGATAGACTTGCTTAGAGTAGCCCCCTGACTCTGTAGTGCTTACCCTTTGCAACCTCCCGAGTTCTCGAGAAAATTACTTGTGTGGATTTTCCTATTAGATCTAGTAACTCGTATCCCTTTCTGATACAACCAACTGATCAGACAAGCTGCAGCGGTGTAGAGCATACGGGGAAGGAGTCTTGGTTTATTTTTAAAGTTTTAGAACAAGTTTTCTGATTTAGAAAAATGATAAAACCCAGGAGTCTCTTTCTAGATTCAGTACTCAGGAAAGCCCTTATCCACGAACCTGTACTCGGGAAAGCGAGGGGGTTTATTTTAACTTAGCAGTGCATAACAAAATTGTTTTTGTTTTTTAATTACTACACTGCTCAAATCTTTTCCCTTATGGTACTTCGGTATAGCGCAGTGGGTAAGTATTTAGGTTACTTTTGCAAAACTCAAACAAAGCATGAAATGATAAAGAAAGACAACTACGCTACCAGCATATAAGAAAACAGAAAAAAGGACACCGACACAAATCCCCCAAGGGGGATGGGGACCGGGCTCTACCGAGCCTACTCAAACTTCTTTTTATTAATCGGTTACAATGCTTCAGCAGAGAATGCTCTTTGGTCCTTGTTATCTGGGATCCAAAGGTTTACAACATGCAAAGGAAATAGGCCCAGCTAAGGGGAAAGTCTCCTGGGAGCTCCGGATGTTCGAAAAACTATTTTCGGGCAGAGTTTCCTTCTCTTTTTTGATGGACCTGCTAAAAACCAGCAAGCATATGTCAGTGAAAAATGCCCAAAAACACTTTGGAAGTGTTTTTGGACAACATGCAAAAAATTACAAAAAAATCTAAGTAACAACTGATTACAAAAACAAGGAAACAACTAAGTGAGGCAAGCTAGAAAGCTTGCCTTCTTAGGATCTTTGCTTGCCTCTTGAGAAGAATGGCAAGCAAATCTCAAGCACAAAAATGCTAGATCAAACTTTAAAATGCACAGAAACTCTTTCAACAAGCTTTTTTAATTTTCAAAATTTTTAAACTTGCGGAAAAAGGGAAAAGTAACTAGATCTAGAATTTTAAATGTACCTTTGAAGCAGACTAGAAATAGAAACTTTTAGACATCAAATCTACCTTTGATATGACTTTAGATGCTAGATCTAATATGGAAACATTTGAAACCGAAAGAAAATTTTAAGAAATTTGTGGATCAAAATTCAAAGAACCTAGAGTAGAGCAAGAAATAAAGGACAGAAAAAGCTTCCTTGGTGAGATCAGAGGGACAAAGCTTATTTTCAAATTTTACTGAAGGAAAGGTAGAGCACATTTGCTCATCAATACTCCAGCATTCGCTTCCTGCAAAAGATTATCAACACTAGCAATGGGGATTAAAAAATACCTGTGTAAACCGAAAGAGACTACAACAACAATGTAGATCCAAGCATGAAATCATACATATATCAAATAGTCTTCCTCGACTTGCAATAAAAGAGTAACCTAACAAGAATTACCTTTTATCTCTACAAAAATACCATTTCCCTCCGAAACCAAGTTAATCCCAAACATATGCAAAGCATGAAAACAAATACAGGTTACCTCACAAATGTAGAGTAAACTCTATCCAAACATCCATAGATCCCACACAGAAATTGCCTCCAAAGCCTTTTATTCACAATACTTCAAGAAAACTATTACAATATTACAAGCAGAGGTTCCACCTTTTGATGCTGAACAAAGGAAAAGAGACCAACTTATATAGGAAAAGGGAGACCCAAGGGGGCCTCATCAATACTTGAAGTAGAGCTCCAATGGTGGAGTTGATTGTGGAATAATCCAACGTCAACTTGAGGTGGGACTCAAAGTGCTGGTCCCTTGGATGGATTCGATTGCATGAAGGATACGCCACCTCTCCCATGAAGAGGTGCGTACTAAACAAGATCTTACCAACTCGCTCCTAGAATGCCACATGCACCAAAGCCATGCGTAATCATGCCACATCCCAATCTACGTTTATATGCTAATACATTCGCGTGGGCTTGGGGTGATACTTTGGTTTATTTGTCATATGAGCCAAATCGTAAATCATCAATACGGAAAGAACACATGGTTTATTTTGGTGATTTGTTAGCTCCTTAGTAAATCCTGTTGTCGCCTGAAACTGGCACGTGGGTGCCGAAAACCCAAACCGCGGGCGCGTCGGCCCGGCGACAACTTCTCGAGAGAGAGGCCAATGTCACCACACCTTCTCTCTCCTCGCGTTAGGCTGGCTCTTCTCCAGCTCTAGGGGGTTTCCCTAAGTTCGGATCTCTAAGGTAGGGTGCTCTGAAGAGGCTGCCTTAGAGGAACTCGGGTAGCAAAAAGGAAAATGATTCGGATTGATGGGCAGGAAGGGAAGGGAGGATCAGTCCTCGAGGGAAGGCCAGTGCCTGTACCAGAAGGGTAAATGGGGTTAGAAGGGGACTCAGAAGAGCTTTGTGTTTCGTGGAAGTGAGACTAAGCTGGTCCGTTCCATAATCAGAGACTAGGAGAATGGGAGTATAACTGACTACTTTCCATTACTCCCAGACTTCTAAGAACATAATGGCAACAAGTAACTTGGCAGCCACAAATGCTTGCCCAACGTGCTAGATTGTTAGCCCTCTATGCTGGCTTGGTCTATAACTTTATGAAAACTTGAAGCTACAACGGAGAAACCCAACATATCCCAAAAATACTCAACATGATATTTTTTCTTTATTGACTCTGGGGAAAAATCCTGCCAGCCCAAAAACATTCCATCTTACATTGAAGAAGGTTGGTCCTTTTTATAGACCAAAGACCTCTTATTCTTTTTCAAAAAAGAAAAATAAAATAAAATAATAAACAAGAGAGAAAAAGTGGAACTAGATCCACATTTTTCTCCAATCTAAAATTGACTAAATCTACTTCATCCTATCAAACTTTATTTTATTGGCAAAAACTCACTTAACTAAAGCTCCAAGTCTTTCACGATATCCCAGGTGGACTTGTTCTAAAGGTTTGAAATATTCAGTCAAAAAGGGGCGCCACGCCACATGTCAACAAATTGGTCATTTTCAAAATATAGAACTGGTCCCTCGATCTAGCAGCGGATTCTTCAAACAGCGAATATGTTACCTGACTGATCTTATAGTAGTAAAACAAATTGCCAATTTCAGACTCAAAGTTACCACTGCCAAAGTTGAAAAAGGAGTTAAGCGTGCCAAGTGTATGGATTAACCAAACTTAGAACTCAGGCTTGGCTGCTAATGATGGGAAAATCACATATAGAACCGGCCCTTGAGCCTTCCAAACTCCACATATCAGTGAGAAGACTGCCCAGTGGTGGCGTTTTTTTTTAAAACTTTGGCGTGTTCTGGCAAAGGAATCGTATGCCCACAAGTCGAACTGTTCAAGCTGCTATCGTGGCATTCATTTTCGTCCGGATCTGTGGGTGGTAACTCGTGACCTCCAATCTGGAAATCTACAAGCCGCTGGTTGCAAAAATCTTCAAATCGTGCCAACGTCAATCGGCTGCCAATTGACAAATTGATAACCCGAGCTTGACCATCGCTTCGAAGATGTCGATCACATATACATAATGAGTAATTTACGGATGACGGTGAAGGATGTTCATTAGTGCCCACGATATTAAGCTCGGTAAGCACCTTCTTCACAACTTCTATCTGCTGTTTTTGCCAGCGAATGTCTACGTGTACCAACAAGTGGGTAGGAGAGCTGCTCCGAGCTCGGCGTTGAAACAAAAGGGCTCCAGTCAATTTATTAGCAGTTTAAAAAGCCGTTCATTCAGCTGCTCAAAGATGAAACTTGTAGGTGGACGGATTCCATAAGTCGTGGCTCTCTGTCGGCGGCTCCATTATGCTTTCATCAGTTGCCAAAGATTGTGGATCCCCGATTCAAATTTGTAATGCCTGCCATAAAAATATAAACAACGTTGGCAGAAAAATGTTTGGCTGTCTCACAGTTTGCCAGGGAGAGATATGAAGTCAGAACAATGAGCTGGTGGTCGTCAGTCTACTCGGCAAAATCGGTTGTCAATACACGTGCCTACAAAACAAGAATATTTGGTATAGGTGTTCCATGAAATCCTCATCCTAACTGGATTTTTGCTTGTCGAGCTTCTTGATCAATTTTATCGATGAGATGATCCTACTTGCAGCGGCACGAATTTCAAATCATTGGCTCTTTGTGCAAATTTTAATGTGTTGTGCGTTTCCTCCGTGTTACTTTCTTCACGCTCTTTGAGGGATGCCTGGGATTGTATGGACATGGGACTATCTTGAAAACCCTTTGTAACTTCTGCCCTCTCACAAGAAGGAACATTTCTCTTAAGAGCGGATTTTTCATCTTCAATACAAGGCAGGACCAAATTGCTGCCCAAAGACTCATTTCTGTCAGCATTATCAGCAGATGAAATGGCATCCAATCTTGCTCGCCCACCCATATTCAAGGACATATCAGTTCCAATAAAGCCTGAAGCAGTTAAACCATTATGAAATTTGTCTAGTCCACTGGATAGTTCAACAATCTGTTCAGAGCTTCCAATATTCATCATTTGTTGACCATGGGACAATGATATAGTCCCATTGGTTTCACTAGATTCAATTTGCAATGATACAAAGTTCTGCCTTCCTTGAATTTCATCAGGATCGCAAGCTGCCACGCTGCCATTTTCTAAACCCTTACAAGGCCTTAACCCATCCACTCTGGACATCTCATATATCATACTTTGAGAAAGAACCCGAGATTCAAATTGAGGACCATCATTTATTGCATTATTGAGTTGCATATGGAGAAAATCCTGAGCACCATAGTTGTTTTCTGTGGTGTCGTATAAAGTGTTTTCTTTGTTAGAATTAAATCCATCTGTCCCATGATAGTCATTCTCAGACTGGTTTTGCTCTGAAGAAAATGACATTGTAGATTGCTCTTGACCAGTGTTTTTATCTCTATATTTATTTCTTCTGCTGCTGTCAAAATAGGCATTAGAATGTTCAAAGAGATTTGCATAAATGACTCTAGGAATATAACCTGGCTGGTTTGATATGCTTAAGAATGGACAAGTTACAGATCTACCATAAGAACCTCGAAGAGATATTCGCCACACAAGATAGGCAGAATGTTGCCTTAACCATACATCAATACCGCTGATGTGAAATGCATGGCCACAAGTAGGCAAGACCCGCAACATGTCCTTCTCTTCATATTCTCCAAGGCATACTGTACATCTATATTTGTGCAGTAGATAGTGATCTCTAACATTAGTTTTTACGACCCCAACATATGCCAACTCCACCAGTTTGATTGTTGTTAACAGCGTGTAAGCACAAGTGGTGAAGGCACTTTTACAATTCTGAAAGAGCTTTGATAATTTGTGCTCCCACTCTTGAATTGGAAAGTCTATGTTGTGTTGTTGAACTCAGGAGCCTCTGCTAATCTGGAAACAAAACCTTTGGGATAGACCCGACATTACGGAGCTCCTTTGCAAAAGACCTCACTCCAGCAATAGACTGAATATGATTTTCTGCATAAACTAGCATTCTTTCATTCTTCTGAACATCAAGTTACCGTTTAGGTGGTAAGATCTGGCTCCATGGAGGATGCGTGCTCTCGGAGAGAGCATGTGAGAACCTCAGCTTCTCTGAGTATTCGCAGACCAACTTGAAAGAAAAAGGTGATGGGATGGCTTCATTCACATCCCATACTTTATTACAAAACAAAGAACATGCTGCAAATTAAATGCTCATGCAAGAGCTTATTTTTCTTCCTACCTACCTACTCTATCACAAATTTAGAAACTGTTAAGTATATGCATACAGCCAATGGAGCCATTCAAGCATCTTTACTATTCCAAATTTCCTTTTCTAAACTTGGTCAGTGAAAGAAACACGAGTATATTCATCATTAGATAACTATGCCTTGCAATTTGCTCATGAATGAAGCTAAACTGTAACATCAGATTGTGAGGCAAAAAGAAGTTATACTAGGAAGAGTCAAACCGTGCACAAGAAGACTCTATCCACTGGTTGATAGGGCTCACATACAGCCCTTCATTGTCAAACTGCTCAAGCTGATCTGTAGAAACAACATCATTACCTTCAATATGATGAACTTGAGACAAGTCCACATCTTCAGCGTGAAGTTGTTCAGGAACTTGGGGTAGCTTCCCATCTTCTATTTCAGCCATATCCGGGATCTCTTCAGTAATGTCTTCGATCAAGGGTTCTGATAATACTCCCTTGCTCAGATCGTCAACGATCTGTTCTTTAAGCTCAGGATGGAGCCTAGGGATGAGGGCATCATATTCTTTAGCAAGCTGCTCAATCTCATCAATCGTTCCATCGTGCCAGCGAAGGAGAAACCTCTCGAAGAAATTTGCGACTGAATTTATGGATTCATCCAAAAGGCGATAGAACCAGATCATTGCATCCCTTTCTAAAGTTATAGCAAAAACGACCATAATATCATCCATAATATCATCCTCATGATGAACATTAAAATCAGCCATCAGTTTGCACTTTGCAGAGAGAGGCAATATGATGGATGGCTGAAACACCAACATTTCCGTAAAATTTGGGAAGAATGTCATGTACCTTCCCACAGTCATAGCACTAATTAGGAAATCCGTGGATTTTTGAGAAATCCAGCGGGCTGTAAGCCTTGTGTGCCAAATATCATGCGGTTCTCCCATAATCAAACAATGAGGTACTTAATTTGAAAAATGTTTTTAATCATACCTCAGACCAAACCATGGAGTCGCCAAGGTGAGCTTGAAAGCCTTCTGATGAGTGTGCTCACCTGTACACCCAATAGGATCTTCATATCTGCAAAAGGACAAGGGCTCTGTCCCTTAGTGGAGTTGCCATGTGAGAAGAAGAATCTGCAATGTAATCTCCCACAGATGTCAATGAAGCATAGTCTTCAAAATTCGGGAACTGGACTTTGTCCCCGGCAGTGGTGCGAAAATGTTGTCGCCCGAAACTGGCACGCGGGTGCCGAAATCCCAAACCACGGGTGCGCCGGCCCGACGACAACTTCTTGAAAGAGAGGCCAATGTCACCACACCTTCTCTCTCCTCGCTTCAAGCTGGCTCTTCTCCAGCTCTAGGGGGGTTTCCCTAAGTTCGGATCTCTAAGGCAGGTGCAGTTGAGGGCAGGGTGATCTGAAGAGGCTGCCTTAGAGAAACTCGGGTAGCAAAAAGGAAAATGATTCGGATTGATGGCAGGAAGGGAAGGGAGGATCAGTTCTCGAGGGAAGGCCAGTCCCTGTACCAGAAGGGGACTCAGAAGAGCTTTGTGTTTCGCGGAAGTGAGACTAAGCTGGTCCGTTCCATAATCAGAGGCCAGGAGAATGGGAGTATGACTAATTACTTTCCATTACTCCCAAACCTCCAAGAACATAACGGCAACAAGCAACTTGGCAGCCGCAAATGCTTGCCCAACGTGCTAGATTGTTAGCCCTCTATGCTGGATTGGTCTATAACTTTATGAAAACCTGAAGCTACAACGGAGAAACCCAACATATCCCAAAAATACTCAACATAATATTTTTTCTTTATTGACTCTGGGGAAAAATCCTCCTAGCCCAAAAACATTCCATCTTACATTGAAGAAGGTTGGTCCTTTTTATAGACCAAAGACCTCTTATTCTTTTTCAAAAAATAAAAATAAAATAAAATAATAAACAAGAGAGAAAAAGTGGAACTAGATCCACCTTTTTCTCCAATCTAAAATTGACTAAATCTACTTCATCCTATCAAACTTTATTTTATTGGCAAAAGCTCACTTAACTAAATCTCCAAGTCTTTCACGATATCCCAAGTGGACTTGTTCTAAAGGTTTGAAATATTCAGTCAAAAAGGGGTGCCACGCCACATGTCAACAAATTGGTTGTTTTCAAAATATTGAACTGGTCCCTCGATCTAGCAGCGGATTCTTCAAACAGCCAATATGTTACCTAACTGATCTTATAGTAGTAAAACAAATTGCCAATTTCAGACTAAAAGTTACCGCTGCCAAAGTTGAAAAAGGAGTTAAGCGTGCCAAGTGTATGGGTTAACCAAACTTAGAACTCAAGCTTGGCTGCCAATGATGGGAAAATCACATATAGAATTGGCCCCCGAGCCTTCCAAACTCCACATAGCAGCGAGAAGACTGCCCAGTGGTGGCATTTTTTTTTTAAATTTGGCGTGTTCTGGCAAAGGAATCGTATGCCCACAAGTCGAACTGTTCAAGCTGCTACTGTGGCATTCATTTTCGTCCGGATCTGTGGGTGGTAACTCGTGACCTCCAATCTGGAAATCTACAAGCCGCTGGTTGCAAAAATCTTCAAATCGTGCCAACGTTAATCGGCTGCCAATTGACAAATTGATAACCCGAGCTTGGCCACCGCTTCGAAGATGTCGATCACATATACATAATGAGTAATTTACGGATGGCGGTGAAGGATGTTCATTAGTGCCCACGATATTAAGCTCTGCAAGCACCTTCTTCACAGCTTCTGTCTGCTGTTTTTGCCAGAGAATGTTTACATGTACCAACAAGTGGGTAGGAGAGCTGCTCCGAGCCTGGCGTTGAAACAAAAGGGCTCCAGTCAACTTATTAGCAGTTTAAAAAGCCGTTCATTCAGCTGCTCAAAGATGAAACTTGTAGGTGGATGGATTCCATAAGTTGTAGCTCTCTGCCGATGGCTCCATTATGCTTTCATCAGTTGCCAAAGATTGTGGATCCCCGATTCAAATTTGTAATGCCTGCCATAAAAATATAAACAACGTTGGCAGAAAAATGTTTGGTTGTCTCAGTTTGCCGGGGAGAGATATGAAGTCAGAACAATGAGCTAGTGGTCGTCAGTCTACTCGGCAAAATCGGCTGTCAATACACGTGCCTGCAAAACAAGAATATTTGGTAGAGGTGTTCCATGAAATCCTCATCCTAACTGGATTTTTGCTTGTCGAGCTTCTTGATCAATTTTATCGATGAGATGATCCTATTTGCAGCGGCACGAATTTCAAATCATTGGCTCTTTGTGCAAATTTTAATGTGTTGTGCGTTTCCTCCATGTTACTTTCTTCACAATCTTTGAGGGATGCCTGGGATTGTATGGACATGGGACTATCCTGAAAACCCTTTGTAACTTCTGTCCTCTCACAAGAAGGAACATTTCTCTCAAGAGCAGATTTTTCATCTTCAATACAAGGCAAGACCAAATTGCTGCCCAAAGACTCATTTCTGTCAGCATTATCAGCAGATGAAATGGCATCCAATCTTGCTCGCCCACCTATATTCAAGGACATATCAGTTCCAATAAAGCCTGAAGCAGTTGAACCATTATGAAATTTGTCTAGTCCACTGGACAGTTCAACAATCTGTTCAGAGCTTCCAATATTCATCATTTGTTGACCCTGGGACAATGATATAGTCCCATTGGTTTCACCAGATTCAATTTGCAATGATACAAAGTCCTGCCTTCCTTGAATTTCATCAGGATCGCAAGCTGCCATGCTGCCATTTTCTAAACCCTTACAAGGCCTTAACACATCCACTCTGGGCATCTCATATATCATACTTTGAGAAAGAACCCGAGATTCAAATTGAGGACCATCATTTATTGCATTATTGAGTTGCATATGGAGAAAATCCTGAGCTCCACAGTTGTTTTCTGTGGTGTAGTATAAAGTATTTTCTTTGTTAGAATTAAATCCATTTGTCCCATGACAGTCATTCTCAGACTGGTTTTGCTCTGAAGAAAATGACATTGTAGATTGCTCTTGACCAGTGTTTTTATCTCTATATTGATTTCTTCTGCTGCTGTCAAAATAGGCATTAGAATGTTCAAACAGATTTTCAGAAATGACTCTAGGAATATAACCTGGCTGGGTTGATATGCTTAAGAATGGACAAGTTACAGATCTACCATAAGAACCTCGAAGAGATATTCGCCACACAGGACAGGCAAAATGTTGCCTTAACCATACATCAATACAGCTGATGTGAAATGCATGGCCATAGGTAGGCAAGACCCGCAACATGTCCTTCTCTTCATATTCTCCAAGACATACTGTACATCTATATTTGTGCAATAGACAGTGATCTCTAACATCAGTTTTTACAACCCCAGCGTATGCCAACTCCACCAGTTTGATTGCTGTTAACAGCGTGTAAGCACAAGTGGTGAAGGCACTTTTACAATTCTTAAAGAGCTTTGATAACTTGTGCTCCCACTCTTGAATTGGAAAGTCTATGTTGTGTTGTTGAACTCAGGAGCCTCTGCTAATATGGAAACAAAACCTTTGGGACAGACCCGACATTACGGAGCTCCTCTGCAAAAGACCTCACTCCAGCAATAGACTGAATATGATTTTCTTGATAAACTAGCATTCTTTCATTCTTCTGAACATCAAGTTACCGTTTAGGTGGTAACAAATCCAACACCAAACGCCAATTCCTTAGCGTGACCAACCATGATGTGAGGAAATCTGGCGAGTTGATTTATTATTTGATGTAACCCTCCATTACCCATTCGCTCACCACATATCAAATAGCATAGGATATACATGTTTTGGATTTTATGCAAAGTTCATAAGTGATGAAAAAACCATTCACTTACCACATATCAAATAGCATAGGATATACATGTTTTGGATTTTATGCAAAGTTCATAAGTGATGAAAAAACAAAAGGGGTCCACACCCATGGTTTCGCGCATTCCTCCAAACCTATGTTTGCGTTTTCCCTTCATAATATAACATTCACCTTATAAAATAACCAAACTTATAATGCCTTTGGGTGGATGAATAATCGCTTCCTTCATGGGACCCCTTTGCCATGTCACTTTAATATAAAACAAATTGAATTTTGACTTATTCAAATTTGTCCTTTTGTGTCAATTTGTCCAGATTTAGCATTAAAATGCTATTTTTATGCACTTTTAGCCCAAATAATGCCTCACGGGGTGCTCCGGCTGATGTAGAAAGTGGTCCCTCTGGTAATGTGGGCACTCCGGGTGTGAAAACGAGTGTCCCCATGTCAGAAATGGACTCCGTATCTGACTCTTATTACAATCTGAAGTTTTTTAATTAAACCATTAAAAATGGCTTAAAAAACGGAAAAAAATATTTTTTGCGGAAATAGACGAAACTCTAGGGTGACCTAGTACATGTCCATACGACTCAATTCGAATGCCTAGCATGGTGAAAAACATCGACACGAAGGCTCTAATAACCTTCCTAGGCTGATACACCAAGATGACTACCCCAGCTTTGGAGGTGTGAGTGAAAAACACAGAAATTATTAGTCGTTTCTTCAACAACCAATAATAACCAAGGGAAAAAACACTCTGGGCTAGTCGGTTTGATGCTTAAGTCTGGGAAGCCGAGCCTTTTATAAAAAATTAAATGCTAGGACATTTTTTACAATTTTCCCAAGGGGGTATGAACATGTGTTACAAAAAATAAAACGGTCATGGAGGCCTGAAAGGACTTCTGAACTCTGAATATGAACAAGTATCATGTTCATCATTGGCGGCTCACTGAAAGTCCAACTAGGTGCAGCCTAGTCGGTAACATGTTGTTAGGGTCAGAACTGGCCCCTGACTTGTGGATCGGATGGATGATATGATCAGACCAAACCGGTGGGAATCCTTCACGCACTACGTGATTGAAGAGATTAGCCAAGTAGCTAACCAGAACCCGGAGACCATGCTTGAAGAACTCTGCTTGGGAACAGGTAGTTTGAGGGAAAGACAAAAACAGTCCCCCCTTCACAGCAGTCGAGGAGGTTGTACAAGCCAAACTTGTCGAAGAACGGACTAGACGAGCAAGGGAATTGAACCTGAAAGTAAGAGGTCTTCCTCAACCTCTTCCTTCCTCGCACACTATGGAGGTAGGAGTCGGGTTCCTATGGGATACCCTTGGCTTATCAGATATAACCCTGGACAGAGCTTGGGTGGGCCACGACTCCACCCTCTTTATTAGATTCCATAATGCAACAGATAGGATTTGTGCCCTTAGAGCTAAACGAAAATTGTTCTCACTCCCCAACAAGATATTCCTTGATGAGGAACTTACCAAAGCACAGGTTGCAGAGCTCAAATAGTCCAGGGAACAGGTCACAGCAGCAAGAAAAGCAGGAAAATGGGCAGTTATCAGGAATCTTCGGGCGGTTATTCGAGACTCCTTCCCCCTTGGATGGAAGCCTTGAACATGGAGCTCTAAATGACGGGGTCAATTGGAGAGACGACAGGGCACAAGCATCATTGTCCGCTATTGGAATGGAAATGGGTCTTTCTGGTCATCTCCAGGTCTTCTGTATGACGCACTCGCATCGACTGATATCCTCCTCGTGCCCGAGACTCATGCGAGCCCTGTATGACCTCTCCCGGACATCACAGGTTACCACTAGTTCTCAGTCTGTAGACAGGAAACAAGGAGCTCTGGTGGAGTTAGGGGATCAGGAGGAGTTGCTTGCTTGGTTAGAGACTCTCTCCGGAAGAGGGTCTCCTTGATGGCCTCCAATGAGTACTCCCGATTCATGTGGATTCGTGTCAGGACCAAGATCTCCCCCCTGAGACACGTCTACTTCGCAGTTTGCTACTTTCCACCTGCGTCCACATCATTTGCCATCCACAACAGAACGGACGGGGACCCTTTTATGGATCTGTATACTGGCATCACTCAGTACTCTGCTGACGGGGAGGTCATACTTATGGGGGATTTTAATGCTCGCACTAGAGACCTCCAGGTCTCTCTCCGTGACCGATCCAAAGATGTGTTCTACGCTGATGGACTCGACCCGACCGCAGTAAGTCTCCACTGGACTTCAGAGGATGCCCTGGGACCCACTACAGCATACGGAAAACATCTCCTGCAGTTAGGGGAATCCCATGAGTTGATTATTCTGAACGGCCTCCCTTGCTTCCCTGATTCTCACTTCTTCACGTGCCGGCCACATGGAGGCGGGGCTAGTGTGATGGACTATGCTCTAGCCAGCCAGAACTTACTCCCTTTCATTCGAGACCTCTCTATCTCCCCCGTCCCCCTAGCTAACCATGCGCTTCTTTCTCTCTCCCTCCAAGTTGACCCTCCCCTTCCAACCCCACTCTCCTCGAAAATCCACCCTCCCCCACCTCAGACCACCTTTCGTTTCAACGAAGGTGACCCCGACATCTTCTCCTATCAGCTCTCTGCCAGAGTCTTCCTCCTAAAGCCCATTTCTCCTCACTCGACTCTCCCTCTGCCAAGTACCAATGCCTCTCGTCTACAATCTGGGAGGCAACGCTTAACTCCTTCCCCCACTCCACTCGTACCTCCTCTACCACCTTTAAACCTGGCTCCTGCCCCATGAACAAATGGTACGACGAGGAATGCAAAACACTTCACCAAGAACTTCGCCATGCCTTCCTCCACTCCCGCCCTACTTACAAAAACACTCCTGTTCCGGGCACTTGCAGAGATGATCATGCTCATTTTACCTTTTTGATGCAGTTTTGCTTCACAGGATGATGTGTCTGAGCAGGAAGATGTTTCATTTAGATCTCCTAGGGCGTTGTATGGGCATAGGGGGTGCAGCCACTTGATTGTACTATAGTACCCCCATCTCAGAGAGTTTGGTGGGCTCAGTTTGACAACGTAGGCACCCTAGGAGGCTGTTTTGGCAGGTTCACATTTCTTGAGGCAGATTAAAAAATGATTAAATGGCTATTGAAGAAATCGATTTGGGCTACTGAGGCAAGGAAATGACATGGGATGAGTCATGATGATGAGAGTGATGCCCTCCACACCTCCTCCACCAGTTGCAGCACCTGATTGGGCCCACACCTATTTTTGGGCATTTTTATATTATTTTCTCGAGCTTTTGGGAGGCTCATGATTTCCTCAAGGAGGCACAAAGTAAAAAAATTAAAATATTATATTACTTTATTGTGCCATGGGGCACCCAAAGGGAGTTAGTTAACACTCCATGGACCCACCATGTGCTTCATTTATTTCTTGTTGAGTGGGGTACTCTCTTTATGGGTGATTTAGTCCACTTTGGTATTTTATGGTTATATTGATCCATGTATTGTATGTTGAACTCATCTCAACCATTGATTAGAATATTTTATCTTTTAATCTTAGCCACTCGTTTTGAAAGTGGTTAGGATTTTGGTTCTCTCGTTCCTATTTAAAGGAGAGAGCTTCTTATTTGTAAAGGGTCTTTGGCTCTTGGATTTGATTAATAGAAAGATTTTTTTGTGGATATTTTCTGGATCTGCTTTGCATCTGGTGTTCTTCGGTGGTGATTGGAAAATCTTTTACTTCCTAACATTCATAATATTTTGTGAGATCTATACTTTTTTTTGGGATCTTTGTCTGGTCTATAGGAGGGCAATTGCATCCTAAGTCACCTGGTTCGAGTTCGTGTTCGAATTCGGCGACCTTGAAATTTGGCAAAAAATCGGCACTTAAAATTTTGGCGATAAAAATCGGCATAAAATTCGGCATTAAGTTCGAATTTTTAAAATATATGAAAATTAAAAAATATATGAAACTTTTCAATAAAATTCATTATGCTCATTAAACTATGAACATTAAACACATCAACAATGAACATGATAGTTATAGAATCATAGAAATAATGAACACGACAACATTCAATGAAGTATGAAGTTTGAACATGATAGTCATTAAATCATATAAATAAAAATATGATCAGTGTTCGAGTTGATGCCTCAAAAAAACCAAGAAATGTTATGCATCCTCAAAAATGACAATGGGAACTACGAATATGGGCCCTGGGGTCTGCCTAGAAGAGGTAAAATTTGGATGACCAACTTCAGATGAAATATCCATTCCAAATCTTAATTGGAAATTTTAAGGCATAAATTATTCTAATAATAAACCACTTAGCTTTCAAAAGTAAATGAGAGACAGAGATTTCAGAATGTTCAGTTGAAAATCAAAGGGCAATATAATCAAATAAGAAACCACTCTTAGTAAACAATAGAATGATCGGAAACTTTTAGCTAAAACCCCAGAACAGACTTCAATATTCCATGTGTATAAAGTGAACAAAAAAATGTATAAAGCAATAAACAAAGATTGCCTGGACTGCCAAAATGCAGTGAATGTCTGCAAGCAGTACAGTAAGGAAACCTTATGCAATTTGTCCGGAAAAGAAGGATGTCCCGGATTCCCATCATGCAGTAAAGCTCTGGAATCAGTACAGTAAACAAAACCTTCTGTAAATTGCCTATGAAAGAAGGTTCCTATTTACGCAATTCCTTCTTCGTTGCGTGACCGATGTGTAACAAAGTTTACATTGGTATGGTTACATATTTGGTTTGAACTTTTAACTAGTATACACATTTGGTTTGAACTTTTAACTAGTATGATATGACAAACAGTAAACGTTTTAATGAACCCTCAAACTAAATAATAGTGACAGAATGAGTTTCAGCTTTCGTAAGACAAAAGTCAGCATCACAGCCAAATGAATTATAATAAGATTTCCTAGAAAAGCAATAATTTTGTGTCACTTTATAGGGGCCTGAAACTACATAAGCCATTCTCTACAACACACCTTAGTAAACAGTACATAAATAGCAGAAGAGAGCTTCTAGGTTATCATTAATTTCCATCATGTCTGACAGATTATGTCAAATAGCCATACCCAGAAACAAGCTAGATCAAATAGCACTATCAAAATTGCCCCACCCAGATTGTTGCTTTGCGTTGTACATTTGAATAGAAAATGAACATAGTTTAACTCCACGCGTAGTAGCTACGCTGATTCAAGTTTCAACTTCACGCTGGTTCAAACCTCACATTAGCAGCCACAGTTCGCTGCTCACCATGCTTCAACTCTTCACGCGGAGTTCACCATTCACGCAGAGTTCACGCGCGGGGCATATGGGGGCGACTTGGTGAGTAATGCGGCGGAGATTAGGTTCGGAAATATTAGGGTTGGCGAACACCAAACCAAAGCCCACATTTTTTGCACTAAATTCGCCGAATATCTGGCGAATCTAATCGAATTCGAAATCGGCGAACCGAAAAATCGAAATCGGCGTTTAGAATCGGCGAACATGATCGATTAAATTCGTGGAGGGCAAAAAATCGGCGATTTTCGAACTTCAAGTCGAAAAATCGCCGAACACGGTGACTTAGATTGCATCTTTGGCGTTTTTGCAGGGGGACCTCAACTCGCTTGGACTGGTTTCGTCTATGACAGGGGGTTTTCATTAGTTTCATTGTGATCTATGATTGCATCCTGTTACTTTTCTGTAGATCTTGCTTTTCTTTCATGATACAACAAATCTTATATTGTTGACGTTTGCTTGTGCAGGAGAGAGGGCGCATTGGTCACTTGGAGCACCATGTTGGTCCTAGAACTCACTCATATCTTCCAGAATTGATCAGAATGGCAGGGATCATCATCCACAAGGAATCTACAAGCATTTCCAGGTAAGATCTAACATGTAAGTCTCTTCTCTTTCAGATCTCAATCCATTGTACCTTCTCTTCTTCAATTTTCTAAAAAACTCCTAAATAATAAAAATCCAAAAAATATTTAATCAGGGAACTGCTTGATTTTTGAGCAAACCATTTATTGGTTTTGTAGATCATGCATCCCCCTCACTAATTCATCCTCAACGCTGCCCTAATTTTGACTGGTTTGCCCTAGATCTAACTTTTTTACTGCTCAAACCCAACGCCCCACTGGAAATTTGACTTTTTCCAGAGTTAACTTTTTCTGGAAAATAATTACATGGGTGTGTAGATCAGGTCTTCCTCATTCCAGAACACCCCCAACACTGAGCTAGTTCCTGCTAGGTTGCCCTAGATATGAAAAACTGACTTTCAACCTCCTAGCCTCCTTCATCAGATTTTGACTTTTCCAGATCTGATTTTTTCCTAAAATTTTCTGACTTGGGTTTGTAGATCGGGCCATCCTGATCTCATTTCCATTCCAACGCTGAGCTGATAGTCTCCTGGTGGCTCTAGATCTGTAGATCTGCCTCTCCAAACCCTAGCGCTAGCCCTCCTTCTGCTGATTTCCCTGTAACTTGAATCTTCCGGGCCAAATCCTTTTCTGGGTCTAGAGATCAGGGCATATCCCAGGTGGGTTCACTTTAAAGCTGTGCAAATACTGACTCCATTACCCAAGGCTGAACATGCACTGATCTCCAAGCATAGTGCTAGCCCTATCTTGACCTCTTTTCTTCGAAAGTTGATCATTCCTTATAATTTAGGTAACCTGATACTTTCATATCTTTCACTCAGTCTATCTTCTACGTACTAGATAGTCCCAACTCTGTCCTTGCTCACCATGTCTCAGTTACGTTTCCCAAGACAGTGGTCATCTTCATCAGTTGCTAGTACTTAAACCCCAGAGCTAGGGTTTCCATCTACCTTACACCTTACGTACCTCAAAGCCACATTTGATCTGTTCTGGTGTCTAGGTTTGATCTCCCCTGTCGGGAGTAGATCCGGGTCTTCCCCGTTGTTATCTTGGACTTAGATAACATAAAGCGAAGACTGCCTTGATTGACGTGACAACCATCCATTTGGGAGTCTGGGCAGTCTTGGTTCGACCTCCCTAGTTGCTTTCCCCTCTACCATCCATCTTGGATCCATCATACATAGGAAACTACAAGGTTGGTGATAACAAACTCTTTGTTAGGGACAACCCCCCTTGGCTTCGTTAGGAGTTTGCCTAAACGGAGGAGCTGGGATTCAGGTGACAGTAACTGGCTCATTGCTTGCCCCCAAGGCCACACCTTCCCCACCTCTAGTGAGGGAACAACTTTCAAAAGATTTCTGCTGTTGGTGTGCATCTCGGCAGACAACAGACCCTAACTATTATTTGTTTCCGTCTGTGCTTGAAGTTAATGATGTCATGGTGTTGCGTATCTATCTATCTATATATAACAATAAACTTATATAATGTTCTACACTTAGATTATTTATATTATGATTTATGATTTTTTTGAGTAAATTCTCTCTAAGAAACCCAAGGGATGATTCCCCACATTCATGGATAGCATCCTTAGTAAAACTATTAGTGTAAATTAATGCCAATACCCATGGAAATTCATATTGGGAACCTACTAGCATAGAACTGGCCAAATGCCCAAGAAGATTGTTGACAATTGGTTGAGCTAACCCCTTGGGTTTGAAATTTTTTAGAATAGAGTATTATATCAATTATATTGATAGTGAGATGCTCAAGTTTGGCATGACATCGAGTTGAAGAACTCAACAAAGGCAGACAACCTGAAGGATCAACCTTGAATCCTCGTGCATGCAGCTCAAAGCACTCAACCACTCGTACTAGCCCATTGAGCTTATACTATAATTTATAGCTTATCTATTGAAATATAAATTAAAACCAAAAAAGTTATATATATTCATAATATTAGTAGTTAAACTGGATTACGGCTTTCAAAAAATCTGGCAGATCTGTATTCAAATCTTCATAACTTTAGATGAAGAGTATAACCGGGAACATACATATATATAAAACTGAATGGATTATGAGCTATTGGTGTTCAAAGATGGATTTCTGAATTTGAACACTTTTTTTTCTTTGTTCTTGTGTAAAAGCTTTTAATACACTTTATAGTATTTATGCAAATTAATGCTCAATTATTGAAATTTCAGTCTTGTCAGAATATATTCTTTTATATCTTATGCCATCTTCATTGGTTACCTAAAATTTAAGACTGACAAATTATATTCTGTATACAAGGTGCCAACAATATGATTCCCATGGAACTTGCTCTCAAGATAGCCAAAAAGATCAAAGCACATGAGAGATTTGCAGTATATGTTCTGATCCCAATGTATCCAGAAGGCGTTCCAACAAGTATTCCCATGCAGAGGATTCTTTACTGGCAGGTAAATTTTAAAGAAGCTAACTTAATTAACTCTGATGTCAGAACTTTGTGTGAAGTCATCCAAGAAAACTCTACAGTTGAGATGTATGATATATAGGTGGGTATTGGTGGGTTGCAATAATAGATTAATAATGCTGGGATGTTTTGTTAAGAGGTTGATCTTATAAATCAAACATAACCAGTTTCTTCATTTTTCTCTTCCATTTGTTTCTATGCTTTTGAATTGGTTTGGAGCTAAAGAAGGTAGTCTCAATTCTTGTTCCCTTAGACACCTTTTGTTTCAAAGGTCTGGCCTGTGGAGGAACTGTTAGCTCTTCAAATTTGTTGAAATTTCGTGCATTTGGGCAATTGTAGCTAACTTAAAGTTTCACCTTCCTAGAAGGTTTCTTGGATCTTAGCTCTAGAATTTTCAACCTTACGGCTGCTGTAAATTAAAGTATAAAAAAACAGCGGGAAGATCGCATTAATGTATTTCAAACATCTCCACACTTTATGGTAATTCAAGGAGAAAATATACTAAACAATATGGTAAGTTTCATCCCTTTCTAGGGCAACTTATTAGCCAATAACTAGATCTGAAAATATACTTTTACAACAGCAGTTACAGCAGTAAAATCAACCCCTTGTATTCTTCCTTAAATGTCAAAGCACAACAATTCGCATTTACTTATGTCAGTCAGCAAGACATAAACAACTACAAATAACAATGCATAAAGAACATATATACTTTTCTAACAGATCTGAAAATGTACTTTTACAACAACAATTACAGCAGTACAATCAACCCCTTGTATTCTTCCTTAAATGTCAAGCACAAAATTTCCCATTTACTTGTGTCGGTCAGCAAGACATAAACAACTACAAATAGCAATGCATAAAGAATATATATAGTTGAAATTCAAATATGCAAAGAGCACAAAATATGGACACCTGTAAACTTCATATATAAGCTCAAGATGAAGTACAAGTACATACCATAGCCTTCTCTCTAGGAAAGTACATGACCCAAGCTAGGGTAAATCATCAAACTCTAGCTCAACCAAGAAGTTACAAGTGCAAGAATCTCTCTAACACAAACTCCAAGGCAAGATGTCCTTTTTTCCTCTTCTTTAGAAATCCACCCTATGGTTTTCTCTCATAACTTTAATCTCCAACCTCCGAGGGATAAACCCTAACCTTAGAACTTCAAGATGCTCCAAGATACTCCAAGAGATATAGATAGAGAATAGAAGTGCAAGTGAAGACATAAGAGAGAGAGAGAGAGGGAGAGAGGAAGTGTGCACTCTCTTCTCTTAGTCACATCTCATCACAAGAGTGAATACAAGTGTTGCCTGTCGATGTGCACACCATCAACAGAATTCTTTCGAAAGCTGTTTTCCAAGTGAGAAAGGTGTGGCTTGGGGGCAAACAAAGAGTCAGGTGCTGTCACTTGATCTCGACTCCTCCGTTTAGGCAAACTCCTAACAAAGCCAAGGGGGGTAGACCCTACAAAGAGTTTCTAAGGCTTTTGTGTTTTAAAATGTTTTTTGGTGTATGATGATGATGGGTGTTTTTAGGAGTTTTTTAAAGAGA
Organism: Pseudotsuga menziesii; assembly: GCA_001517045.1. Taxonomy (NCBI): domain Eukaryota; kingdom Viridiplantae; phylum Streptophyta; class Pinopsida; order Pinales; family Pinaceae; genus Pseudotsuga; species Pseudotsuga menziesii. The sequence continues at coordinate 239,852 of LPNX010412958.1, forward strand.
TTTACAATAATAGTTTAATGATCCAAGTATGTACTTGCAAGATAATTAAAGATGCACAACCACTTGATAATGAGAACTTAAAATAAAGCATCCATAGCATGCTATGAATTAATTAGATAAAACAAGTGCTCCGGATAGATAATAAGCAAATAAATAATTGATAAGGCCAGTGCCAAATGGAGTCAATGTAGTGCTTGGGATGCTTGATACAAATCTTGGGTGTGCTTGAGAACGTTTTACAAGTGTTCTTGGTAAATTTTATTGTAAATTTTAGGGGTGAAGTTGATTATTAAAAGAGAAGGGGATCTCCAAGATATACCTTTCGGTACTAAAGATATGTTCGGATAATAGTTTAAGTGGTTCCGTACAAGAACATGTGGGCTGTCCGGAGTCTCTAAAGCGATGTTCAACATTACACCAACAAGGATGTAGTCTAACTGTGCTTTCAAGGTCTCGGTACAGTGGTTCCCGCGTTCCCAGGAAGAATTTGCCCACTTTCGATTACTAGCGATCAACGCCGGATTTTCGTTGGTTTTCTTGGGAGAGTGTTTTATTTATGGTTGAAGTGGATTAAAATGTGAAGATTTAATGAATCTACAACTGCTTCCGGGTATCCCACAAGTGGGTAGAGCATACATAGTGTAGTAAATGTAAATTCCAATTTTATAAAATGTTGTGAACATGAACCATTGAAAAACTCTCCTACAACGAGCACTCTTGATCTGCCTTATGGCAAGATTTAAGAGATTTATGGAAAAGGTAAAAAAATGCTAAAGTAAATGAACTGAAAATTAAACAACAAACTCTCTGATAAAGAGCACCCTTGATCCGCCTTTTGGTGAGATTCAAGATATTTTATGTTCTTTTTATTTAGCAATTTATATGAAAACAGGAAATCTAATCTAAGACAAAAAGAAAAACCTCTTCAATAGAGTGCTCTTGATCCACTTTTTAGTGAGATTCAAGAGACTTTGAGTTCTTTTTAACAATTTATATGAGATAAAAATACTTGAAAAGTGAAGCAAAACTATACCGGCAAACTGAGATCTAGCAAACTTTTTCAAAAGATGAAGCTAACTTTTTCTATTCTACTCTAACAACTTATTGTGTAGGCATAAAGCAAAGTAAAGTGCAAAAATAGACAATGGACGATACAGGCTTCCCCCAAATGGGGGAAGTGGGGTGTGGGAGCCTTTATCCCACTTGCTCATTATTAATTATTACAACGCTTTGATGCTTTTGTCTTCGCTTGAAAGCACAATATGAGGTGGGGGAATGAAAGAAGAGAGAAGTGCTTTTCAACGAGTTTGTCTTTTTGCTCTTTGTTTGCTTATAGCCTTTGGGCTTTCTTGATTCAAGTTGAGGCTTCTTGTATTCCTGAAAATGAGAGCTTTGAATACTAACTTGTTAAGAATTAGTAAAGATAAAAAACTAAGCTTTAAAAGAAACTAAGTAGATACTAGCAATTAAGATTTATAAACTTTGAAAATTGAAAAAATAGACTAAGTATGAGATAGATGCAAGTTAAGAAATAAAACTTTAAAGTGAAACTAGTTAAGTGTTTAAACTAAGAACTAGAAGTAAAATGGAAGAAGAAAGCAAGAAGCAAAGAAAGCGTTAGATTAACAACAACAAGAAAGGTCTTCCTGCATGCAAGTGTCCTTGCATGTAGAAGACTCTAAAACAGGAAACCAGTTGTTTTTAATTATTTTTCTTTAGTTTACTTTGGAAAATAATTAAAATGATTATTAACTTTAAGTAAAAGTGAAATTAGGTTTTACGCTTTACCTAAAGTTATATAAGAGAGGTCAATTGGTTGAGAGGACACACACATGTATTCCGACAGAGATAGGGTACAGATAGGAGGACAAAAGTCAGATAAAGGATTTAGCTGGGAAGACGGAGGATCGACAAGCAGGTTCACCGAGCAGACATAACCCACATAGGTCGACAGGCAGAGCTGCAGGAGGAAGGCTGTACCATTCCGTACAACTGTCAGCGTGACCTTACGGATTCCGTATAGCAGTACGACCGTACGGATCCACACGTGTGAGGTCGTACAGTTGGGCCATACTCTCTCTCAGGGGGCTGCATGTTGAATTATTGTAACTTCAAAGAATATTCTATATATATTTTATTGATCCCTGATGTTTCTATCAGGAGAATCATTTGTATTTCTTTGTACCCTGATGTTCCTAATCGGGGGAATTAATAAGAGTCATGAGGAAGTCCCCTCCATTGTAAGTCGGGTCATTAGTACCCTTCGGAACATGTTATTATATTAAGTTAGTCTAGTTGTGGTTACTCAAGCCTACATAACTGAGTTAAGTTTACTCGAGCCTACATAACTAGATTAAATGTCAAGTGAACGAAAAAATATAAATAGAGGTGAGGTGCTTTTCATTTGAACACACTCACACTCACTTGTGTAGCGTATAAGAGAGAGAGAGAGAGAGAGAGAGAGAGAGAGAGATGTAGCTGGAAAGAGAAGGAAGATCAGTTTTGGGGTTTCACCTCTTCTCTTTTTGGGGCATCTATATTGAGGAAGCTTTTGTTGGGTTTTTCCCATTAGGGTTTTCCCAGGATAAATTTGTGTTGTTCTTGTGATACTGTTTCTTTCAGTGATCCTCTCTATATGCTTTTGTTATGAAATTGAAATTAAATACTGATAATCTAGCTTAGCATATGGAATTCTAACATGGTATAAGAGCCAGGTCGAATAAGACAGCTTTCACAAGAGAAAAAGCCCTCTCTCTCTCCCCGACAAGAAATTAGGGTTTCGGGAAAAATTTGGACTTTTGGAAAATTGCTTGCATGGAAAGTTGCGCCCTCCCAGAGCGCATCTTTTGAGCTAGGGATCAAAGTTTCTGGAGGAGTGTTATCACATATATAGTAGCCGGGCTACCATATTCTATTTTTCAGATACAGTACATTTTTTAGCCAGATCTCTTACATATGAGACGCTGAGATGAGCAGTTTTGTTAGATCATTACTTTATTTGTGGACTATTGTACTCTCCCATGTCAGGACTGAGTCTTGGGACACTCAAATTTGAGGACTGATGTAGCCATTTAGTCACTTACAGAGCAGTTATTGATGCCCAGATTTATATCAGTACTTTCTCATTGGACAGATGGCGTTTCAGATGGATTATATTGCATGACTATGACTCAGCTTTTTATATTGTGTTGTGGTTATCATTGCTCTTATACTCATCTTTGTGACATGTATTAACATGTAGTGTCATGATCTGGCGGTCATAATTATATGGACTTGGATTTATTTGTATTATGTAAACATCTCCCTACTCTGACTTTGAAGTTCCTGATCTATACTCATTGGTTTTACCCTCCTTAGGGAGAATAGAGGTAGTCATTCCCACCATTGTTTTGGCTTGCTAGTGTTGGCTTCATTTTTCACTGTCTCCACCCATCCATTTCCTTCTAGTTTTGTTCTTAACCCGACTTACTACTTGACTTATGGCATGGAGGACCTTTTCCCCGCTAGAACCTTTGTTGGACAAAGTTCCTTGTTTATAGTGTGTGTTGGCTTTGAGTTGGTGACAGAACTTGCCTTTGGTGAGTTGGATTGTATGCTTGAATCATTCTGGTCGGTTGTCCCGATGTTTGGCACTGTGCAGAACTCCCCCTGGTCACTTGAGATGTTGTTGGCTAAAACTGAAAGCTCATGTACTACTTGTATTGGAAAATGTTATGTATGCACCGATGGAAAATGAAAATGCTAAACTGTTTTTCTTAACATATGTAAAGAGGGAAAGAGCAATGAAATGCTAAAATACCCCTTGAAGGGTATAAGAAAAGGTCCAAAAAACAATGGTTAAATATATGCTAACCTTGTAAATTTGAATGTGTCTCGGATGAAAGCTGCGATTAGTTGTTTTTTTAAGCACTAGTGAAGTCTTAGAGGGTCATATAGGCCAAAAAGGCCATGGAAATAAAATTGATGATCCTAATGAAACTGAATCAAACTTGATGTAGACATGATGCCTAGTTGAATAAGCACTCTCTAAACAACTCAACCATTTGTGAGGCACTGCCATTCCCTGTGTTGTTGTTTGTCCAGCATTGGTTATAGTGAGTATTCCCCTTCCATATCCAAAGTGTCATGATGTTAAGTAGGAAGTCATCCTTTGCCCTAGCCTTGTCAATTTTATCCTTCACCCTTCACTAGCAAATTGACTACAACTATGAAGTGAGTATAGTCCTGAAAGTCTAGTCTGAGTGATAATAAATAAATCCTTATATATGTATTTATTGATGTACCACCAGTGAAATGACTGCTACTTCTTGTGATTGTTGCTTAAATGAGTTGTAGAGCATGTTTTAGCCTTATAACACTTGCAGCAGATGGATGATAGTCTGAGTTATATTATTGGTATCTGATCATTTACAGATGATTATATTGTCTATTGGATATGGTTGATGATCAAGTAGAGACCTGAGAGGGGTACGAGTATACACCCTAGATGGATTGGGACTCTCTGAGTCTAATGAGACAGTTTATTTTCAGTTTTGGGTACCTGCAGAGATGATCAGGCTCATTTTTCCTTTCTGATGCAGTTTTGCTTCACAGGTTGATGTGTCTGAGTAGGGAGATGTTTCAGTTGGATCTACTAGGGGGTGCAGCCACTTGTTTGTACCATAGTACCCCCATCCAAGAGAGCTTGGTGGGCTCAGTTTGACAACGCAGGCACCCTAGGAGGCTGTTTTGGTAGGTTCACGTTTCCCGAGGCAAATTAAAAAATGATTAACTGGCTATTGAAGAAATCGATTTGGGTTACTGAGGCAAGGAAATGACATGGGATGAGTCATGATGATGAGAGTGATGTCCTCCACACCTTCTCCAGCAGTTGCAGCACCTGATTGGGCCCACACCTATTTTTTGGGCATTTTATATTATTTTCTGGAGCTTTTGGAAGGCTCATGATTTCTTCAAGGAGGCACAAAGTCAAAGAATTAAAATGTTATATTATTTTATTGTGCCCTGGGGCACCCATCGGGAATTAGTTAACACTCCTTGGACCCACCATGTGCTTCATTTATTTCTTGTTGGGTGGGGTACCCTCTTTATGGGTGATTTAGTCCACTTTGGTACTTTATGGTTATGTTGATCCATGTATTGTATGTTGAGCACATCTCAACCATTGATTAGAATATTTTATCTTTTAATCTTAGCCACTCGTTTTGAAAGTGGTTAGGATTCGGTTATCATTGTGGTTCTCTCATTTCTATTTAAAGGAGAGAGCTTCTCATTTGTAAAGGGTATTTGGCTCTTGGATTTGAATAATAGAAAGATTTTTCTGTGGATAATTTCTGGATCTGCTTTGCATCTGATGTTCTCAAATGGTGATTGGATAGTCTTCTGCTTCCTAGCATTGTGGAAATTCATGTGAGATCTATATTTTTTCTGCTATCATTGTCTTGTCTACAAGAGGGCGTTTTGGCCAGAGCGTTTTTGTAGGGGGACCTCAACTCGTTCGGTTATTTTCGTCTTGGATCAGGGGGTTTTCATTAGTGTCATTGTGATCTATGATTACTTCTTTTTAATTTCCTATAGCATTTGGTTTCTTTATCTTGTCTTAGCAAATTTGATATTGTTGACGTTTGCTCATGCAGGGTAGGGGGTGCATTGGTGGCTTCGGGCTTACATCCATCATAGAAATCACGTGGATCTTCCAGAATTGATTGGGATAGCAAGGATCATCGCTGTTAAGACTTCTACAAGCATTTCTAGGTACGATCCAATAGGTAATTCTCTTCTCTTTAACAGATCTAAATCCATTGTACCTGTTTTCCTTCCATTTTTCTGAAAATCCTTAAAATACTAAAAAACCCTTAAAAAATACTAAATCCAGGAACCGTCCGATCTTTGGCCAAACCACTGCTGGGTTTCATAGATCGGGCCTCCCCCTCACTGAATCTACTGCAACGCTGGTCAAATTTCTGCTGGTTTGACCTAGATCTGAATTTTGGTCTGAAAACTGCATAGCACCCCCACTGAAAATTTGACTTGCTAGGGTTTTGACTTTTTCTGATTTCTGACTTCATAGACTGATAGATTGGGTCTCACATAGTCCAAATCACCCCCAATGCTGTCCAGATTCATGACAGTGTGACCTAGATCTGAGTTTTAGACTGAAAACAACCCTAGCGTCGTCACTGAACAGTGAAAACTGGACCTTTCCGGAGTTTATTGTTTCCAAAATTTGACAGGCTAGGTTGATAGATCAGGTCCTGAGCACTCTAGAACACCCCTAATGCTGAGCTAGATTCAGCCTCCTTGCCCTAGATCTGAAGAAATCAGTTTTTCACCCTCTCATCCTCAATCATCAACTTTGACTTTTTCAAGATCTAACTTTTTTCAAATTTCTTTGAACCAAGTGTGTAGATCAGCCCCTCCTGGTCCCATTGCACCTTCAACGTTGCGCTGGTTGTCTGTTGGTGGCCTCAAATCTACAGATCTGTCTCCTCCAACCCTAACGCTAGCCTTCCTTGAGTGAATTTCTACCTAAATTGAGCCATCTGGATCAAAACACTTATCTGGGCCCACAGTTCAGGGTCTACCCTAGGTGGGTTCACCTAAACGCTGGATGTATACTGACTCCATTGCCTAATGCACGAAAGGCACTGATCTCTTATCCCTAGCGCTAGCCCTGAATTGACATTTCCCCTTAAAATTGGCTGTTCCTTGATGACTCAGACAATCATACCTATTCACCTTCTTCATTGAGTCTGTCATCCAGGTACTAGATAGTCTCGATTATTTTCCTGCCCATCCTGCCTTGGTTACGCTTTCCAAGCAGAGATCATCTTCTTTAGTTGCTAGTACCAAAACCCTAGATCTAACCATTTCCCCAAAGGTTATTCGATTACTGCTTTGGATTAGCCAATATACTGTTGAGGTCCTGATCCATCTACTGAATCCTATTGTAGATCCAGAGTTTCTGAACACCTTACACCTTACGTACCTCAAAGTACATTTGATCTGTTCTGGTGTCTAGGTCTAATCTCTCCTGTCGGGAGCAGATCCGGGTCTCCCTTGTTGTTGTCTTGGACTTAGATAACATAAAGCAAAGACTGTCTTGATTGACGTGACAACCATCCATTTGGGAGTCTAGGCAGTCTTGGTTCCACCTCCCTAGTTGCTTGCCCCTCTATCATCCATCCAGGATTCATCATACACAGGCAACTACAAGGTTGGTGATAACATTTTGGCGGCGTTGCCGGGGAGGTAGAGGCTTACCCTGGTTCGACATACCTCACCTTTTTCTACGACATATCTTTTAATGGTGAATTACTTGTGTGGTTCACCTGGCGACTCCACCCTTCGACTCCACTGAGGACCATGCCCAACATATAAATATTAAGTTCTTAGAACATACCATAAATCATAATGAATTCAGATGTATTTCTGAGGCACATGAAGGAATTAACCAAAAACATTGTTGAAACTACAAGACATAAACTAAAGGGATAGATGGAGGTCAGACTACGGGTATGAGGATGATCTCGAGCATGACTACGGGTATGAATCTAGTTATCACAATCTTTATGATACCCACCAACTTCCTCACCCATGCAATGAAGATTTCCCAAACATCCCGGGTGGACCTGTAAGTCAACATGAACCTAGAAGTCAGTGCTAGTCAAAGCCTTATAGCCAAGTAACCAGAGCTGTTAAAAAACAAGACAAACAGTCTCCTTTTGTCTTTTCTGAAATACCGGGAGCACCTCATCCTATGCCAAATGATTACACTAGGAGGTTGCCCCAGTTTAGTGGAAATAATGATATATCTATTGAAAGTCATTTGGAAATTCTCTGGGATTACATGGAATCTAGAGGTGCAGACAATGAAGATGTTTATATGCGAGCCTTAGGAGAATCCTTGCAAGGGGATGTTCAACTATGGTT
>LPNX010412958.1:247806-275275 GCA_001517045.1 Pseudotsuga menziesii
AACTGGGTATGACATGTGCACAGATTTGTTAATTGATAGTTGGAGTAGGAACACTGATAAAATTTTAGAGTGTCGGTCTAGCAATGATTGTGTAGTTGATAATCAATATATTGACAATGTGCTTTCTCAATTGGACCATTCCTCTCCTGATATGTTCCAAATTATGAGCGTGCTTGCAATCCATAAGAATGTTACAGAGTACTTTGAGAATAATGTTTCAAAATCTCATGTTGAAACTAAGAGGGATATCAATCAAATCATACGAGATACTCTGCTATTATTCCCTGAAGCAGTCACAGAGCAAATCCTGGATCTGATCCGTGGAAGGGAACCTAACATGCACCATCAAGAAACATCTTTAGTTGAGCCTTCCATTGATGAGGTCATTAAAGAGCCTTTAAAAGAGCAACTCCATAGTCATTGCCTAATTGATGATAATTTAAGTCAGTGTCCAACCAATGTTATCGGAATCGGACCAATCATCGAACTGGCGAAGCCCAAAATGTGAACCGGACCAGAAACCGGACCGGAACTGGCAAAAAACCGGGTAAAAAACCGGCAGACTAAAAAATACATAAAATATTCATATTTTGTAAAAAAACATATATATTCATGTGCATACATATGAATCCAAACCATTAATACACAAATATGCAAAGTTTCTCATATATATAGCAAATATGGGTGCAAATATCCAAAATAGCACCTAGTGCAATACATCTGTGAGGTTCTGAACCAAAGTACATCAACAAAGAGGCTCTAAATGGCCCCTACAATCCAAAAATAAACCATAGTACTAATGAATAACAATAAAGTGATCATATGGCACTACCCTACTAGCCACTACTACTAGAGTCCAGTGTCTAGTAGTCTACTATTCATCATCGTCCTCCTCATCGTCATCCTCATCCTCTTCATCCTCTTCAGGAGTGGGATTTTGAGCCCCACTTGATTCCCTTGGCCCTGAAGATGGAACCTCTGGAGGTGGGTCCAAATCCAACCAAGAAAGGTCTTCATTATCAAATACTGGTGCTTGAGTCTCCACAACCCACTCTGATGATGGATCAAAGTCATCCAAGGTTATGTTTCCTGATGTTGGTGTCTTATTCAACAACTGGTTACGCCTCAACTTAAGATTGTACTGGACATAGACCATATCATTCAACCGTTTGTGTTCCAAACGGTTTCGTTTCTTGGTGTGTATACGCTCAAATACACTCCAATTGCGTTCACATCCCGAAGCACTGCATGGCTGGCTCAATATTCGAATTGCAAAATTTTTCAAATCAGTGCAGCTCCCACCAAACTGCCCCCACCAATAGGCTGCAATAAGAGTTGAATGCAAACAAGTTTCAGCAAATGGCTTTGGAAAATTAACTCATTCTTTACAATGGGTTAAACAACTGTAAAACTTTGAAAATTCTTACCCGATGGATCCTTGGATCTGCCTCGTATGGCCATGCTCATGCCAAAGCTACCCATACTTTCATTGAATTGCAGTAGTTTACTGTGTATCTTATCTTGTATCCTAGGATCAGGAACCATGCGCTCAATGCATCTATACAATCCGTCTTTTACCTCCCCATCATCATTGGCTTCAAAGTCTTTTGTATAGTGGTACCTTCAAAAGTTCATTCAAAGTTCAAAACACAAAAAATATTCCACAATGAATTTGAAATTGTAACTTATAACTTTGAAAGTTTGAAATTAAAAGAAAACTTATAACTTTGAATAGGAATTTTGAGATTTCTTACCTTGGGTTTAAGTAATAGCCAGCTGCATGCAAAGGACGATGGAGTTGTCTGTTCCATCTGTCATCAATGATATTCCAAATAGGAAAATACTTCTGCCTTTTATCACCATATGCTTTCTTTATTGCTTCTTTGGCCTGATCCATGGCCTCATAAATAAAACCCATAGCGGGTTTATCACCATCTACCATCCGCAACACTCTCACAAGAGGCTCACTGAATAAAACTATCTCTTCTGCCTTTTTCCAAAATGTTTTTTCAAACACTTTGTCAGCAATATCTTTCCCTTCAACCTTTTGACTCCATTGACATTCATTCCACTCATCGCAGGAAAACATCTTCCGCAAATTGGCTTTTTGATCAACAAGGGATTGCAACGAAAGAAAGTTTGTTGCAAATCGTGTAATGGCTGATCTAACAAGCTCTTTACCCCCAGTGTTCTTCCTCATAAGACTCAAAACCCATGAGTGGTTGTAGATGTACCTGGTTATTGATTTTGCCTGCTCCACACACTTCTTCACCCTCTCAATTTTGCCAATATCCTCCTTGAACTCCTTCAAATATTCATCTATTCTTTGAACTTCATTTTGTAAAAGGAGTCCTCTGATATCATGAAAACTAGGGCCTTTGAAGCCTGGACCACATGAAGCTATAGCATCTATCATAGGTTGATAATAAGAAGAATTAGTTGCATTGAAGGGTATGTTTGCATCATACCACCATCTAGCTATGCATTCCCAAGCAGCCTCCTTCTCCATCTTCTTCCATTTAGCATCAATGGTGGGCTGAGCACCAGGGGTAGTGCGAGGCACAAAGAAATACTCAAGACCTCTACTGCTGATGGGGGTAGTACCCAGGGTACTATGTGGCCTCTTCAGTTTCGAATTGGATGCTCTATGTCGACCTCTCCCCCTAACAGGAAAACTGGAGGATTCTTCAAAACTAGTCAAATGATCTTGAGGGGTTTCACAATCACCACCCTCAGGATCATAGTCCATCTCATCCTCAAATGGCATTGAACTTCTCCCCATGTCTTCTTGAATCTTCTTTGTCTTGGCTTTTTCTTCTTGGTAGGCTTCAATACTACTTAGCAAATCTACTCTAAGATCATCAGAGACTTTCCTACAAGGTTCAACATTGCCTCTAGCACTAGCTAAGTGTTGTTTTAACCTATGGATACCTCCCCCAGCTATTTTCTTCCCACAATAATTGCATATTTTTTTCCCACCATCATCCAATTGGCAATGAACCCATGCCGCATCCTTCCTCCCTTTTAGAGCCATGGCAAAGTTCAAACAAAAGCTGGAAATAAAACCCTATAATTTATTAATAACTTGTTAACTAAGAAAACAAAAATTTAAAGAGAAAAGTCTTGAGACTTGTCACTTGACATACCTTTGAGAGAGAAGAAGAAATGAAGAAAAGCTTGAATGGAATTGCCGCTGCCAAGAGAAAAAGAGGATGCTGATCCGTGATAACAGTCCACAAATTCTGCACAAAAGCCTTCAATAACCTCCAAAACAGTCCACGTAATAGCTCCAAATGTGCTGCAAAAAATGATGCTTCTAATCTCCTCCAAATCCTCGCTGCAATACACACTTGACTATGCCCAACAAGTTCTTGGAAACCATCGGTAAAACTCAGCTGCAAAAGACTACACAACTGCCCAACGAACCGTGCTCTCAAGATTGCCAAACTGATAGCAATGAGTAGTGTGAGAAATGTAGGGGGTGGGGGGGGGTCTTTAAATAGTGTTAGGATAGGCTTAGGGTTAGGTTAGGAGCATTAGTTAGGTTGTAGTTTTGTTTTTGTTTTTTTTAAATTGAAAAACATGGGTCCCTGCATGTGGCTGTACGGTAGAGTACGGACTGGCCTGGTTCTGTACGAAACCGGTCAAAATCGGCCGGTTCGGCAATTTTGACCGGTTCGGTGCCCGGTTTGGTCAAAATTCCGGTTTTTTGAAATTTTTTAAGTGACCGGACCGGTCAACCCTGTGAACCGGTCAGACCGGTCGGTTTTGCCGGTTTCGGTCCGGTTCCGATAACACTGTGTCCAACCTATCCGAATCTGGATTCAGACCTTGATCATATCACTGCAGAAGAAGAAAATGTTGAAATTAATAAAACTTCCATTGAAAAGCAATCTTGTGGTCATATTGTGATTAAAGAGCATGCTTGTAAGAGTGATAGGGAAACTGAAGCCGAACTTATTAATGTTTTTCCTTGTCTAGAGCTTAAAGAAGAACAATCACATGATGATACGATTGTAAGTAAACTTGATCAAGAACATTGCAGTAAGGAGCCTTGTCTTGATAGTATCGATAGAATTCTTCATCCAGTCCTTAATCAGAATATTTGGGTTCAATGTGTGGATACTGACCTTGTTTCGAATCTTGAAATCACTCCTGGAATTAATTTAAATGCTTTGTCCTCTCATCAAATTCTGAGATCAATTATTTCAAGTCTGGGAGAAAATTTTCAATCCACCCTCTCGTCCCAACTCTTCAAGTCTTCTTGTATGGGTTTGTCTTTAAATCATGTTACTTTCAAAATTTCGAATCAGGAGTTTAAGCATTTTCACGAAATTGGGGAAAAGACACTTCATATCTCTTCTCAGTCATCCGTAATGAATAAATTTTTGCAATTTGTAAATCTGTATTATGGATGGTTGGAGAAGGTGTATAAAGATCAATTTCATCTTTTCTCCATTTTTAAACAACAAATGGGCTTTGTCTCGTTCACAGTTTCATTACATTACAACTTGTCCCCATTTGATTCTCGTGGAGTGAATATAATTGACTGTCCTGGTAGGGTAGAGGAGAAAACAAAGAACTGTTTGGAGTGGGTGAGTTATGAATCATATTATCTTCCTCCATTAAGAACGAACTTGCATTCCTTTTATGACCCTATCAACATCTCGATGGATGAGTTTTTAGAAATTCAATCTTATCCCTGGCATGATTTCATTTCTCTTGATCCATATCTTTCTTTGATTTTCAAACAACAAGTTATAATGGCTTCAACTCTCATTCACATTACGTACAAGCCATCATTGATTTGTTGTATCATTAACTGTAAAGAAATCTCAATAGATTCGTTCAACAAGTGGTTACATTGGATTTATGATTTAGAGTAGGGTAGGTAAGATTGAATAAGCCTTCTCTGCAATAGTGTAGAATCTTGCATCTTTGCCTGAAGCTCGCCTTTGAAGCTCTTAGTATAGTTTTGATTTCTGTTATCCTGCACAATAAAAATCAAACTTTTATTGAAAGTTATGGTTATGGATTAGATTTATTTTCTGCTTTTCAGTTTCATGCATCTTTATTTTCAGTATTTTATATATTATCCACATATCGTTCTGACGACCGTTCTGTGAGTTTGGTATAGCTCTGGACATGCTGCAGGTAGTCAGTGACATTTTTGGTAGTGGTTGCAGAGCTGGATGGATTGATCGAGGATGCGAGAAGCAGAGTACGAGGACCAGAGATTCTGAGGTTCTCAAGCGCTCTTTTTCAGCAGAGCACCTGTCCCAGCTGGAACCAGATGTTTCACATATATAGTAGCCGGGCTACCATATTCTATTTTTCAGATACAGTACAATTTTTAGCCAGATCTTTTACATATGAGATGCTGAGATGAGCAGTTTTGTTGGATCATTACTTTATTTATGGACTATTGTACTCTCCCATGTCAGGACTGAGTCTTGAGACACTCAGATTTGAGGACTGATGTAGCCATTTAGTCACTTACAGAGCAGTTATTGATGCCCAGATTTATATCAGTACTTTCTCATTGGACAGATGGTGTTTCAGATGGATTATATTGCATGACTACGACTTAGCTTTTTATATAATGTTGTGGTTATCATTGCTCTTATACTCATCTTTGTGACATGTATTAACATGTAGTGTTATGATTTGGTGGTCATAATTATATGGACTTGGATGTATTTGTATTATGTATTGATGTCCCTACTCTGATTTTGAAGTTCCTGATCTATACTCATTGGTTTTACCCTTTTTAGGGAGAATAGAGGTAGTCATTCCCACCATTGTTTTGGCTTGCTAGTGTTGGCTTCATTTTTCACTGTCTCCACCCATCCATTTCCTTCTAGTTTTGTTTTTAACTTGACTTACTACTTGACTTATGGCATGGAGGACCTTTTCCCCGCTACAACCTTTGTTGGACAAAGCTCCATGTTTATAGTGTGTCTTGGCTCTGAGTTGGTGACAGAACTTGCCTTTGGTGAGTTGGATTGTATGCCTAAATCATTCTGGTTGGTTGTTTTGATGTTTGGCACTGTGCAAAACTCCCCCTGGTCACTTGAGATGTTGTTGGCTAAAACTGAAAGCTCATGTACTACTTGTATTGGAAAATGTTATGTATGCACCCATGGAAAATGAAAATGCTAAACTATGTTTCTTAACATATATAAAGAGGGCAAGAGCAATGAAATGCTAAAATACCCCTTGAAGGGTATAAGAAAAGGTCCAAAAAGCAATGGTTAAATATACGCTGACCTTATAAATTTGAATCTGTTCCGGACGAAAGCTGCGACTAGCTGTGCTTTTAAGCACTGGTGAAGTCCCAAAGGGTCATATAGGCCAAAAAGGCCCTGGAAATAAAATTGATGATCCTAATGAAACTGGATCAAACTTGATGTAGACATGATGCCTAAAAGTTGAATAAGCACTCTCTAAACAACTCAACCATTTGTGAGGCACTGCCATTCCCTGTGTTGTTGTTTGTTCGGCATTGGTTATAGTGAGTATTCCTCTTCCATATCCAAAGTGTCATGATGTTAAGTAGGAAGTCATCCTTTGCCCTAGCCTTGTCAATTTTATCCTTCACTCTTTACTAGCAAATTGACTACAACTATGAAGTGAGTATAGTCCTAAAAGTCTAGTCTGCGTGATAATAAATAAAGCCTTATCTATGTATTTGTTGATGTACCGCCAGTGAAATGACTGCTACTTGTTGTGATTGTTGCTTAAATGAGTTGTAGAGCATGTCTTAGCCTTATAACACTTGCAGCAGATGGATGATAGTCTGAGTTATATTATTGGTATCTGATAATTTATAGATGGTTATATTGTCTATTGGATATGGTTGATGATCAGGTAGAGACCTGAGAGGGGTATGAGTATACACCCTAGATGGATTGGGAGTCTAATGAGACAGTTTATTTTCAGTTCCAGGCACTTGCAGAGATGATCAAGCTCATTTTGCCTTTCTGATGCAGTTTTGCTTGACAGGTTGATGTGTCTGAGCGGGGAGATGTTTCAGTTGGATCTCCTAGGGCGTTGTATGGGCATAGGGGGTGCACCCACTTGTTTGTACCATAGTACCCCCATCCCAGAAAGCTTAGTGGGTTGAGTTTGACAACGCAGACACCCTAGGAGGCTGTTTTGGCAGGTTCACGTTTCCTGAGGCAGATTAAAAAATGATTAAGTGGCTATTGAAGAAATAGATTTGGGTTACTGAGGCAAGGAAATGACATGGGATGAGTCATGATGATGAGAGTGATGTCCTCCACACCTTCTTCAGCAGTTGCAGCACCTGATTGGGCCCACACCTATTTTTTGGGCATTTTATATTATTTTCTGGAGCTTTTGGGAGGCTCACGATTTCCTCAAGGAGGCACAAAGACAAAATTAAAATGTTATATTATTTTATTGTGCCATGGGGCATCCATAGGGAGTTAGTTAACACTCCTTGGACCCACCATGTGCTTCATTTATTTCTTGTTGAGTGGGGTACCCTCTTTATGGGTGATTTAGTCCACTTTGGTACTTTATGGTTATATTGATCCATGTATTGTATGTTGAGCTCATCTCAACCATTGATTAGAATATTTTATCTTTTAATCTTAGCCACTCGTTTTGAAAGTGGTTAGGATTCGGTTATCATTGTGGTTCTCTCATTTCTATTTAAAGGAGAGAGCTTCTCATTTGTAAATGGTCTTTGGCTCTTGGATCTGGATAATAGAAAGATTTTTCCGTGGATAATTTCTGGATCTGCTTTGCATCTGATGTTCTCAAATGGTGATTGGATAGTTTTCTGCTTCCTAGCATTGTGGAAATTCATGTGAGATCTATATTTTTTTTGCTATCATTGTCTTGTCTACAGGAAGGCATTTTGGCTGGAGCGTTTTTGCAGGGGGCCCTCAACTTGTTCGGTTATCTTCGTCTTGGATCAGGGGGTTTTCATTAGTGTCATTGTGATCTATGATTACTTCTTTTTAGTTTCCTATAGCATTTGGTTTCTTTATCTTGTCTTAGCAAATCTGATATTGTTGATGTTTGCTCATGCAAGGTAGGGGGCGCATTGGTGGCTTGGGGCTTACATCCGTCATAGAAATCACGTGGATCTTCCAGAATTGATTGGGATAGCAAGGATCATCGCTGTTAAGACTTCTACAAACATTTCTAGGTACGATCCAACAGGTAATTCTCTTCTCTTTAACAGATCTAAATCCATTGTACCAGTTTTCCTTCCATTTTTCTGAAAATCCTTAAAATACTAAAAACTCCTTAAAAAATACTAAATCTAGGAATCGTCCGATCTTTGGCCAAACCACTGCTGGGTTTCATAGATTGGGCCTCCCCCTCATTGAATCTACTGCACCGCTGGTCAAATTCTTGCTGGTTTGACCTAGATCTGAATTTTGGTCTGAAAACTACATAGCGGCCCCACTGAAAATTTGACCTGCTAGGGTTTTGGCTTTTTCTGATGTCTGACTTCATAGACTGATAGATCGGGTCTCACACAGTCCAAATCACCCCCAACACTGTCCAGATTCATGACAGTGTGACCTAGATCTGAGTTTTAGACTGAAAACAACCCTAGCACCATCACTGAAAACTGGACCTTTCCGGAGTTTACTATTTCCAAAATCTAACAGGCTAGGCTGATAAATCAGGTCCTGAGCACTCCAGAACACCCCTAACGCCGAGCTAGATTCAGCCTCCTTGCCCTAGGTCTGAAGAAATCAGTTTTTCACCCTCTCATCCTCAATCATCAACTTTGACTTTTTCAAGATCTTACTTTTTTCAAATTTCTCTGAACCAAGTGTGTAGATCAGCCCCTCCTGGTCCCATTTCACCTTCAACGTTGGCTGGTTGTTTGCTGGTGGCCTCAGATCTACAGATCTGTCTCCTCCAACCCTAGCGCTAGCCTTCCTTGACTGAATTTCTGCCCAAACTGAGCCATTTGGATCAAAACACTTATCTGGGTCCTCAGATCAGGGTTTACCCTAGGTGGGTTCACCTCAACGCTAGATGTATACTGACTCCATTTCCCAATGCACGAAAGGCACTGATCTCCCATCTCTAGCGCTAGCCCTGAATTGACCTTTTCCCCTTGAAATTGGTTGTTCCTTGATGACTCAGACAATCAGACCTGTTCACCTTCTTCATTGAGTCTGTCAGCCAAGTACTAGATAGTCACGACTATTTTCTTGCCCATCCTGCCTCGGTTATGCTTCCGAAGCAGAGATCATCTTCTTTAGTTGCTAGTACCAAAACCCTAGATCTAACCATTTCCCCAAAGGTTATCCGATTACTGCTTTGGATCAGCCAATATACTGCTGAGGTCTTGATCCATCTACTGAAGCCTACTGTAGATCTAGAGTTTTTGAACACCTTACACCTTACGTACCTCAAAGTGCATTTGATCTGTTCTAGTGTCTAGGTCTGATCTCTCTTGTCAGGAGCAGATCCAGGTCCTGCCCGTTGTTGTCTTGGACTTAGATAACATAAAGCAAAGACTGCCTTGATTGACGTGACAACCATCCATTTGGGAGTCTAGGCAGTCTTGGTTCCACCTCCCTAGTTGCTTGCCCTTCTACCATCCATCCTGGATTCATCATACACAGGAAACTACAAGGTTGGTGATAACAAGGAGTAGATCTCCCAAAAAGTCAAACCCTAGTTTGACAGCTGCACCAGAAAACTGCAGAACCAGAAAACTGCTGGAAGCTGCAGTGCTGAATCTCACAAGTCAGATTTGAAAGGTGAAGACTTGAGATCTCCAGAAACCAAACACACGAGTCAACTCACCTTAGTCAAGTGCATCTCCTGGTAAGTTCAGTTTCTCATTCCTCAGAATTTCAATTTTTGTGACTTTCTGACAAGATGGGCCCAAGCACTAAGCTTGAGGACAAACTAGAAGGCATAGAGAATTTTCGAGCATGGAAATACAGGATTGGCCTCATTCTCCAAGAGAATGATCTTGATAAGTATATCAAAGAGGAAGTTGCAGAACCTGAAGACGCTGAAGCTAAGGAGAAAGCACGAGAAGGATATGATTAGGGCGCAAAGGATTATTGTTGACTCTATCAAGGATCACTTGATCCCTCAAGTGTCATCCAAGAAGACTCTGAAAGAAATGTATGATGCCCTATCCAGAATGTTTGATGGTAGAAACATCAACAGAAAGATGAATCTAAGAGCTCAACTGAAGAGCACCAAGATGAGTCATGGAGAATCCATCCAGGACTACTTCACAAGGGTCTCTTAGATCAAAGAACAACTAGAAGCCATTGGAGACAAACTTGATGAAGATGAGATGGTTATGACTGCTCTCAATGGTCTCACTAGACCCTGGGAGTCATTCATCCAGATGATGTGTGCCAGGAAGGAAAGCATGAAGTTTGATGTTGTATGGGAAGATTGTATTCAAGAGGAGACTAGAGTGGCAAATAGAGAAGCCCTACTAAAAGAGGATGATCAAGCCCTAGCCACTCATACCAAGAGAAGAAGAAGTCAACCCAATTTCAAGAAGGGAAACAAGAGGCAGTGTCAACCTCCTAGGAAGTTCCAAAAGACAAGAGAAAATCTCCCCAATAGGGACTACTCCAGCTTTCAATGTTTTCATTGTGATAAGATAGGACACCTTGACAGAAATTGTCCTATGAAGAAACAAGAATATAAGAAGAGGATCAACAACAACAAAAGACATCATGCTCATCTAGCTAAAGATGAGGACGAAGAAGAAGAGGAAGGACCTCCAAGTAAGCAAGCAAGAGAAGAAGATGCAGAAGAGTATGTGCTATTCTCTGCACTCTCCGGATCTATAACACTCGGAGAAGATACTTGGCTTATTGATAGTGGTGCTTCAAAGCACATGACGGGACAAAAGAAAACTCTGTCAAGACTTGAAGAAAAGAACTCTCCTCAGAAAGTATCTCTAGGAGATGACTATCAATATCCTATCAAAGGAATTGGGAAAGCAAGCTACAAGCTTGATTCAGGAAATCCCCTGAAGTTGAAAGAAGTACTATATGTGCCAGGTCTAAAGAAGAATTTACTTTCTATCTCAGCTTTAGATAAGAAAGGATTCAGAGTTGCATTCATAGATGGCTGAGTACTCATGTGGCCCAAATGAAAGAATATTGAAGATGCAGTTGTCATTGGTGAAGAAGAAGGAGGCCTGTATAAACTCAAGGGGCATTCAGAAACAACCCTTGTTCATGAGTCCACTGATCCTAATGAACTATGGCATAGAAGGCTTGCTCACATCAATTACAAAGCACTACCTCATGTGAACAAAGTAGTGACAGGATAACCAGACATGAAAATCAAACGTGAAGGCATTTGCAAAGGATGTGTGAAAGGAAAGAACATCAAGAATCCATTCCCGAAGAGTGAAACAAAAATAAAAGGTACGTTGTAATTGATTCGTTCAGATGTGTGTGGTCCAATGTCCTCCATATCTTTAAGTGGTTTCGAATATTATATTACCTTTATTGATGACTATTTAAGAAAGACATAGATCTACTTCTTGAAAGCAAAGAGCGAAGTGTTTGAGAAATTCGAGGAATTCAAAGTCTTGATAGAGAATCTTTCAGACAAGAAGATAAAGACACTTCCAATCCGACAATAGCGGAGAGTATACTTCGAAAGAGTTTGAATCTTTATGTAAAGATGCTGGAATGAAGAGGGAACTAACTACTCCCTACAATCCTCAACAAAATGGTGTTGCAGAAAGAAAGAATAGAACCATCATGGAAGCAATAAAGACAATGATATATGATCAAGATCTTCCAATGCATCTATGGGCAGAAGCAGCAAGAACTGCTGTCTATGTACATAATAGAATATCTCACAGTGCTCTTGGATTCAAGACTCCAGAAGAGATGTTCACGGGAAAGAAGCCTGAGGTAAGTCACCTCAAGATATTTGGTTGTCCAGTATGTGTTCATATACCAAAAGAGAAAAGAACCAAGTTGGACCCTTCCGGAAAGAAGGGAATATTTGTTGGATACTGTGAAGTGTCCAAGGCATTCAGAATTTACATTCTTGGATTCCATCACATGGAAATCAGTAGAGATGTAACATTCGATGAAGAAGCAGCTCTCAAGAGATCCAGAAAATGTCAACATGAAGAAGTGTATGAGGAAGATGTACCTTCCAGAAATGTAGAGACTACATCCCTCCCTAAAGATGAAGTACCTGAAGACCATGATATGACAGAACCATAAGAACCTCCTACGATGGAGATATCACGAAAGAGAAAGGCTGCTTGGGTAAGAGAAATTATACACGAAGCAGAAAGATATGGAGCTCCTGAAGGCTCCACAAGGATAAGCAAGAAGCCCAAGCCATTTTCCAGCTATGTGGCTTTGATGTGTGATCTGGTGGATCAAGAACCTACAAACTACGAAGAAGCGGTACAGAAGAAAGAATGGGTAGAACCAATGACTGAAGAATACCAATCAATAATGAAGAATGATGTATGGGATATAGTTCCCAAACCAGAAGGCAAGAGTGTAGTATCCTCCAAATGGATCTACAAGATAAAACATGCAGCTGACGGAAGTATCGAGAAGTATAAAGCAAGATTTGTGGCCAGAGGTTTCTCTCAGAAAGAGAGAATTGATTATGAAGAGACATTTGCACCAGTAGCATAGTATACTTTGATTAGAGCTATCATGGCACTTGCATCCATGATGAAGTGGGACTTACACTAGATGGATGTGAAGACAACCTTCCTGAATGGTGTGATTGAAGAAGAAGTATACATAGAACAACCACAAGGATTTGAAGTTGAAGACAGAAGGACTCATGTTTGCGAACTGAAGAAGGCCCTGTATGGCTTGAAGCAAGCTCCTATAGCTTGGTATGGAAGGATAGATAGTTTCCTAACGAGCTTGGACTTTACCAAGAGTAAAGTCGATCCTAACCTTTACTACAAGGTTATAGAAGATGAACCTATCATACTATTACTATATGTGGATGATTTATTTCTGACAGAGAATGAGAAACAGATTGTGGAAAGCAAGAAGAAGCTCGCTGAAGAATTTGAGATGAAAGACCTTGGGTTAATGCATTATTTCCTAGGTTTGGAAGAATGGCAAAGTTCAGAAGGAATCTTTCTCAACCAGGGAAAGTATGCATTAGAGATATTGAAAAGATTCGATTTGTTGGAATGCAAAGCCATGGCCACACCCCTTCCAACCTCAAGTTGTTAGCTGATGACTTGTCAGAGTTAGTGGATGTGACTCAATACAGACAGATTATTGGGTCGTTGATGTATCTAACAGATACCAGACCAGACATTTGTTTTGCTGTGAACAGCTTGAGTCAATATCTAGTTCAAACTAGACGTGTTCACCTGATAGCTGCAAAACATGTGATGAGATATCTGAAAGGGACTATAGATTTTGGTCTATACTTGTTGATGTATTTGTAAATTCGGAATGTATTCATCCGTATATCTTATGTATTGTACCCCGATGTTTATTCCAGGATGTGTCTGTAATGTATTTGAGTCATGTCATACCCCGTTGTTTATTCCGGGAAGTTTCTATAATGTAAACAAGTCATGTCAAGTCATTGTGGGTAACCTTCTTATTGGTCAAGGGTTAAAGTCCCCACAGTCGTGGGGCCCTAGGGTTATTAGACTATCCTAGAAAATTCGACCTTAGGTGAGTCATTGTAAGTCGAGGCAATAGTCCCCACCGTTGTGTTAAGGATAACCCTCCTTGTTGGTCGGAGGAGGCAAAGTCCCCACAAGTTGTGGGGCACAAGGGTTATTAGACACTCCTAGAGATGTCGACTATAGTAAGTAATTGTTAAGTGAGGCCGACATGTTGGAGTGGGTTTCAAGTGAATGAAAGAATATAAATAGAGAGTGAGCCTCTTTATTTATCACACACACACTCACTCATTAGGGCGCATGAGTGAAAGGAGAAATTGTTGGGACAAGAGAGAGACTACTGCTGTTGGGAGATCATCTTTATGTTTTCGGGTTTTACTTTTGGTGCTGATTCTATCTCTGAAGAAGTTGCGGGGTTTTCTCCTTTATGGTTTCCTCGAGGAAAATTCTTTGTGTCTCTTGTCTCTTGTGTTTTTATTGTTGTGCATGTTATTCTATCAGTTAAAGATCCTAAGATCATAATGCTAGCTTGAATGATAAAAATCTAACATGGTATCAGAACTAAACTGAGAAGAAGACATTGTGCAGCTGCAGAAGCTAGGGCTTCTTACTTTTTGGGTCTCTCTCCACAATCCATCAGCGAAAGTATGCTAGGATGACTCTCCATTGAAGGGTGCATTTTTCTATCGAAGCGGAATTCGATTCCGAGCATTTTCAGTTTTGGTGCGGGAAATTAGGGCTTTCTACAGAAGAGGAATTTTTGAGTGAGCCTGGCATAGGATTGCTCTCCTCATCAAAATCGGAGTTTAGAGACCTGGATCAATATTTTTGGTTGGGTATAACTTCGGGAAAGTCAAACCCTAGTTTGACCTCGAGCTGGAAAAACCATAAAATACTAAAAATGATAAGTTTTGGTACATTCGCTATATCTCGGGATTGGAGAAGACTCGGGAGCTAAAAATTGCAAAGGTCGAAGATAAAATCCTGATTTACACTATGTCCAAAATTCAGCCTCAGATTCGCTATATTCTGGGAGATATGATCCCTCCAAGTTAGAGTTCCAGCCTCTTCCAGGATTCATCCCTAAACATGACACCTGGGGAGAATTGCTATATCTTGGGCTACAGAGGTCCAAATGAAATTTTTGAAGATGTTCCAGAAAGGGCATGGATTGTAATATCTGTGGTTCGAGTTTCAGACCCAGAAGATGAAACAGTGACACGTGGCATTCCATACAACTTCGCTGTTCTGAACAATCCTGTAACAGGTCACCTTGGGAAAATGATCATAAGTCCCAATTGGTGAAACCAATTCTGATGGAACCTGTGGTGTTGGAACAGGGACATGCGAGGATACCTCAGTGCGAAGTTTCAGACACAGAGGAGTAGTAATTTTGGAGATAGCACAGAAACAGTATCAGGCATTTCTGTAGAAGAAATTGGTAAACTAGGGCTTCCTGTTCCGAGAGCTTCCCTCCACTATTTTCAGAAAAGGAGTACATTGGACAGCTCAACTTGAAGAGATCTATCTTTCTATCCAATCAGATCTGAAAGATTCCAAGTTTTGAAAATTAGGGTTTCTTTGACAAACCCTAGATCAGCCAGCTCCGAAACCAAGACGGACACCTCAAATCGGTAAGATTTAATCTTTTGCTATTTTCATTTGAGGTTCTCATTTCAAAGTGATCTATCACATCAGCTTGATGATAAGCTTGGTGAAGTTGACAACTTTCAAGCATGGAAGTATTTGATCTCTCTGAAGAAAATGAATTGGACACCTACATGAGTAGAGAGGTTCCAGTTCCAGAGGAAGATGAGGCTCAAAGCCTTACACAAGAAGAACTTGGTCAAGGCCAAGAAGATCATTGTTGATTCAATCATGGATCACCTTATACCACAAGTGTCTTCCCTAAAGACATCGGAGATGTTTGATTCCTTGACCCAGCTATTTGAAGGAAAGAACATAAATCAGAATATTACTTTGAGAAACCAGTTGAAGAATGTGAAGATCCAGAATGCAGAGACCATACAGTCATACTTTACAAGGGTCTCTCAAATCAAAGAACAAATTGAAACGGTAAAAGAAGAAGTGAAGAATGCAGAAGTGGTGATAGCCACCTTGAATGGCCTCCCACGATCATGGGATTCATTCATTCAAAGAATGTGTGCCAGAATGAAGTGATTACTTTAAGAAGAAGAAGAAGCTCGACTCATAATAAGAGAAGAGAAGATGGGAGCAATCGAAGATTAAGCTCTCACCATCCAAAGAAGATCCCTCAAGCGATGAGAAATACGAAGAACTCAACTCTTGAAGAACCCCTTATCCATCTTAGCATTTGGATAAGAAACGATGCTATTATGAATGAAGAAGATGATGAAGCTGAAGGCTCAAGAAGGAGTCTACCCACGAAACAAATAAAGATAAGTATTCAATTGTCATTTCATGATATTGTTTTATTATGCATTTGTTTATATTCAGTTGATACATTATGCATGATAGAATGTTTGCATTAATGACAGTATACTACTAATATGCATGTGATGGGTAAGTAGCTCATGGCGCTATACAACTCTCCATTGCTACTTATCTAGAATGAAACCTCTTTGCTGACATATTGAATTAGTGCACAATCTCAATGTTGTCTTGGTAGAGATGGAAGGTATCTAGAAAAGTTTCCGTGAGATATGGATGAATGTTGTATTGGCTAAAGTAGTTGCATGATCATATATTTATGGATAAGAACTTGCTAGTATGAATATTCCTTATGAAATGTTTTTAACCATACAAATGCATTTGACTTGTAGGAAAGATCGCATACATAATCGCCTACAAGAAAAGAAGAACGAGACTTGTTCCGAAGAACAAGTGGCAACAGTTCAAGATGAAGAATAATCTGACGAATGCAGCGACATCATTGATGCAGAACCTTCAAGCTATGAAAAAGTAACCAAGAAGAAAGGGAAGACCAATTCAAGAAGAATGATGTCTAGGATGCAGTATCGATACGTGAAGGAAAGTTCATAGTTCTTTCATGCAGTAGATGGAAACATCGTGGGATACAAGGCAAGATTCGTAGCACGAGGCTTCTCACGAAAAAAAGGCATAGACTACGAAGAGACATTTGCAGCCAGTGGGAGTTGAGACACATGACAGGCAGAATCATGTGTGCAAATGAAAGAAGGCCTTGTACGAGTTCAAAAGACACTCATGGGATAACACATACATGAAGAGCTTGATGAAGATCTGAACCTTTGCTACAAGGTTGATAAAGGATGACAAGCTCACAGATGGGTGCGAGAAGAACACTTTCAAAGATAGAGGATCTTGGTATCTAGTGACCGTAGATGGATACATAGAATATTAGTAGCAGAGGAAGCTACTTGTCACTCTGGTACATAATGTTTCAGTGCATAGAGTACGGAAGACAGAGGGAGTATGATGCTCCGCTTCAGAGGGAGTGACTGCAGAATATCTTGAGGTTCGACATGGTACGACAGGATGGATAGATTACTGATGACTCTAGGCTTTACTGAGAGTAAAGTGGATTCCAACCTTTGCTTCAAGGTTGAAGGCGGAAGACCAGTGATGCTCCTATTATGTGTCGATGCACTATTTTCTAGGCATGGAGGTGTGGCAGAATGCGGATGGAATCTTCCTCGGACAAGGGAATTATGCAGTAGAGATCCTGAAGAGGTTTAGGATGATGGACTGCAAGGCCATGACCGCACCTATGGCATCGAACATGAAGCTATTGAGTGATGCTTCATCAGAGATGGTTGATGCCACGATGTATCGTCAGATGATTTGTACCTGACAGACACGAGACCAGACATTTGCTTTGCTGTGAACACCTTGAGCCAGTTCTTGACAGTTCCGAGACATGTTCACTTGATTGCTGCAAAGCATATTTTGAGGTACCTAAGGGGTACAATTGATTATGGGCTCAAGTATGAGGCGAATCAGAAGATTAACCTGGAGGGTTATGTTCATTCAGATTGGGCAGGCAGTGCCATCGATAGGAAGAACACTTTAGGGTGTTGCTTCAGTATGGGATTAGGTGTGATCTCTTGGTTTAGCAGGAAGCAATCTTGTGTGGCACTGAGTACAACTGAAGCAGAGTATGTCGCAGCTTGTTCAGCTAGTTGTGAGGCAGTATGGCTGTGGAAGCTACTGTCTGATTTATTTGGATGCTACTTGTATACATTGTGACAACTAGAGTTGCGTGAAGTTGTCAAAGAATCCAGTGTTCCATGACAAGTCGAAGCATATCGAGATCAAGTATCACTATATCAGGGATATGGTGCAGAGGGGAGCAGTGAAGCTCCAGTATGTTGCGACGGAGGAACAGATAGCTGATGTGTTGACGAAGCCATTGGCTAGGGTGAAGTTCGAGTACTTTAGGGAGAAGCTTGGTGTTCTCCAGATCGAGCTTTCCTCCAAGGGGAAATGATGAGACCCAGAGCCATTCTGACATGGTGAGAGGATTGGTTCCTTCCATGGTCAGATGTAAGGGCTGAGCCATTCTGTCATGGTGAGAGGATTGGTTCCTTCCATGTCAGATGTGAGTGCTGAGCCATTCTGATGTGACTGTAGGATTGGTTCCTACATGATCAGAAGTAAGCGCTGAATTCCATTCTTGGAATGGAGGCACCTGGTCAGTTACTAGGTAGCTTAGTATGGGACTGGGGGCCATTCTGATATGATTGTAGGATTGGTACCTACAAGATCAGATGTGAGTGCAAGCCCTTCTGACATTGGTTGTCAGATGTAAGTGCAAAGCCCTTTCGGCATGAAGGATTGGTTCCTTGCATGGTCGAATATAAGTGTTGAGCCTTTCTGACATTGGTTGTCAGATGTAAGTGCAGAGCCTTTCGGCATGGAGGATTGGTTCCTCTCATGGCTGAGTGTAAGTGCTGAGCCTTTTCGACATTGGTTGACGGATGTGAGTGCTGGGACTTTCTGACAGGGTTGTGGGAGGTGTTCCCAGATGGTCAGATGTGAGTGTTGGGCGTGCCTTTCTGATATGATTATGGGATTGGTTCCTACATGATCAGATGTAAGTGGTGGGCGGGCCATTCTGACTTAGGGTCAGATATAAGTGCTGGAAGAAGACCTACATGGAGGCTAGGCCTACAACCAGCATGAAAAAGGGTTGGCTCTGTAGAACTTCCTGTGACGAGAAGAATCAAGAGATAGCATCCGTGATGATGATCCATCAGAGATGTTTCGGAACCAGAGATGATCCAGATCGAGTGATGATCCAGATGCAGTGATGATGATCCAAATCGAGTGATGATCTAGATGCAGTGATGATGATCTAGATTTGATGATGAAGATGACTTGAAGATGGAGATGACTTGAAGGTGAAGATGACGAGGACTCGATGATGATCTAGATGATACAGAGAAGAAGACTTCTACTGATAAATTGTGTCGAGAGAATACCTTCCTAGTTAAGAGGGAGTGTTGATGTATTTGTAACTTCAGAATGTATTCATCCGTATATCTTATGTATTGTACCTCGATGTTTATTCCGGGATGTGTCTGTAATGTATTTGAGTCATGTCATACCCCGATGTTTATTTCGGGAAGTTTCTATAATGTAAACAAGTCATGTCAAGTCATTGTGGGTAACCCTCCTATTGGTCAATGGTTAAAGTCCCCACAGTTGTGGGGCCCTAGGGTTATTAGACTATCCTAGAGAATTCGACCCTACGTGAGTCATTGTAAGTCGGGGCAATAGTCTCCATCGTTGTGTTAAGGATAACCCTCCTTGTTGGTCGGAGGAGGCAAAGTCCCCACAAGTTGTGGGGCACTAGGGTTATTAGACACTCCTAGAGATGTCAGCTCTAGTAAGTAATTGTTAAGTGAGGCCGACATGTTGGAGTGGGTTTCAAGTGAACGAAAGAATATAAATAGAGAGTGAGCCTCTGTATTTATCACACACACACTCACTCATTAGGGCGCATGAGTGAGAGGAGAAGTTGCTGGGACAAGAGAGAGACTACTGCTATTGGGAGATCATTTTTATGTTTTCGGGTTTTACTTTTGGTGCTGATTCTATCTCTGAAGAAGTTGCGGGGTTTTCTCCTTTATGGTTTCCCCGAGGAAAATTCTTTGTCTCTTGTCTCTTGTGTTTTTATTGCTGTGCATGTTATTCTATTAGTTAAAGATCCTAAGATCATAATGCTAGCTTGAATGATAAAAATCTAACAATACTATGATGGAAACCATGAGTACAAATTGTATGGCTATACGGATGCAGATTGGGCTGGAAGTGTATCAGACAGGAAAAGCACATCAAGTGGATGTTATAGTCTGGGGATCTGCTATGATTTCATGGTGTAGCAGGAAACAGTCTAGTGTTGCTCTTAGCGCGGCTGAAGCAGAATATATAGCAGCTTGCTTTGCTAGTTGTGAAGCCATATGGCTTCGGAAGCTGATGTCAGGTTTATTCAACCTGGAGTTGGATACTATCATGATTCTATGTGACAACGAAAGTTGTATAAAGATGACAGAGAATCCAGTGTTCCACGATAGGTGAAAGCACATAGAAATCCGGTATTTCTACATTCGAGATATGTTGCAAAAGGGAGCCACAAAGATCTAGTATGTGAGTACTGATGAACAAGTTGCTGATGTGTTGACGAAGCCTCTCTCTCAGGTAAAGTTCGAACACTTTCGAGACAAGCTTGGTGTTGTTCGGAAAGACCTTCCTCGAAAGGGAGAGCAGTGATGTTGCAGTGGGATTGTATCATCTCTGGACACTTGTCGTAAAGTGATCTGGTGACTTTGGTCCTCGAGAATGAAGAGGGATTGTATCATCCTGGGACATTTGTCCAGAACAGATCCGGCGATTTCTGTCCTCGAGAATGTGGTGGGATTGTATCATCCTTGAACTTCGGTTCAGAACGGATCTGGTGACTTCAGTCCTCGAGAATGTGGTAGGATTGTATCATCCTTGAACTTTTGTTCATAATAGATCCGGTGACTTCGGTACTCGAGAACGTGGTAGGATTGTATCATTCTTGAACTTTTGTTCAGAATGGATCCGGTGACTTCGGTACTCGAGAACGTGGTAGGATTGTATCATCCTTCAACTTTTGTTCAGAATGGATCCGGTGACTTCGGTACTCGAGAACGTGGTAGGATTGTATCATCATTGGACTTAGTCCAAAAGTGACAAGGAGTGATCATCCCATAATTGTATCCGGTGACTTTGGTTGTCGAGAATGAGGTAGGATTGTATCATCCCTGGACTTAAGTCCAAAAGTGATTTGAAGACTCTCGTCTTCGTATTGTGGATTGCAGGTTATTGATGATGATGATGATGTTGCTCATCTTGTTGCTGATGATGATGTTACTGATTGAAAGATTAGAGTGTGACGATGATGATGTTATTGATCGAAATATCAGAGTGTGATGATGATGATATTACTGATCGAAAGATCAGAATGTGATGATGATGATGTTGCTGATCGAAAGAGCAAAGTATGATGATGATGATGATGATTGCTGATCGAAAGATTAGAACGAGATGATGATGATGTTGCTGATCGAAAGTTCAGAGTATGATGATGATGTTGCTGATCGAAAGTTCAGAGTATGATGATGATGATGATGTTGATCAAAAGTTCAGATGATGATGTGATGCTGTCGATCGAGTGGTCAAAGTGTTGCTGTTGCTGAAGTTTGAATATGAAGACTATATGTTGAAGATGATGAAAAACTTCCAATGATTTATAGATGTGTCACCCTAATGATGTTGATGATGTCCTCTCTCTCCTACTGTTGTTGTTGTTAATGTTGTTGTAGAATACCCTTCTCGTTAAGGGGGAGTGTTGAATTATTGTAACTTTGAAGAATATTCTATATATATTTTATTGATCCCCGATGTTTCTATCGAGAGAATCATTTGTATTTCTTTGTACCTTGATGTTCCTAATCGACAGAATTAATAAGAGTCATGAGGAAGTCCCCTCCGTTGTAAGTCGGGTCATTAGTACCCTCCAGAATATGTTATTATATTAAGTTAGTCTAGTTGTGGTTACTCGAGCCTACATAATTGAGTTAAGTTTACTCAAGCTTACATAACTAGATTAAATGTCAAGTGAACGAAAGAATATAAATAGAGGTGAGGTGCTTCTCATTTGAACACACTCACACTCACTTGTGTAGCGCATAAGAGAGAGAGAGAGAGAGAGAGAGAGAGAGAGAGAGAGAGCTGGAAGGAGAAGAAAGATTAGTTTTGGGGTTTTACCTCTTATCTTTTTGGGGCATCTATATTAAGGAAGCTTTTGTTGGGTTTTTCCCATTAGGGTTTTCCCAGGATAAATTTGTATTGTTCTTGTGATACTGTTTCTTTCAATGATCCTGTCTATATGCTTTTGTTATGAAATTGAAATTAAATACTGATAATCTAGCTTAGCATATGGAATTCTAACAGTGCAAAGGTTTAGCTGGGGTTTGTCCAGTGTTTCTACTGAGTAACTGCATTTGCCAGGTTTGGGTGAATTTGCAGTGATTGTAATGTTCCATATTTTCTCATAATAAAATCTATATTTGACTGTTGCACCGGTTTTCCCATCTTGGGATTTTTCAAGGGTTCCATACCCAAAATAACTGTCATTTTTATACTATGATGTTGTGAGTTATTTCTCAGTTTTATATTCCCCTGCATACTATAAAAGATATTCATGTGTGGTTATGAGTGAATATTTTGAATGCACTGTTTAGCCCTAGTTGAATAATAAAGGAAAATTTGCATGGTATCAGAGCTTTGGTGAGCTAAAGCTTAGAGATTTGCAGCAGCAGTGATAGATCAGGGGCAAATCTATTGAAGACACAAACTTAAATTGGAGATCTAGGGTTTGACAGGTAACACTTCACAGTGGCCATGCAGTTGAGAGTTGAGGATAGACTCCAGGGTGCTCAGAACTTTCCTACATGGAAAGAAATGATCACAAGGATCCTGGACGTCAGTGATGCAGAGGAGCACATTGACTCCACGAAGGTTGCACCCACAGATCCGACAGATCTAACAGCTTTGAATTCGATTGACTCTAAAGCCATGCTGATTATCATGGATGGAGTGAAGGACCATGTAGTCCCTCACCTTTTTGGTAAGAAGACCGCATTAGAGATGTGGAAGGATTTGGAGAGTCTGTACCAAAGCTAGAACGAGAATTGGAAGATGGTGTTGCAAGAGAGGATGCGCAACACCAAGATGGCCAAGGGAGGAGTGGTGCCTTATCTCACGAGGCTCACACAGATTAGAGATGAGCTTGGAGCTGTTGGCTCTAAGACTGATGATGAGGAGCTAGTTCGGATAGTCCTCAACGGATTCTCTAAGCCATGGGACACCTTTGTCAAGGGTGTGGTGGCTAGAGAGAATCTCCCTGATTGGCAAAGACTTTGGGATGACTTTGTGCAGGAGGAGACCCGCATGGGTCAAGGATCAGGCTCATCCAGCACTGCCCCACAAATTGTGGATGAGGAGGCTCTAGCCCTTACAGGGAAGAGCAAGGGGAAGGAAAAGTGGAAGAAGGATGGTAAGAAGAACCTTAACGTGTCAAAGGTCAAGTGCTTTATCTTCCACAAGCAGGGACACTTTGCCTCCCAGTGCCCAGATAGGAAGAAGAAGAGTAAAACTCAGATGGTTGGATTTGCAGAGGTGGATGCGTTTAGCAGGAACTTCGATGAGGAGTTTTGCTTGATAGCTTGCATGGCAAGCACCACAAGGAGCCGCATATGGTACATCGACAGTGGAGCATCTAGTCACATGACTGGACATAAGAGATTCTTCAGAGACTTGTAGGAGGGTGGAACAAGGATCCACGTTTAGCTGTGTGATGATGCGCGGTATCAGGCGCAGGGAGTTGGCATTGTTTCATTTCAGAGGGAGTCTGGAAAATCCCTCAGTTTTGTTGATGTGTTGTATGTTCCAGGACTAACCAAGAACCTTATATCAATCTCCACTCTGGAGGACAAGGGATATCAGGTGAAGTTCCATGACCATCGAGTATATATCAGGCCCAAGGGGTCAGATAGGAGCTTGGATTGGGTGATTGGCAGGAGTGGGAAAGTGTACAGACTACACTTTGAGCCTGCAAAGGCTGTAGTTAGCAGCAACAACAGTAGTCAGGGTGGGTTGTGGCATAGGAGGATGGCACACTTACACCATGGAGCACTGAAGCATTTGAGGCAGGTAGTCATTAGAGTTCCTCAGGTACAGGGGGAAAAGCATAACCACTACAAGGGTTGTGCTTTGGGGAAGAACATCAGGAAGCCTTTCCCACAGAGTGAGCACAAGTCTAAGGAGCCCTTGGACTTGGTGCATTCTGATGTATGCGAACATATGGGTGTCAATTTGTTCAGTGGTTACAGTTACTGCGTAACCTTCATTGATGACTATTCCAGGAAGACCTGGATCTATTTCCTGAAGGCCAAGTCAGAGGTCTTTGAGAGGTTCCGAGAGTTCAAAACTCTCGTGGAGAACCAAACAGGAAAGAAGATTTGGGTGTTGAGGACAGACAACGGGGGTGAGTACACTTCCAATGAGTTCATGGAGTTTTGTTCGGCCGAGGGGATCAAGAAGGAGCACACTGTGTTGCATACCCCACAACAGAATGGAGTTGTAGAGAGGAAGAACATGACTATGGTTGGAGCAGCCAAGGCCATGCTATTTGATCAAGGATTACCACTATTCCTTTGGGTCGAGGCATACAAGATTGTAGTATACATTTCGAACAGGTGTCCCCACACAACTTTGGGGAGGGAGACACCAGAGGTCTTCAAAGGCACCAGGTCAGATGTGAGTCACATTCGCATATTCGGCAGTTTCTGCTATTGTCACGTTCATGCTGACAATAAGAAGAAGCTGGATCCTTCTGGAGAGAAGGGGTTACTTGTTGGTTACAACGAGATTTCGAAGGCACATAGAGTTTACATTTCTGCTTGCAGGAGGATCATTGTAAGCAGGGATGTCTAGTTCAATGAAGACAGGGCCTTGCAGAGATCTCTGGACTTACCAACAGAGCAACAGTCAGCACAGGAGTCGAGGGTCAAGTTGGAGGAGCCAGATGTGCATGTACAGGTACTGTGGCTGGGTAAAAACCTTGGCCACGCATGCACCTTCCTTCCGTCAAAGGGACGGAAGGATAGAGTCTGCAATGGGAAAAACGAGCTGCAACAAACTGTTAGAAACAAAACAAATATATGCATATAATCTATAAACTGAACAAAAATAATGGTGAGTCAATATACCTTCCGATCTGTTTTAAAAGGGGGCCACCATGCCCAAGCTCAGAAAACGCCTCTCCATAGGTTGGGATAGTGTGGAGGTTGAATCTACACACACGGGAATGAGCAAATGGGGGGAATGGAGTGGAGGGGATGAGCAGCTTGAGAGTGATGGTCTCTCAAGGTGCTCATGCAAGTATAATAATGACAGGAAGGAAAGAGTCATGTGTGATGGGGACCTCCACCCCTCTATTTATAGTTTGTTCCTCATTTTAGGGCTTTAAGCCCCTGGTTAGGGTTTTGGGCCATACTTAAGGTTTTAAGCCCCTTTTCCTTATTTTTAGCTCCTTTTGGGTTTTTTAGGCCCTTTTAGGGTTTTAAAGCCCTTTTTGGGGTATTTAGCGTCTTTGTGAGCTTTTTAGTTCCCTTGTGAGCTATTTTGGCTCTTTTGTGGGTTTTTTAAGCCATTTTTTATTATTTTTGAGCTTTCAAGAGAAAAACATAGGTTAAAAATGGGTGTGGAGATAAAATCGGTTAGGAAATGGATTTCTGAATATGGTGTAGGCTAAATAGAGCAAGTTGAGCAAATTTTTGCGTTAACAGGTACAGACACAAAGCACAGGTTCTGGTGGTCAGAGGGAGTCAGGGGGACAGGATCCTATAGTTATTGACTTGGAGGATGAGCTGGAATAGGAGACGAATATCCAGCAGCCGCAACAGGTTGACACTGGGCCAAGGCCTAAGTGGTTTAGGTCCACAGTACAAGATTCTAGGCAGGTTGATCCTCCACAGAGATATTTTAGACAGAGTGTACCACCAAAGAGGCTCATTTATATGGCACTGATGACTTAGTTGATTAACTCTGAACCTTCCAACTTCGGGGAGGATGCACAACATGATGTGTGGTAGGAGGCTATGGTTGAGGAGTATGACTCCATTATGAAATACCAAGTATGGGAGGTTGTGTCGAGGCCACAAGGGAAAAAGGTGGTGGGATCCAAATGGATCTACAAAGTGAAGCATGCAGCAGATAGAAGTGTGGAAAAGTAGAAAAATGGATTTTCATAGAAGGAGGGCATTGATTATGAGGAGACCTTCGCCCCTGTTGCTAGGTATTCTTCCATTCGAACCATTATCTCACTAGCAGCTAAGATGGGTTGGCGAGTCCATTAGATGGACGTCAAGACTGCCTTCCTTAAGGGAGTGATAGAGGAGGAGGTGTATATTGGGCAGTTAGAGGGGTTTGTTATGGAGAACAGGGAGACGCATGTATGCAGACTGCATCGAGCTCTTTATGGGCTTAAGCAGGCACCTCGAGCATGGTACTCGAGGATTGATAGCTATCTACGGGAGATGGGATTTCAGCGGAGTGAGGCTATCCACAACCTGTACTTCTTAACAGGTGAGGTGCCTCTCATACTTGTCTTGTATGTGGATGATTTCTTTTTGATAGGAGATGAGAGGATGATTGGAGACTACAAGTCCATCCTTGCCGTGGAGTTTGAGATGAAGGACCTTGGGCTTGTTGCCGCCTAATTCACACTTTAAGACACAGGAAAGTCACAGCCTGCTATGTGTGTCCTTGGGGGCAAGTGAGAGCTGGGGACCACTGTCACCACAGTCCACAACTCCTCCGTTTAGGCAAGATCCCAACAGAGCCAAGGGGGGTAGTCCCTACAGGAAAGCTAAGTTCCAGATTTATTAATTAATTATAAATTAATTAAAGGGATCTTTTATTAAGATTTGGCTAAGACTTTATAATATCTAAGGAATGACAAGCAGCATGCAAATGCACAGATTTCCTTTAATGACAAGCAGACCTTGAGATAAACAAAGACCAGTACCTATTACAAATGGAGTCTAAAATTATAACTTTACAGATTTACAACTGAAACTGGGATGTAAGTTAATTAAGCCACAGTTTAGGTTGTCTAACAATGAGATGAATAAATAGACAAATGGTACAATTATAACAGTAATGAACCAAGATTATTAAGTAATGTACAGCTGATCTAAACTTATCAGTATAAAAAAAAGATAGCAGAAGAAAATGCTTTAATGTGATACTTATTGAACCAACAGGAAATAAAGGAAAGAAAGACTTTAAGTTTGATTTACTTGAAACAGTTTAAACAAATGTTAAGCATTCACCACATGAACAATTGCAGAACTGAAAGTAAATGAACTTGAAAAGTGAAGTGAAACTGAAAGTAAAGAGTTGTAGTGCAATGCTGGAGTGCTGAAATGAAAAAGTGTTGTAGAACCGGTTTTGCAATGTCTCTTGGTTTATTTTAGTAAATTTTATTAAAGTTTTTCTTCTTGAAGTTAAGTTTTAGAATTGGTGGTGTGACTACCCCAATCCGGTACTTCTCAAGTCAAAGAGGGAGTGCTGTTGCGCTCAACAAAGTGGGAGCAAAGCCCACCCGTAGCTCACAGGTCAAACCCCAATGGCCTGGTGCTCAACAAGGAGGACGTCAAAGCGCTTAGAGACCCCCCATGGTCTACTACCCCAAGTCGCCTCCGAGGTCACTGTTTTTAGTTGACAGGAAAAATGGCTAGATGGATGCCTATTAAACTAAGACTCCTCTATCCCCTGTCG
>LPNX010412959.1:0-38178 GCA_001517045.1 Pseudotsuga menziesii
AATGATATTTATATGAAAAAAATATGTTAGTTATGCATATAAATTAAATTCATTTTTGTTTAATTTTATTTACAAATTCAAGACAAATAAATGTTAAAGGACGATAAATTTTTGGGAATTTACAATGAATCCTAGTCACATCATTCTAGAGTTATTTTATTAATTTTATTTATAGTCAATTTAGAAAAGTAACTCAACCATGGTTATTTATATTGTGCATAAAAAGTAGTGTAGGAGGTGAGTTGTCATATATACCTACCCCATAAAACCCCTAACTCATAATATTTTAATATATCTTATATTTTTGTAGTACATCTCTTAGGAGGCCCATTTTTTACCTCAAATTCTCTCTAATGGATGGAAAAGAGAAGGGCCTGAGAAAATCAAGAAAGATACCACCAGGTGGAACAGGGAGGTATGCAATTCATTCCAAAATGTAGTGGTAAGCCTTATTATTACTAGTTTTTATATCAATTTTGGTACATAGACTAATGTATTTAAAAATTTAATTAGGTTCTCAAACACATCTAAGGCCACAAAGGAAAGAATTGAAAAAATTGGCCAACACAAGCTTGGGCCTGGTGGTTACTCCAACTTGGCGGCCCGATATGTAAATATCGCAAAACTCGAATCCGCATCCAAATATCATACAGATTATTATTTTTGTTTTGTTCTGACAAAAGAATTTAAAATTAATGACATCATGCAAATATGAAGGCCGACCAGTTCAAATAATTGCCCAGTGCGGATTACATGAAGCTTGGCTTCGAACATGGCTTTGGCGCCGTTGTTGAACACCAGAGAAGCTTGTCTGTGAATACTACATGATCTTCTGCTGATCCATCTAGTGCCCAAGTATGTGAAAACTGTATAGTTTAATGATAATTTATTAATGCTCATGCAATTTGTTCCTTATAAATAAACTAACATAAATTATTTATTCCTTTTTGTGCAGGAAAGTAACGATCCCGTTCATGTCGAGGATGAAGTACATGACCAACCAAACGAAGATCATGCTTCTCATCCTGGTAATGAATTTATTAATGTGCTACTGT
The DNA here is from genome assembly GCA_001517045.1 of Pseudotsuga menziesii. Classification (NCBI taxonomy): domain Eukaryota; kingdom Viridiplantae; phylum Streptophyta; class Pinopsida; order Pinales; family Pinaceae; genus Pseudotsuga; species Pseudotsuga menziesii. Next base: position 1,056 of record LPNX010412959.1, read on the forward strand.
TTTTTATAGACCATTGCAGATGATGAACATTAGTTCTAATTCTACACAATTCAACTACAGAGCATGTAGCTGCAGATCATAACATGGAACAGGTTGGGCTAGTACGAGATAATGTTGAACATGTTGATGTGCACATGACACGTAAAAACACACATTCGTAATGTTTTTTTAATGAATTACTCGTATTTATCAAAATATAAATATATTAATGAAATGTTTTGACATTATTGCAGAAATTCATCGCCCCTCGCCTGAAGTTCAACCTTCTGAGCAGACTAGTAGGGATACCGATGATCAAATTCCTGAAGATGTGACTCTAACTAAATATTTAAAGAGAATACAAGTAAAAAGGAAGTGACTAAACAAATTTTCATTAATTCTTATTTATAAAAAAAAAAATAATGCTTTTTCCTCTGTTTTATGAATGAATGCTTTACTGAATTGTTTACTGATATTTTTTTTTCTTGTCATTGACTAAATTAATGTTTTAATGAATGAGTTAATGAATGGTTTTTTCAGCTGTTGAATGATTGAATGGTTTAATGAATGTTATAAAGAATGATTTAATGAAAGCATTTTTCAACTATTGAGTGAAATAATTTGCATTGTAGATGCATTGTTATTTGCATTGTGAAATAGTGAAATAAATTATTATTTGCAAGTGTAGGCATTGGGTTTGAGGAGTTGAGAGTGATGTGAGGGGGGGCAAGGGCCATAAGATCTTCCACCTTCACGTGGTTGGTCTTGTTTAGTAGAGAATATTAAATTATTCTCAAAATAGAGAGGAGCTCAATGAATGGTAAGGAAGAATACATTAAAAAACATATATTTCTATATTTTTACTGTGCAATTTGTGACTATTGCTATTTGATTCCTTCGTTGGAACTTGTTGCAGATAGCGTTGAGAAACATTTCCATAGTTAAGAGGTAAGAAATGGATTTTTGATTAGATCGATGGCCTTATATACATAGTATTTTTGGTTATCCATGTTTTATCAGGTGATATATTCTTACTAATTATAATTTTTTGCTTACATAATTTATGTTAGATCATTATATTTTAAATTCCTTGATTAGATTAAGCAATTGAGTGTCATTTAATGTTGCTTGAGGATTTTAAAGAACTCGGTTACTTGAATTGAATTAGTAAATGATAGATGTTATATAGCATGTTTATATAAATGGTTGGGCATGATAGCTTCGGATATAGATTGTTTGAATACATGGTCAATTGTAGTAGGATGCATTTATTTTCGCAACACACTCATGTCTTCATTTTATGTTTTCAAGATGCTTTTGAACAAATAATGGCTTGTTTCTACATCATAATTCCACATTCAATGTTTTCAAGATGCTTTTGAACAAAGAATGGCTTGTCTCTACATCATAAGTCCACATTCAACAGCCTTTGCAGCAAGAGTTTTTATATACCGAAAAACTAACATTCATTCTTTACTTGTTTATGGATTTTTCAATCCTACAGATGCAAGATGTGGACAATGGTACACTGTTAAAGTGTACTCTTCAAAGGTTACCTTGGAAAATAGGGCAGATCTTCTTCAATGAGCTGAAGTTCGTGTGTGTGCTTTTGATATAGAGACAACCAAGCTTCCTTTCAAGTTCCCTGATGCCGAATATGACATGATAATGATGATTTCACACATGGTGGATGGGCAAGGCTATCTTATTAAAAATCGAGAAGTAAAAACACTTGGCATTGTTTTATGCCCATTGGTCAGCCTATCCTTTGTTTTGGGATTTCTTTCAGCTATGTTTTGGGATTTTTATTGTTTGGAGATTGATGTTGCATTGATTGTTATAAACATCGTTGCTCTTCTTTAGTTTTCCAATTCCTTTTCATTTGTTTCCTGAGTGTGTAGGGGTGGGGCATTGAAGACTTGGAGTACACTCCAAAACCAGAATTTGAAGGAAATTTCAAAGTAGCAAATGTGCCAAATGAGTTATATCTACCATTTACTGTTTACCCTAAGACTATAATTCTGAAAAAAAGTATTGATCCTTTGGAAGTTTGTTATGTTTTCCAGACATAGCTTCTTAGGCAGTGGTTCAATCACATGCAAGAATTTAAGCCTGCTATTTATGTCACGTATAATGGAGATTTCTTTGATTGACCTTTTGTCAAACAACAGGCTAAGCACCATGGAATGAAAATGAGTGATGTATGTTAATTTTTTTATCTAATATACTGACATCTTATGCTTGCTGACTGTTGCTGGATTTTTGCTCAATTCTATGTTTAATTGGAAAAGGAGTTTATTATTTAGTGTATTACAATGAATGTATTGATCCACAAAGTGGACATCTCAGGGCCCCAATGTATACTGTGTTCTTGAATCCTTTAGAAGTTTTTCTCTTACTCTTAAAATTCCTACATTGTTTTGCAACCAAGGATAGGTTTTTGACCATCATTATAAATTTTGACCCCTCTATTATCTAGCCACTTCATTTAGCAAGAACAATATGTGCTTACCTTGGTTGTTTGGAATTTGCAAGAGTGAAGTTAAATATCTACTGTACATTAATAATAATGATTTAAGGTAACATACTATGTTGTTTCTTTGTCTCTTTGCTATATGAAGTGGTTATGTATTTGTAGGATTCGATCTTATTCTATATCCCCTCCTTGAGCAAAGCTAGACTATTCTAAAAGTATTGAATGCCTCTTGGTCAGCAAGTTTATTTCTGTTATTTTTTATCTTAGTTGTTTCCTTTGGTGCCCTCTGTTTAGAGACTCTATAGGTTCAGTGTCCTCCATCATCACTTATTAAGAATGGGGATGTAAATCACTCTTTACATGAGAGATCTTTCTTATATAGGGAGAAACTTATGTAGATACTTATACAATTAGCACAATGCATATGAAGGATAAACACAATTCTTTAGACCCATTTCATCTTAATTATGTTATAAAAATCCACCCTTTAGAACTTTAGTCAACTGAAAATGGAGGTTAGGGACACAGACAGTGTATGGGGACTGCTTCATTCCACTTTCCAACTAATAGTCTCACCCATAGAAGCACTGCATTGTCTTCAACTAGGAAAAGTTGATTGCAAGCAACCTTTCTCCGACTCTCTCGAAAGCAAAGTCACATAGGCCATTTCTAAGTGGGTAAGTTGGAACATGCGGGCATGGGATTACGTGACCTTTGTACATGTGGTTCACACTACCGTGAAGTTGTGTTGTAATCACCTACCCTTAGCACATGTAATGTCTTTAGTTAAGGGACATTCTCTTAAAGTGTTCATGGATTGGTTAGATTGGACTTTGTCTTGTTAAGTGGTCCACTTGTATACTTAGTACAAGGTTTGCTTGTAATTACTTTCTTCCTTATTCCATAAATATAAAGGAGGGTGCTTCTCTTGAAGATATTGGGTTTTCTAGTTTGCGAAAAGTAAAGTAGTTGTGATAACTATATGTGCAAGGATGAAATACATACTTGACATAAAATCCTCTAGTTTGCTACCAGGCTTCCTTAAGTGGTCAAATTCTAGGTTGAAACCATGTGGCCGTAAGTGAAATCTTTGGATTTTTTTTTAAAATCCATCAACAGGCATCACTTTTTCGATGTTCTTCTGACACTCCGGTCAACCCCTCCGACTGCCGTTCCATGACTCCAACGCTTCCTCCCGTTGGACGACCGACGGTTAAAGTGTTGGACTGCGTCAAAAGACAGACTCTTCTAGTGTTGGAGTGCGTCAAATTACCGACACTATTTGAATTAAAATTGACAACACTGCCATTTCTTAGACACTTTTGTCCATCGGACGGTCGACGCTTCAAGGATCGGAGGACGTCGGAGTTTCGACGGTTTATGCAATTTTGGTTGGCACTTCGGAAGGAATAACGTTCGAATATGAGACACAATGGTTTGTCAGATCTTCGACCCTTATTATTCGACTGTTGAAGATTCGACGTTACGCCACCGATGACAAAAAAAACTGTATGTGTCGAAAATGAGACAGAGAAGTGTCGAATTTCAGACATGCAAGGCGTCGGATTTTGGGTTGAAATTCTGTTGTGAAGTTTGAATCAACATCATCAGCAGACAAAAATATTCATTCAGCTTCTAAAAAATGATCAACAATCTACCTTAAATTAACCTCAAAAAGATCAAACTCTCGGCAAAGGAACAACAAATTTCAGCAATCCAAACAAGTCTAAGCAAGACAAAATTAAAAGGAGGGTACAAAATTTTAAAAAATTTGGGAAAACGTTGCAGCTGCAACAATTGGAGACTACCTAGTGAACCCATATCTCTAGACAACTTCTTCCTTAAGTAACAGACTATTTTAACAATAAAACCAACATGTTGAATTCTTCTAGATGTCTGGATTTCCCAAATGGAAAATATATGTACTTTTAATCATTGATGATAGTCCAATTTAGGAAACTGGAAACCAGGATTTCAAAGTCAAGATAACTCTTTAGAGGCCAGGAATATGAGTTTCATTTATTACCTCTATCTTCGGGTAGCTTCCAACTTGGACACCACAAGATTGTAACATATGGCAAACAGAAATATTCATTTGTTCCTCATTCCCATGCCATTTTGAACTTTTTTGTGCTTTTGGAATTTTTTGTCCTTTTGAGTCCTCCTCTTGCCTTTATTTCTGAATTTTTTATTCAGACTCCTCTATCCATAGTGTCCTTTTGTGTGAGATATGTATTTAATTTTCAGCTCACGGACGGAGAAGAACTTTTGGCAATCCTATACTCATATGAATCAGTACTTTGTTTTGATACATATTGCTTTCTTAGGAGTTTTGACTCTTATTAGCCTTTTGGATTTAAATTATTGGCATGGGATCATTTATATATAATATAATGTTTACCCTGCTTCCTTTCCGTGGGTCTTTTGCTGTCACCCCCTAGGACATTTTTAATTGTGAGATGGATGGAGCCTAGAAATAGTATTCCAAACCTTTTGATCTTGAGTTATTTTACAGGGATTAAGTAGGACTTCAATGTGTTCACAGCCATTTAGGAAAACTGCTAAACTAGAAGAGATTATTTTAGATAAAACAATAGTACACAGTCTTATAATCAAGGATGTTAGTTGATCCAAAATTCTGATGCTCTCCATGCAACCAAAAGCTTGCTTCTTTTTATTGAGATCAAACAAAATTTAACTAAAGTCAAACTGAAATAATGTAAACCAAAAATAAACAACCAAATCAATTTATTTATGTACAAGATAATCAAGAAGAAGAAAAATAAATCAAGAAAAATAAAAAATTTGAGAACTAAACCACTAACTGGTTAGTTCTCTGCCCACCCCTATAAATCAGGCAACTTGTAAGATAAGGGGCTAGGATTGACCACAAAATGAGAAACACCTAACCATTATCTAATTCTACTGTTCTTGAAACAAAAACTACATCTACTATTTTACAATCAATCTCATCAGCCCGTGAACATTTAAGGAGATTAGGTTGGGTGTCTGATATGTTGTTGGCTTCTTCTAATGCAAAGTTTCCCGGTTCAAGTTCAATTAGATAATTTCACAATAAAAAATTCACTGATTCATTTTTCTCTTCCAATTGTGTGACATTGTGTTTCATGTAGGGCTCTCTTAATATTTTAATTTGATTTGGGCTTCCCTTTTGAGGCAACACAAATGCGACCAATCTGAAGTAAAATACCCATTTAGTCTTGTTGACCAGTCTCGATTCAAAATAAGTCCATAACCATCAAGAATGTCTGCTACCACAATATCAATGTACTGACAGATCTTTTCTTTTATAGATAATCAAATCAGGACGTCCTCCATTTCCCCGACTACTTTCACATTGGTCCTGTCTAATTGAGTAACCTCCCAGGTAGTAGGTTTAGGATGTCCATTAATATTTTTGCAGACTGCAAGTGGCATAACATTTACTGATGATCCTGATTCTACCAAACAATTATGCACATTATGGTTTAAAATCTCCAAATTCAGGAGGAATGGTGGGGTTTTAAACCTAGTCTTACCCCCCACACTTGCTTCAACAATCTCTTCTACAGGTTGGTTGTTGGTGGGAAGTTCTTCCTCTGGTACTTCAGGTGTTTTGATATTTTCCTTGACATTAAACACTTTGTCTTCAATAGGATTAGCAGGCATGTTGACTTGTTTCGGATCTTGACTGCTAATAGTAAGTTCAGGAATTTTATCATCTGTGTTGTTCTTCTATAGTTTCTTTACATTCTCTTGCAATTTATTGATCTTTGGGAGTATTGAATTGTCTTTATTCACCAAATTCTGGCTTCTTGTTTCCACAGCTGTTTCCAATATCTCCTCATGCTTCAAAGTACCTTCTTCCATGTTAAAAATCAAGACACTATCCCATAATACCAAAGCATCATTCTCTTGTTTTTCTGTGGATTTACCACCCTTTTCTTCTTCATCATTAGCCTTTGTTAATTTGGAATCCAGTAGCCGACTCATCACTAATGTCATTGAATTTATCCATTGAGGATAATTTTTTCTAGAATGGGGCTGCTGGTGGAAAGTGCAAAAGTTATGCATACCTACTTCCGTTAAGTTCATTGATGCAGGACTATGTGGAGGAGGTTTAGACTGATTTTCATCCTCTCTTCTCTTGTAGTAAGGCTTATATGCTTTCTGAGCTTCCTTTTCCTTTTCCAAATCTATTATTCTGTTAGAAAATTTCTGCATCATCTTTAACATTCCTTCAAAATCATGTGATTGCTCCTCTTTAGGCTTAGACAGTAATAAGGCTTTCTTCCCAAACTTTTTCTCTCCTGACTGCTCAAGATAATATTTTATGCTTTATTTTTTAGCTTCTACTCTCTCAGCCTCTTCATAAGTCTCTGATAACATAGGTTTAACTTGAGCCTTTGCAAACATGGCCAAGTCAGGCCCCAAAGCTGAAGTATAATACTCAATCAAAACTTTATTAGAGGGCTTATCAGCTGCAGAGAAATTCTTAAGATAAGTAGCAAACCTTTGTGTAAAACTATGCACCTTTTCTTTTCTTTCTTTCTTTAAAGTGCACAGTCCTTTCATGAGAGCTGCATGGGTCTTCTGGGTTGCATATTTGCTTCTGAATATCCTTTCAAAAGTATCCCAGTCTGGGATTGAGTTTGCAGGTAGACCAAAATACCATGAGGCTACTGCTTCTTAAGGGTATGTGGAAAAAGTCTGCAGACTACATCTTTGTGTTCTCCAGCCTTTAGTCCTTCTATGGCCAAGTAGAAACTTTGCAAGTGATCATCTACTAAAATATTTTCACTTGGGTCAAATTTGGGCAGCATTTTCTCAAAATCCAGAGGTAAGTCATGCAAAGGAGGTGTTAGGTTTAAAGGTGATATGGCTTTCCAAGCAGGTGGTGGATTTGGTGGATTGGGTGGCTGATTAGCGTTTACGCCTGCTATGAGTCTGGGTGGAGAGTGAGGTGGCGAATGAACATATGTATTAACAGGTGAACAACAAGGTGTGTTTGGGCCCACTTGATTCACAAGCTGAACAACTTCCTGCAAGGCTGTTTCTACCAATTCTTCCAAACCTCCAACCAAAACTGAGTCTTCCAATATAGGACGGTCTTTTTTCTTATACTCTCTTCTGGGTAAATCAGGGATAATCGGTAATCCTCCAATACTTTTCACATAATCCCTAGTATGTATTCTCAGATCATTAACAACTTCGTTGTCCACAAAATACAAGTGTTCTTTCCACTTCTCTTCAGGAATCAGATTGGGAAATGAACTGCTTTCAAAATTATCACTGGTGGAGTGATTTCGAGGAAATGGGTTTCCTCGGCCAGCCATGCACTGGCAGCCCTCCTTCTAGTGCCAAAAACTGTTGAGGCTTGGAAAATCGCAGGCGACAATAGCAAGGGATTCTCCCCAGTAAACGTTCCCAACTAGCCTGTTACTGTTTGGTATGGGGAATCCATCCAGTTTTTGGTCTGGCTACCATAGGTCAAGTAACCAAAATAAAGAGTTTTACCGGTTATGGCTCGGTCCACCATGTATCTTTTTTAGTTTTTTAGTTTTAAGTATGAGATGCAAATGCCTATCTAAAATGCAGATTGATAGAGAATACGAGGAGTGGTCACAATGTGATGCATAGGTTCTTACCTCTAGTCTTAACTCTCTCGCATCTAAATCACACATAGCAAGAAAACTAAAACTAACTTAATTAAACTGTCCCTAGGGAGCGAGATTATCATTTAATGAGTAATGTATTATTGTTCATGCATTAAGAAAAATCACAAGTAGCTGTTCTTTATTTCAAAACACATAAACATGAATAGATAGATTAACAATAATATAGCTCATTGTTTATGAAAATCATTCATTACTCATAGTGGAAATTCCATAAAATAAACTAGAGAGCATTCATACAAGAACATAGGGTCAACAAGTTAGAACGATCTCACAGTTAATGGACAAAAGCTGAAAATGAAATAGTTCCCCTTCAACAACATCCATTGCACAACATTTGAACATTCCACCAAAGCTTTATCCAATAGGAAAAATTGTAATTATCTATTACAAAAGGAAATAGTTCTTCTTACAACATGTTCTCACAAGTCTAACTGGGAAAAAGTCCTTTCCCTTATCAAACTCTCCTATACTTATACAAAAAGCAAAACTTTTGGGCTGCCCCAAATGACTTTTGGGCTTCCCCAACATTTCAACTCCCAAAATTTGTCCTATAGTGAGTGCTCATACATTTTACAATATATTACATTTAAAACAAAAACTAATAAAGCACTTCTAAGTAGAGGGACCCGCTTGATCATTTAAGAACTTTTTCCACACTTGGGCTTCCGCTGCTATGCTCTCAAATTCTGAAGGTTCAAGAAAACGAATGTTGATCTCATATTTAGTAGCCTAATTTTTAACTACTTCAATTTTGGCTGGGCTTAAATGCAGCTGATCTTCAAGCAAATGGATGCTAACTACTGCATGAGCTACGACATCTTTTAGGATTTGCTCATCCAAGTCCTTGACTTGTTGTATCTTTTGCTCATCCTCCTGATACCTACTTTGTAGCATTTTTGTGAGCAACTCATGCTCTGGTAATGCCTCTAGTATTTGTTCTACAGCAACTTGACATTTGTTGTAGGTGACCAGCACCCTTCTACAGTATTTAGTACAAGCTCCTCTTGTTTTCCTCACAGTTTTCTTGAACTCCTCTACTGTGTTTATTGCAAATTCTAACAAGTCATAGTCCTGCTTTAAGCTGCGTTGATCTTTATCTGATAAATCTACAGGAATTTCTTCATTTGTCTCTATCCTTACTATCCTTCTAGTTAGGAATTACAAAATGTCTTGAGACCTATCTAAAAAATATGAGGTAGTCTCCAAAATTTCCTCCAATCTGTTATCTATCTGCAAGACTTTACATATTTCCTCTTCAATAGACACCTGCAGCTGGTGCATTCTTCTTCGTTGGGCTAGGACATGCTCCTTTAGAGGATGGATATTAGTTTGTTGTTCACTGGCATCCTTCATTGATGTTGCTAATGAAGTAATTTGTCCTTCAAAATATACTACCTGCACTTGGAATTGATTTTATTTCTCTTCCATGGTAGCCCTCTATGCCTCCAACTCCACCACTTTTCTTTGCAGCTGGTCCTTTTCTGTACTAAGAGTTTCATATGATGCTTTGAGTTCATCCTTTTCTGTCTTCAGCACCTGATATTCTTGCTGTAACCTCTACAATTCTGCTAGGTTATTCTGAGGATCCTTACCTGTCCTTTCCATGGAAACTTCCAAAGTCATCTTGTTTGCTTGAAGATTTTGAAGTTTTGCTTTTGAAGTCTTCAGTTCATTTTGCATGTCTTCAAATTTCCTCTTTAGTTTATAACCTTCATTTCTTTCTTTCTTCAAAGTTTCCTTCAACTGAGCTGCATTTCTTTTTGACTGCTCCATATCCGTCATCAGTCTATTTACATTATCTTTTGTGGCTTGTGTCAATGCCACTCCAGCTCTTGCTGTTAACCTCGAATCTGCATCTGTCCCATGCACCAAATTTTTATCAATGACCATCATGCCTTGTTTTCCCCCTGTTTCGATTTTTCTCTCAATCCTTTTGACTATCCTCTTTTTTTCTTTGTCATAAAAAATGGTGCTAAAATCTGGGTCTTCTTCTCCTTTCTTTTGCACAAAAGGTATTAGATTCAATTCAGAAAAACAACTTGTCCTATATTGCTGCCAGAATGTGCAGCAGGCTCCTGGGAATCAGGACTATCTTGTCTCTGCCCCTGATCTGTCTGATCCTGTACTTCTTGGATGTCTGTTGGGTCAGAATTTTGCTGGTCTGTTGTAGATCCTATCAGCCTCAGACCTTCATCTTCCTTTTGTTTCTTCTTCATCTCTTCATCTTCTTTCTTCTTTCTTTCTTCTTCTATCTTCTTTGCATTTTCCTCTGCATTCTTTGTTGCTTCCTCTGCAGCTTTCTTCTTTCTTTCTTTCTTCTTCTTCGTTCTTAAGCCAACTTTCTGCCTCCTGTGCTATCCTCCTAGCATCCTCTTCCCTTTTCTTGGCCTCCTCTTCTTCATCTTTCTTCTGTGTGGTTTGGCCCTTACCGCCTTTGATATTAATTTTCTAATTAAATATTCTCTTCAATGTAGTCTTATTCCTTGCATTCCTGAAGATTTCCTCATCCTTGTCCCAGAAATTTGTATATTCAAAATGAACATTTGCTTCTTTGCAATGCTCTGCAACCTTCTCTTGGGAGTCATTTTCGTGGAAGCTCATCTCTCCAAAATGAAATTGCTCCAATTCCTATACAAATTCAGCAGCTCTTTTAATATTTGTAAATTTGTAGCTTCCCAGCCTGAAAGGTATGGCAAGATAGGCTGCCTTCTTGTGTTCAAATAGGAAGATTCCTACACCATCTAGGTAAACTTGCCTGACTGCTTCTTTATGCACTACATAATCAGTGGCATACTGGGGTAGTAGGGAAGGTTCCTTAGAGCAACCATACATTCTGATGTACATCCCTTCATCAGTCAAATAATAATTTGCATGCTCCTCGATGACTTTAAATGCCTCCTCAGACATATAATTGCATTATGTTAGGAAAATTAAATTGTATAAAGGCATAATAAAATGTTCACATATCTCTTTATAGTGGCTGTAATACTTGTGTGCCCAAAATATCTTGTATGCAGTGTACACAAGGGTTCTGTCCCTGCCCCAGATACATTTTAAGGCTAGAAATGGCTGGGTGCATAGTATACAGTCCACTAAGATGGAACTCATATAAAACTCAGACTTCTTCTAGGACACCCCTCCCATAGCCAAAGAAATGCAAGCTGAGAGGCTGTTGGACACAATGTTTAGCCAATTGAATACAGTCCTCTGGGTGGCCACATAGAAAATAATAGGGACCCATCCCAATTTGAAGCTCTTACCATGAGCTCTCCCAAACACTCTGTTCAACATCAATGCTATAAGCCTATAAGGAGTCCTGAGAGTGGTTGTATCATACTCTCCTGATGGCCTGGTTCGAAAGTTCTTCCCAGGTATCATCATCCTCTTCACCGTTTCAACCAGGTCCAAGTTTATTTCTTTCAACCAATCTTTAGTTAGGTAAGCATGGGCTGGGGGTAGGTGATATGCCAATGAGACATAACCAGGACTGTAGGAAGCATATCTTTGTTTGGCGGTATTGGCTAAAATCATAGTTGTCACATCTGCCCTAGGTAGAATCCAACTGATTACCTCTGAGCATGGGAACAGGTCAGGTCTTGTGGCTACCTTCATAAGAGCTGACTTCTCTATGTTGGAATATATGGTCAACTCTTCAAATCCAACATCGAGAAATTCTGATTTGAAATCATTTGATAAATTTCACCCCACTTGTAATCAGGCTCTACCTCGGTGGTAGCTCTAGTGTCTTTGTAGATATATTCTACCTTCGTAACGATTTCCACATCAGGTTCTCCTTCAACAACAGGGGCCTTCTTCTTTTTCCTTTTAGACATGTCACCTTTGAAGAAGTTGCCCTGTCATAAACCAAAATGCATTTAGGCTATTTGAGATTTTAATCAATATTTGAAGAATGAAAAAAAAAACTGTATAAACATTTACCTCTCCCATATTTCCAACAGCTAAACGTATCAGAATGTAAATGCAAAATCGGGAATAACTAGCAAGAAAACTTTTGAAAAATTGCTAAGTCTGAAAAATCCTAAGTCCGTTTATAACTAGCAATAATCGTGATTGACAATACATCGCCTAAACAAAAATTGCAATCCAACTTCTCGACCAAATCGAAACATCCCCATACAGTAATCGAAATGCGCGAAACAAACCCTCTAGTGTCCAAGAAAATAGGGCAACTATTTACGATGGGAAGACAACTAAAAAAATTCACCCCGGATGGCCATAAGCAATCCCACAAAAAATGGTTTAGACATCGTAACGCTTGTCTGCACCAACCTCCTAATCCATCGGACTCGGGTCTAAACTCCATAACGGCTCATACAAGCTCAAGAAACAAAAACCCCCCACTGTAAATGTTGCGAAACTGACCAATACTCTACGCCGTAAGGATGCAAAATCCGACTTAGATGACCAACTACAAACAACGGGAACGCCTAACCAGAGGAAAAAACCCTAGTTCCAAAACTGATCAATAAAATCAAAAGAAGGAGAAACCACGGTTGGCCTAAATGGAAAACAAACTACAGTCAATGTGATGGTCTGAAAAATCCACGGCAGCACCCCAAACACAGGAAATATTGATAGCTAAGCATGGATGCACAGTTTGACAGTGAGGATGGAGGCAAACGCGAATTCACAAAGATAAATAATAAAAAAATAACCGTCCCATATATATAGACTTCGGTTGAAAATTTTCGATAGGAAAAAGCTTCTATCGGACAGCGAAACAACTAAAGAATCGGGCGGTTAACCTGCTAATGAGCTGCAACGGCGGGTGACGAATAGACTAGGAGTTCCACGGCACAATAAAAAATGACGAAATAAAACACTAACCTTGCAGCATCAGATCTAGAAATCACTATAGCATCGGATGACTAGTTCGCTAAAGAGCCGCAACGGCGGAAGTTACATGGACCAAAAGTTCCGCAGACCAGTTAACATTGGAGAAAACTAGAGCAAACCGTCGGCAAAAATCAAGAGAACCATCGGTGAAAATCAGAACAAAAACATTGGAGAAAGGAAAAGCTATATGGCAGATAGTTAGTCCGCTTCAGAGCCACAACGACTGAACACAATTAGACTACGGCGTCCGATCAAAGTCAAAACATTCCGAAAAATCATTGCAAAGAAAAAATTTGAAACAATAAAACCGCATGATCGGCGAAAGAAACAGCTATCCATCGGCCCATTATTTATCTGTCTTCCGAAATGGCGGTAGTACAGAAGACTGATGCTCTAGCCGCGATAAAAAAAAATGCCGACAGTCCGAAGAAACAAATGCAATAAAGTGCATCGGTGAACATCATAACTATCCATCGGGACGTTCATAAGTAAGATTCTGCAACGGCGGCTATGAAGATGACTACAGCCCCGATTCATTATCCAATATACTTCCGACAATGAAAAATACTGACAAACAAAAACTTCAAGTTCGAATCAACATCATTAGCAGACAAAAATATTCATTCAGCTTCTCAAAAATTATCAACAATCTACCTTAAATTAACCTCAAAAAGATCAAACTCGCGGCAGAGGAACAACAAAGTTCAGCAATCCAAACAAGTCTAAGCAAGACAAAATTAAAAGGAGGGTCTAAAATTTTAAAAAATTTGGGAAAGCGTTGCAGCTGCAACACCTTGTACAAGAGTGTTTTGGCAAGGATGAGATAAACATGACGCCCGCACCATTAGTTGGAATAACTTTCAAAATTTACCCTCTACCACAAAACTTGCATTGTAGGTTACTCATAAAAACCTAAATGCAAAAATCATTGAAATATACAACAATCTATACATGGACTCACACTATAGAGGTGTCCCTAACGGTACTCCAATGTCATGATTCCAGTAGAACTGACAGTTTTTTCATTTGAGCCTCTATTATCAATTTATGGTGATTTTCAACTTGCTTCCCAAATCCATTAAGGGACACTTGGAGAATTTCAACTGGGGGTAGAAAAACCAAACCGAGCAACAAAATTGAGTGTCATAACTTCCTTCAAGTGTGTTCAAGTAAGGTATAGATGAAAACAATTCCCACACCCTCATTTGGAATTGTTCTAAAAAATTACGCCCTAATGCAAAATTTTCATTACATTTTACAAAGAAAAACCTAGTTGCAAAAATCATCAAAATAGAGAACGGTTATTCCATGGAATCATGGTAGAGAGGTGTTTGTAGAATTAATTTGATTTGACGATTCCAACATAAATTATAGTATGTCCATATTCACCTCGATTATCGAGTTATGAAAATTTTCAACTCATTTTCCAAGTCCATTTAGAAACACTTGGCAATTATCAATCAGGGCATGAAAAAAAATGGGTAATAGAATTGGGTGTTGTAACTTACTATAAGTATGTTTTGGAAAGGATGAGATGAACATGATTCCCACACCCTTGTTTTCCATAGTATTCAGAACCATCTAATGCAAAAATTGTATTGCATGTTACTAAGTGAAACCTACTTCTAAACATCATTGAAATAGACAATAGTCAATCCATGGATTCATCGTAGAGTGGTGTCCCTAGTAGTAATCGAATGTCAATATTCCAATGGAGCTAATAGCTTGTCCATCTAAGCCTCAGTTATTGAGTTATTGTAATTGTCAAATCACCTCCCAAATCCATTCTAGGATACTTGGAGAATTTCAACCAACTTGGGCACAAAAACCAAACTAAGAAATGGAACTAAGTGTCGTAACCTATTGCAAGTGTGTTTTGGAAATGAGAATATGAACATAATTCCTAGAGCCTCTTTTGACATAGTTATAAAAAATCTACCCCCTAATAGAAAAATTGTATTCCATGTTACTTAGTAAAACCTAGTTCCGAAAATTGTCAAAATAGATTATGATCAAGCCATGGACTTATGGTAGCGTGGTGTCCCTAGTGGTATTCCAATGTCTTGATTCCAACGGAATTGATGTTTTGTATATTGGAGCCTATGATTATTGAGTTATTATGAGTTTCAAATCACTTCCAAAATCAATTCAAAGGAACTTGGTGAATTTCAACTCAAAGCATAAAAACATAACTAAGTAACGGAATTGAGTGTCATAGCTTCCTCCAAGTGTGTTTGGGAAAGGATGATATGTCCACAATTCCCAAACTTTTGGTTCACACAGTTTTCAAAATTTTACTCTCTAATGCAAAAATTGCATTGCTTGTTACTAAGAAAAACCCTAGTTGCGAAAATTATCAAAATAGAAAATATTTAATTCATGGACTCATGGTAGAGTGGTGTCCATTGCAGTACTCCTATGTCACGATTCCAACTGAATTGACATTTTTCCATACGATCCTTTGTTTTATCAAATTATGGTAAGTTTCAATTTCACTTCCCAAATTCCTTCATGGACAGTTAGTGAATTTCAACTGGGGGTATCAAAACCAAACTGAGCAATGAAATTGAGTGGTGTAACCTACTAGAAGTATTTTTAAGCAAGGCCAATATTAACATGACTCTCACACCCTCATTTTTCTCAATTTTCAAAAATTGACCCTCTCATGTAAACATTGCATTGTATGTTACTAAGAAAAATCTAGTTGTGAAAATCGACGAAATATAAAATGATTGGTCTATGGAATCATGGTAGAGTGGTTTCCCTAGACTTGATATTATGTCACAATTCCAATGAAATTGATGGTTTGTCCATTTGAGACTTGGTTATCGAATTATGATGATTTTCGACTTGCTTCCCAAAGTCATTAGGGGACAGTTGGTGAATTTCAACGGGGGGCATAAAAACCAAACCGAACAATGAAATCGAGTGTCATAACATCCTACAAGTGTGTTTGGCTGAGAATGATATCAACATGATTCCCACACCCTCGTTTGGAATAGTTTAAAAAAATTTACCCTTTAATGAAAAAATTGCATTGCATGCTACTCAACAAAACATTGCTGCAAAAAAATTCTAAATTGACAATGATCGATCCATGGACTCATGAGAGAGTGGTGTCCCTAGTGGTAATATAATGTCACAATTCAAATGGAACTAATTATTTGTCCAACCAATACTTGGTTATCAAGTTATGGATATTTTCAACACGCTTCCCAAATTCATTGAGGGACTCTTGATGAACTTCATCTAGGGAATAAAAACAAAACTGAGCAATGGAATGAATGTCGTAATCTCCTACAAGTATGTTTGGGCAATTCCAATATGACGAAATTCCTACACTCTTATTTGGAAAAGGTTTCAAAAAATTACTCTCTAATGCAAAAATTGCATTGCATGTTACTGAGAAAAACCTACTTTGAAAAATCATCGAAATAGAAAATGGCCAATCAATGGAATCATGGTAGAATGATGTCCCTAGTGGTACTCCAATTTCATTATTCCAATAGAACTAATGGTTTTTTTCCATCCAAGCATCGGCTATCGAGTTATGGTTATTTTAGTCTCGTTTCCCAAATCCTTTCGAGGACACTTGGAGAATTTAAACCATGGGAATACAAAAATAAAAGATAATTAATTGAGTGTTGTAACCTCCTACAATTGTTTTTGGGAAAGGATGATATTACAATGATTCCCACACCCTCATTTGGCATAGTTTTAAAAAATTTACCCTCTAATCCAAAAATAACATTTCCTGTTACTAAGTAAAACCTAGTTGCGAAAATCACCAAAATAGAAAATGGTAGGTTCATGGAATCATTGAAGAGTGATGTCCATATCCCAATGTTTTGATTCCAACAAAACTGGTGGTTTGTCCATCTGAACCTTGGTTTTCAAGTTATGGTGATTTTCAACTCGCTTCAAAAATCCATTCATGGACACTTGTAGAATTTCAATCAAGGGAATAAAAACCAAACCAAGTACAAATGTTGAGTATCATAAACTATTGAAACTATGTTATGGATAGGACTAGATGACCACAATTACCACACCCTCTTTTGGCACAATTTTGAAAAATTAACCCTCTAATGCCAAAATTGCATTGCATGTTACTGAGAAAAAACCTAGACACAAAAATTATCGAAATAGATTATGGTTGATACATGGACTAATGGTAGAGTGGTCTCATTAGTGGTATTTTGATGTCACAATACCCTTAAAACTAACGGTTTGTTCATATTAACCTCGATTATTGAGTTATGACAAGTTCCAACTCGCTTCACAAAGCCATTTGGGGACACTTTATGAATTTCAACCCGGGGCATAGAAACCAAAATGAGCAACGAATTAAGTGTTGTAACTTCTTCCAAGTGTGTTTGGTCTATATTGAAAATGAGGAAATTAGAAATCAGGTTCAGAAATTGTTGGATAAGGGCCTGATTAAAGAGAGTTTAAGTCCATGCATTGTCCCAATAGTGTTAAGCCCAAAGAAGGATGGTGAATGTAAGATGTCCAATGACTCTAGGGCCATCAATAAAATCACCATCCAGTATAGGTTTTTTTTTTCCTAGGATAGATGATTTGATGGACTGTGTGGGTGGATCAAACCACTTCACCAAGATTGATTTAAATATTGGTTATCATCATATTAGGATTCGGTAAGGTGATGGGTGGAAAACAACTTTCAAAACCAATGATGGGTTGTATGAGTGGTTTTTCATGTTGTTTGGGTTAACCAATGCCCCAAGCACTTTCATGAGGCTCATGAATGAAGTGATTAAAGATCTCATAGGGAAATTTGTCATAGTTTACATGGATGACATCTTAATATTTATCCAAACAAAAGAGGATCATTTGAGGCACCTCAAATATGATTTGTACAGGCTGCAGAAAGAGAAGTTATTAATGAATGTTAAGAAATTTTTCTTTATTCAAACGGAGTTAGTTTATTGGGGATTCATTATTTCACAAGAAGGACTGAAGATGGACCCAAAAAATGTGGAGGCAATCCTAAACTATCCAACACCAAAGAATGTTTTCGAAGTCACAAGCTTCCATGGATTAGAAAGTTTTTACAGGAAGTTCATAAAAAAATTCACTGGTATTTGTGCTCCAATTATTGAAACCATTAAAAGGGATAATCAACCATTCTATTAGACTGTAAAAAATTATAGGAGTTTTAATCTATTGAAAAGTAAAGTGATAGAGAAACCTGTGTTGAAGTTTCCATACTGTTGTTGATCAATAGCCTGGAGCTGAGAAGATTCTTCATGCATCCCTTGAGGGATTTGTTAAGTGCTCGGAGCTGCAACCTCTCTTGGGAGCCATAGTTTTTGTGATGGGGATTTTGAAAACCCCATGTGAATTTTTTTTTCTATATGTCATGTTCCATGGAAACGATGACATCTAAAGGGGATCCCTTCATAGTCCAGAAGTTGCTTCCTAACAGAGTCACCCGAGACAAGATTAATATGTTCGTGGAGATCTATTTGAATGTTTAAATAGACAAGTATTCGTGCTACATTTTTCCTTCTTGTATTCAAAAAATAAAGATAGACCTCTAGAAATACTCCAAGAGAAATTCCCAAATCACGAAGTGAGTTGGGTTCCAAAATTTCCAAGGAAGTCCTGGAAGACGCACCCACACCGACATAGTGTATAGTCTCTCACTATCCACATCAAAGAGAGGAGTCCACTTTTTTAACAAAAAAGGAATAGCTCCATAGCTCCACTATTTCATAAGAATTTCTTCAATATCACTTGCGCAGTTGAATCTAAATCCAAACCACCCTTTTGCAAGGGAATCTGTTTTCGGTTCATAGTCGAGAGCACTTGACCAATTCTTCCTGAACCAAATTTCCATATCCTCCGAGCTAGGGTTTCTCCCATGAATTTTTCCCACCATAGAAGAGTCTTCCATAGGCCCAACATCCCCTATCGACACATTGACACCAGAGATGAGATTAAGCGACCCACTCGTTGAGGAGAGGCAATTGTTCTTGTGCTTTTTTCTAGGGCTCTTTGATGAACCCCTGTTGTTGGCTTCAATTTCTGCTTGTGGCTCTTTGTCGCTTCTATCATATCCTGAATCAGGTTGTTTCCCTGGAAAATCCTCCAGTCGTAAAAGAGAAGCAATGTAACCGTCTGGGCTAACAATGCCCCCTTCTTCTGAGGCCAATAAGGAAGGCAGGGAAGGTGGAGTTAGACGACATCCCAACCATCCTGATTCCAACAACTCCAAATCGTTGTACACAAATTGTTTCGTAGATGAAGTAGGGTTCCAAAGAGAATTTAAGAAGGGTTATGTGTGAATGATTGTGGAGTCCACAGATAGTGTAGACCCTCTTTCTTTAGGAAAAAATTGAGGAAGAAGATAAAGAGGGCTTCCCCCAAGCCCCAAATCTAGGGGTCTTACTGCTAGAGGTAACATTAGAGATTATTCCATCCCAGAAATAGTTGCAGCGATGGTCCCACCTGTCAGTATTTCTGGTTCCACTTGGTGGATTATGAAGTTATTGACCGTGTGGTTGAAAGAGGGAAGAAGTACATGCATTAGCCAAATCGACCCCTACCCGCTGGAATCCGACGGAGAAGGAATTCCTGAAAATGCGATGAAAATGTGATTTCAAGTGTTTAATTCACAATTTCAAAAATTTAGGTCATTTTAAAATGTCGCATTTAGCATGTAGTAAGAAATTCTGATTGCAAAATTGAATAATAAACCAAAACTACAATTCTTACCAGTAATTTTAACCGCATTCAGTCGCCCATCCGACGAAGATACAGGATAAGGTAACTGGAAAAACTCCTCTACAATCTTGGAATCTCCTCAGTGAGCCTGTGCCTACTTCGTGGGTGAGGTAACTGGAAAACCTCATATGCAACCTTGGAAACTCCTTTGCGACCTTAGGCCTAGTCCGTGGGTGAGGTAACTGGAAAACCTCCTATGCAAATTTGGAAACGCCTCTATGACATCAGGCCTAGTTTGTGGGTGAGGTACTAACTGGAAAACCTCCTCTACAACCTTGAAAACTCCTCTATGACCCCGGCCATAGTTCATGGGTGAGGTAAGTGAAATATGTAAAATTTCGTTGTCGTGATAGGGGGAAGGTAAGATTGATAGTTTTAATTGTTTGTTTTTTTTTAATGTTTATTTTTTGTTTAGTTTATTATTTATATTTATTATTTTTAATGTTTATTAATATTTTACTGTTGATTAGTACTCGAATGTTTTTTATTATTTTAATGTAAATTTTTAATGTGATTTTTAATGTTTAATTTTTTAATTACCTTTCATTGAATCCAATAAGTCCACTATACCCCTTCGGGAAAGGATAAATCCAAGGACTTATTCCAGCAACACAGAGGAAAGGTAACAAAAACTAACAACATCAATACGTATGATCATCATCATCATTAACATCAACACCATCTTGATCATCATCATAATCATGATAATCATTGTCATCATTATCATCATCATCATCATCATCATCATCATCATCATCGAGAACAACATCATAATCATAAGCATTGTCATTGTCATAGTCAATGATCATCACCATCGTCATAAGCAACACCATCGTCATTTTCGTCGTCGTCGTCATCATCATAAACAACACCATCGACATCATCATCGTCAATAGAACCTTTCCTGAAAAAAACTATCATATGAGTGTAATATGGTGACCATTTCAAAGTTTGACACACAAAGGGTGCTTAATAAAGTCCACTATCAAGAAGACTTGAGACACGCATAAGTAAGTAATAAGGTTAGATGGAATTCATTGTATAATACAATTTATTTATTACAAATATTTAAATCCTGAAAATGTGTAAAATTCAATTAATTACAACCTTGATCAATAGGAAATTGTTCTTGTCTTATTATTATTTTAAAATGTCTTCTAACATAGAAACCATTATTTTTAAATAATTAGGCTTATTCAATATATCCTAGAGTGGGTAGTTACAAATTATGGATTACATGTGTTAATGCACACAAAAACGAAGATAGTACACTATGAACATAGTTCATAAGATATCTCTCCATATCATTTATGTCATCGTTCCCATCTATACAATTACATGTGAACATTTTTAACATAACAAATTTCCGGCGCTAGGATGAACATGATGATGATGATTGCTATTATTCTAAGGAGTATGAACATGATGATCATGATGATGAAGATGATAACATTGATGATGATGATGATGATGATATCATTGATGACGCTAATGATTATAACATTGACGATGATGAGGTTGAGGATGAGGATGATATTTATTCTGATGCCGATGACGACGATGATGAAGACGGTGATGATGGTGATGATGATGATGATGAGGATTATTATTATTATTATTATGATAGCATTGATGATCATAAAGATGAAGATGAGGATGGTTGTGATTATTATAATGAGGATGAACATGATGGTTGTTCATCCTCATTATAATTACCTTTCACTTTCCTTGTTCTACTTTCCCCCAACAAGACCTCCCCTTCAAATTTCTTGATGGAGTTGATTTGCAAGTGTTCAAAGTTCTGTCGCTATAGCAGCGAGCTTCTGTCTTCATCGCAATATAGACAAAATTTCGTCGATATAGAGATAAACAATCACTTACATCGCAGTAGCGATGATGATCGGGGGCCACAAGAATATCTATTCGAAATATTTATCAATTTATCCACCAAACTGACCATTTTAACTTATTTGTGGCAATATTTCATGGAACTTTTGAGTCGTATGTACTAGTGAAAATATGTGACTATGTGTGCAAGTCAGCACTGAAACACACATCATTTATGTTCTCAAGGCACAGGTGGTGACCCCATGTCCATCCATGTATACTGAGAGCATCATATAGAAACCATAGATGCTAATTCCATTGCTCACATTCGGATATATGTTGTGTATAATGAATCTTCATTGATGAAAGAAATAAACTTACCTTTGGGGGTGCTCAACTCCAACATGTCTACACTCACCCAATTAGTGCAGGAATACAAACTCCAACTTATCAATCCAAATTGAAAGCATGTAGATTCCCCATGTGTAGGTTTTAATCTAGCCCAAGATCTCAAATTTGTATCTCTGCTTCCACTCAAATGGATCAAGTGGACATCCCATGCATAACTATGCATGATGGAGACATCATATAGATTCCTCTACTACTGCTCAAAAAACTGGTAAGGGATTGGTGTGCTTTTCAAACCCCAATTTTTTATCATCAAGTGATGTGGATATTGGGGGTTGAGACCCTGGAGGTTTGAATGCCAAAAGACGAGGAGATTAAAGCTACAAAATTGTTAACAATTGACCCATATAGTAACATAGACAAACTTAGGGTAAATAGGCCACATGGAGGGGTGAGGCTCAAAGAGGGTTCTTTGAGCCTCACCTCTCAAACTATACTAAGAAAGACACTCAGAACCAATAAATCAAAAATAACTTAATAGAATAATAGAAGGGTTGGATGCCAAAAATCCTTGAATGCTTTATTGAGAAGGCATAGATATTTTTTATAACATTATTACAATGTTTCTTGGGGCCATACCATGGGCCAAAACCATGCGTTGTAAAATGCCATGGATGGTAGAGGTACAATGTGCCTTGAAGCTATACATAATACCATGGAACAAAACCATGGGTTGTAAAATACCATGGATGGGAGGGGGTGGCATCTCCATTTAATTCTTTTATGACTTATACATCCTAATTTAGACCATATTCCCCCTGAAATTCGGATCATTCTTCGCCCCTTAGAAAATGATGGTCCCCATCATTTCATGCTAAAAATATACCCATGATTACAATGTGTCAATTGCCAATGAAGAGAATAGTTTTGTGAGGTTAACCCATAACTGTGGGTTTTTTTGATTGACCCCTAACCATGTGTTTTTTGTGGTTGACCCATAACCATGGGTTTTATGTGGCTAACCCATAACCGTGGGTTTTGTGTGGTTGACCCCTAACTGTGGGTTTCGTGTGGTTGACCCCTAACCATGATTACAATACATAATCGTGGGTTTTGTGTGGTTGATCCATAACCATAACTATGGGTTTTTTGTGGTTGACCATTAACCATGGATTTTGTGTGGTTAAGCCATAACTATGATTACAATAGGATTTAATAAAAATCCAAAAATTGAAAAATTCATGATCTTTGGTGCAATTGATGTCTTGCTGCAAATCCATTCATAGATTCTGATGCAGATGATGAAATTGAATTCTGTTGAAGACCCATTTGATATATCAAAGAGACCTTTCCATCCATATAACATATTTTCTTTGTGGTGGTTCAAGGAATGAGAAAATGTTTGATTAATATCAAGAGACACATGCATTGTTTTTGCATACATATGTTGCTTCAATCGATGATAGTTCTCAAACCAGAAATACAAATGAAAAAATGGTAAATACCCATTTTAGTTAACGAAAATACATTACAAATGAGATATGGTAGAGCCTTTGATATGTTATGTGTATTCCATGGTACTTGTTTAAATTTTATGTACATGAGGCCGCATTGTGTACAAACATGTGTTGTTTCAAACAAACATATCTCACAAACCATGAAGCGAAATGAAAAATCGTGAAATACCCATTTTAGATGATGAAAAAACATTTCAAATACAATATGGAAGAATCTTTGAAAAATATTGTAGATATCATAGAATCTCTCTAAATTTTTCAAAAGTGGGTCATCCTCCATATATTGATGAGTGTAGGCTTCCAAGGGTTAGAAAATGGAGGAGCCTCCTGATCCTCATGTGGAGCCAAGAGAAAGAATCCCCTTACCCAATATTCATCCCTTTATTCCATGGTTTCCATATGTATGTGGTATGATGAGAAATGAACCAACCTTTGGAAACAACCCTCCATTTGTCTCGTGGATGGCTCAACTGCAATGAGATCAAGTGCCTTCTCCAAAACTATGCAAAAAACTCCTAGAGGCAACTCATAACCTCTTTGATAATGTACAGGTGCTTGGAATTCATCTTTCTTGACTTCAAAATATTCAAACACATACGAAACTGAATGTGCCTCATGTGCCACCATCACATGAAGTTCCTCCTCTGGATCACAAATGAAATAAGCCATATGAAAATGCCTATCTGCAATGTAGGAGATGAAAGATGTATCTTGAAAATTCCCATGAATCTTCTCATTATGATGCTTAAACTCTTGAAGTGCAGTAAGAGTACTCTTCAAACAATCCTGGGTGGATTCCAACTCACAAATGAGCTGGTCAATTTGTTCTAAATCCCTCAGAAATGCACAATGATACATCTTCACAAGCTTGAACAAATGATCTCTATCAAAAAGCAATTGCAAAATGTTACCTTTGATGTCTATCATTCCTTCCCGAATAGCCTCCAAGTATTTAATGGAATATGGACCCTCCATTATTGCAACTCTCTAACAAGAAGTTGACACCAATGCAATAGTGTCATGTAGAATTTTCAAGGCCTCATTTATCTTCCTTTCACTCATATTCAAAGTCCCTGCAAAAAAGTGTGGATCTTGAGGATAAACATCATCTTCTTCCTTCTTTGGATTAACTTCATGATGAAGCTCAGGTGGTGATTAGAAAACTAATCGTTGTCCTTCTTCCTTTGTTGTAATATATGCTTTTTAATGGTCATGGGAAACTCCTCATGCAACAGCTGGTTCCAAATCAATATCTATTCCACCAACATGGAGACTCATGCATCCTTTAGTAGATACTCTTCTATCCATGTCTAGAATGTCTACATCATCTTTTGCTTCACCACCTGCAAGACCAGGTGGTTCATGGCTATCCTCAATTATGTTAGATGGATGATTGGTACTTTTATTTTTCTCTTTCAAGATATTTGATGCATATTTATCCTTGGTATCCTTAGGTTCAATTTATTTAGAGTTTATCCTTTAAGAAAAAACAAAGAGTGTCATTATGCTACTATATGCAGATGGCTTCGATGGAGCTTCACATTTGGTTCCATTTTCTTCTTCTTTTCTTGAAGAAGTGGAAAAACTTGGTTCCTTCCTTGATGTTTTGTATCTCTATATTGAATCCACATCTACATCCTTGGGCTCAAATCCAAATATGCAATAAAAATAATCTTTGAAAGAAATGGCTTTACAAAATCCCCCCCCTCCCAAGGAAAGATACTCTTGGTAGTGGTGGGGATAGTTTTCACTTGTAGTTATCATATTTGTTAAATCCTTATTAGGATTAAAAATTGGTACTTCAGCCCTTCTATCTTCATATTCCATATGGTCACAAAAGTAACCATCCTCATCTCTTGACATTTGCAAGCCACCATCAACATATATCAACTCGTCTTCTTCATACTGCCCAAAACCATCTTCTTCAACTGCAATAGGTACCAATATCATGGATGCAAATATAAAATTGATATCTTAATTTCCATGGGAGTAGAGGAAAGTGCTATGATATCACTATAATGTCCCTTTCTGGGACTTAGGCACACTTGCAAAAAAATTCAAGGAAAACAATGACTATTTTTAACCAAACTTGTGACACACTAACACAATTTACCCAGACCACCCAAAACTTGGTACAAAGGCTAAATTTTAGGTATAATACCATTAAAATAAACCTCAACAAGATATGATACCAATTTAATGCACCAATAATATCTTATTGGACATTAATTCACCTTTCCAAAAGATTTAGACAAACAAGGAAAAACAAAGGGGTAGACTAGTCACTTTAACAATGGATTAAGAGGGAAAATACAGAACTATGAAAGGTGGGAGGGATATGCTAGATTAAGTATAATTTGCACAATGTATTGGGACCATTTATGTTTCAAGCGTCATTGAGGTTGAAGTCTACTATAAGGCTCCTAGGAATCCAGATATATGCAAACTAGATCTTCTGTTGTGCACTTCCCGAAAACCAAAGGTGATGGATTTCAACTTGTGAAGGCTTGGAGAACTTCAATTTATGTCATATATCAGTTGTGGTTCAAATATGCAAGTTTAGGAAGGTTTTGAAAGTTTTATAGAACACACAAACAATATTGACTCCTAGGACTACACAACTAGCTCCAATTCATAGCTTCTCAAACATTGGATTAAGGCCACAAATTTCTAGTTTCAGACATGGATTATGTTCATTAACATGTTAACTGAAATCGTGAATTTAAATAACTCAAATTTTATGGATAGAATTTTGTTAATCAAGGAAACACTAGAAACTAGCAATTCTACATCAAAATATAGACTAGGAGAAGAAAATTCATATGAAACTTAGAATTTTCTTTATTGAATTGCATAAATAACTTCATAATTTCAGCATTACACCACTTGCAATCATTGAAATATGAAATTCCTCGTATAAAAAGATGGCATGCATAACATCCTTTGGCACAAAACTGTCAACATGGGGAAAAGACTAGACATGCATAGAATTTGAATTGGTGGCTCTTCAATGTTTTCTCTAGGACTTGAATCAGAGTGGAACCAGCTTCAAAACTTGCATTTAAACCAATTTCAATGGTTGAATGCCATCTATCTCACATCACACTGAAAGAGCAGCAGGGTCACATCTCTCAGCTAAGACTAGGGGCACATCTCCCAAGTCAGAGAGGCTTAGATCTCTCAATTCAAAACATAAACTGTCCAAAATATACAAATATAGTGTACCCTCCGTCTTTTATAATTTTGTTAGCTTCTTAGATAAGCTATATAGATTGTTGTTTCCTCCTTCCATGCCCCTCTTTCTAGGAATTTAAACCAATCATGCTTGAGAAGTCTATGGCAAGTTTCTGCCTCATGTTGACCTTCATTACCTCATCTAATGCACCCTCCTTAGATAAATTTCAACCTCGTAGCTTTAGTTGGAGATGTTTGGATTTTTTTTTTCCCTTCTAAATCCTTCTTATATAAATATGGAAAGTCCTGTATTTTCTACTTTGAGCTATTTTCCTACTTTTGGAGCTGCTTTCTTGCTTTTCTGTTGTTTTTCTGCTTTTTCTGCTTTATCCTACTTTTCCAGTGTTTTTCCTGCTTTTATGCTTCTTTCTCTTTCCGGACTTACCTACTTTTCCTTCCTGCTTTATGTTTTTCCTGAATTAGTTGCTTTTGTTCTGCTTTCTATCTTTTTGTGGCTTTGTGGATTTTCCTTGATTTTTCTCCTTATTGCCATTTAGCTTGACAACTCACCGGGTCCACTATGCCCTCTTACGTTCCCTCATGGTCCCTCCTAGTCATACCCAACTTATATTTAATTTAATAAAAAATTAAATATTCCAAAGTATTAAATAGAATATTTAATTTAATTTATCTTAAAACAACTATAGCCCACATTTATTCCTAGTTAATTAATTTATTTGACTAGAGTAATCGGCCAATGTTATCCCTCTTATATATTAATTCACTAATTTCCAGTAAGATCCATGGGATTTGATGGGTAATTAGATGCTCCTCAGTGCTGACAAAATGAGAACATGGAATTCAACATTAGGTTGGACCCCAAGAAGGTCTTCACAAGAATACTCTACATGCATTAAATCTCTAATTCCACGATATATATAACTACTATAAGCCAATTTTTTCTACGCTTTCTCGTCCACTTGATTTTTAAATGGTTTTATATTTTTTTGAGGTTTATTTGACGTTGGAATTGAAACATCCCCGTATGAGCATTCATGGTTTAATTCTTAACTAGAGCCATGAAGTGTTTTTTTGGTCCATTGTTGTTGAAAATGAGGGATTCTCCTCTTAATGTTTATGTTTATCCCATTGTGAATTAGTAGAAATAATTATAATATCTAATGTGTTTGGAATTGAAGAATTGATTGTTGGGTGACTCTCGTTCACCATGTATTCCCTTGCTTTTCTCTAATTTTGTGGATTCTATCAAGAGGCTGCTTTTTTCTTGTTTATTTTTTATTATGTTACATATGTTTCTCATTTTCACAATAATCAATGTAGATAACTTGGTTTTGGTTCTCTTTCCATCATAGTGTTGTGATGGAAAAAAAAAATCGTGGCTGTGAACCTAGTGCTTGGAGCGGGAACCAAGCAATTGGTGTGTGGGCTCGTCGTGGTTTCCGTTTTGTGGTTTTTGCTGGAGTAGCTGTTGATCTGTTTTGTGAGTCGGAGCTGTTGAACTGTACAGGCGGCTAGGGGTCTAATCCAAGCTGCTACTTTCCTCTGTGCCGCTATGTACTCGATCCCGATTGCGGGAGCCTAGATGATGGTGCGTTTGGGCTCGTGCACATTATCATGGNGCGGCTAGGGTTCTAATCCAAGCTGCTACTTTCCTCTGTGCCGCTATGTACTCGATCCCGATTGCGGGAGCCTAGATGATGGTGCGTTTGGGCTCGTGCACATTATCATGGAGCAGGAACGAGACGAGAACCAAGTTGATGGTGCATTTGGGATCGTGCTTGCTGTTGTGGAGAAGGATCCTGAGTGAGAGTTGATACGAGCACTGCAGAACGCGTGGGTCTTCATCAAAGGTCTGTGAGCTACAGGTGCTCCATTATTGATAGTGAGGCTATATTGCCGTCATGCAAGAAGCAACACTGGCGAAGTTCCATACTATAGAGGGCCCTTACTATGGAGAGGCTTCCTTCTCACAATTGGTAGCTTCAGTACTTGTTGGCTAGGGTTTGAACCCTAGTCGCCATTCAAATTCCATTTGTCTTATCGGTGGTGAACTTTTACCATTTCATTTGGACTTTTGGTTGCGGGATGATGGGGTTTTGTCTGTGTGTTTTCTTTTTTCCATTGGCTCTTTTTGGAGCAGTTTGTACATGCCCCCAGTGCTTCTTTGGATGGGGTTTGGTTCTGGGTAGGTGCTTAGGTTGTTGAGCACTATTTGTGGTTTTTTTTCTTTGGCTGGGAGCCTCGCCCTGGTTTCTTAGGTTGTTGAGCATTGTTTGTGGGTATTGAGCACTATTTGAGGGTTTTGAACTCTGTATGTGGGTTTTGATTGGATATGATACCCAATATCATAGATGTGTATCTTGTTACCTTTGATTCTAATGAATATCAAGGAACTACTATTTTTTTCAAATTCCGGTAGAGCAAACGGTCGAGAGGTGTTTCGTTTGCTTGGCGGCCCAGGATCAAAACCCGCTGCTCCTGGAAGGTGACAATGTACGAACAAATATTAAAGAGAGGGTTCGCATTGGAGAGTGATGGAGGGTTCGCTGCTATGTCTCTATAGACTCGCTCTTAGAGATTTCCTGACTGTGGTTTTCCCTGTCGTTCTTCAACATTCTGGGTAATGATGATGGGTGCTCTTTCCCCTGCCCCTTTGTTTTCCTGTTATTGTTTTTGTCGACCCTGTACTAGTTTTCCTCCTCTTTTGTCTTTGCTTTCTGGGGTTTTCTGGATCCCTAGTTTTGTTGGGTTTACGATGTCCATTGAGGCTGGAAACTTGGAGTTCCTCCCCATCCACGGGACTAGTACCAACCAAGGAAAAATAAGTGGGAATTATATTTGCTTTTTTCATTTTATGGTACCTCAATTTCGTGAATCCTCGGTTTATCACCCTACATGGGTTCCATGTCGATCCAACTCTTGATTTGTTGTTTAGTGATGCTAGTACATATTGGGTTGAATTTAGTTTTCATCTTGGGGTTTTGGGGCCTGACTATTCGCTTTCCGTGTTTCGGGGTTATAGTTTTCTATCTTTTTATCCCTTTCTGGGTTAACCTACTGCCTTTGCGGGGTTTTCAGAGGGTAAGTTCTTACCTGTGACTCTTCCCATGTCTCTCTGGTTGTTCAGGGTTTGGGTAGGGTTTAACCTGTGGTTACTTAGTGGGGGGTTATATCTATCTTCTAGGCTCCTTTGGGCGGCTTGCTGTTAACCCTATTTTATCGGCTGCCATTTTTTTTCTGTTGGGTCAGGGTTTTCCGTCGTGCCTCTTCCCAGTTTCTTTGGGGTTGACTTGAGGGTGTCTCACCTCATGGCTAATTCGGGGGTTACGTTGCGATCTCATCGTAAGAAACAGAATAAATATATTAAGGCTCAGGCTGGTAAGTTTCGTTTTGTACTTGGCCATGATGTATACATGGATAGAGTTTCCTCACTTTGTACTAGGGCCCTGGTCAGTAGACTCGAATATTGCAGGATGGGAAAAAAGGAATGGATTGAATGGGCTAATGCGCATTGGAAGCCTTTGTTGAACTATATCCCCATGATCAGTTTGCTATTGAATGGTTGGATCATTTTTCATTTTCCTGGAATCCCAACATGCCTCACTTATTCTTGAATCTATTTGGCATATGGGTTCGGGCTCTCTGGTTCTTCATCACTGGCACACACACTTCAATCCTCTTAGAGAGAGAGTTTCGAAGCGTCATTTATGGGTGCTTCTACCTCACTTTCCATTACCTCTGTGGCATAAGAACATTCTCGAAGGTATTGCAAACACTGTCGGATGATTTGTGGCCGTGGATGTTGATTTTCACCTGTCCTTCGATAAAAGGCTTGCACGGGTTTTGGTGGAGATGGATGTCACAAATGGTCTGCCGACAGAGGTGGAAATCCTCTGTGTTGGATTCCTTCTGATTCAGAAACTTGATTACTTGCACGTACCATTCGGGTGTAGCAACTACTGTGATATCAGACATCTCCGAAGGAGCTTTCCTTCTTATTTGGAGGCACCTACGTCCATCAGTCTGGAAGCCACTCCTGTCTCGCATGTACATGCTCCTACATCAGCTCCAGAACTTCCTAAAATGGGTATTCTTTCTTAGTCCCTTTCTCTGTTCGATGATGTATCTGACTCTTTCCTGGAGGCTGTTGATGAGTTAGTACCTTCTGCTGTGGGAGCACGTCCTCTTGTTGATGATTTGTCTGTGAATACCCTTCCGTCCCCTCTAGATGAACTTATATCACCTATCCCTGACTGCTCTCATCAGCCTGTACCTTTTGTTTCTGACTCCTTCCTTGAGGATTTTGATGTGTTAGCTCCTTCTGATGTGGGTATTCACTCCCTTGTTGACGATGTGTCTGTCAATTCCCTCCATTTCCCACAGGTCGAACATTCCTCTCTTGGACTTGATAGCTCTCAACAGCTCGATTCTAACTTGCTTCCTTCGGCTCTGTTGACTTCCTCATCTCATGTGGAGGTACCCTCTCTGACCTCTCTGGTGGATTTCCCTCCTCTCACCTCCACTACTCCACCCTTAACACTTCCACATTCCCCTCGGAGTCCTATCACCTCCCCCTCATTCTCTGATCCTTCGCTTCAAAAGTCACTTGCGATTTTTTCTGGTACTTCGCCTACTTCACCATCTACTCTCCACCTAAACTCGATCCAATTTGCTAATGTGACTGTCAGGAAAAAGAAAAGAGAGAAACCAAATTCATCTGGTACCCTCTCTTCCTCTTCACCTCCTTACATCCCCCTTTTAGCCCGCATTAAGGATGCAGCTAGGGGGAACCTTTACCGAGGACTTAGAGCAGTGTCTCCCCGTCCATTGGTTCCCTCATAAAAATTCTTTCTCTCAATGTAAGAGGTCTAGGAGGAAAGGCCAAACAAAACAGCCTTCGTTCCTTATTCCTTTCTGTTCAATCGGATATGATCCTCCTTCAAGAAACCATGTGCAGTTCCTTTCTAGGCCTCTATGCTTTTTTGAAACTCCTTCCCAAGTGGGAATTTTGTGCCACCAGTGCTTCGGGTCTCTCGGGAGGGTTACTTATTGCTTGGAACCCTCTCAAGGTTAAATGTCGTACCTTCAAGACCTTGGCTGGCATCCTCGTCAAGGCTGTTTTTCATGGCATGAACTTTACATTAGATGTAATTAACTGCTACGGACCGTACAAGAATAGGGTTCTTTTTTGGGATAATGTTCTGAGGGGGGGACTTCTTTCAGCTCCCAACTTGATTCTTGGTGGGGACCTTAACTTGACCATGAATGCTTATGAATCTAGGGGTCATAAAGCCATCTTGGACCCTCTTGCTCCTCACTTCAAACACTTTTTTTACTCTACTGGTCTTTTGGATATTACCCCCCACAATATTGGGCCAACCTGGAAGAATGGGAGGGTGGGTGTCGAGGGTATCTGTAAGCAATTGGACCGTTTCCTTCTCTCTTCTACTTTGATCCCTTCTCTCAAGTGTCACAGGACTTGGATTCAGCTTGCTGATATCTCTGACCATCTCCCTATTTGTATTGAATGGAATAAATCTCTGGGCTCCTTCAATTACCCATTCAAATTCAATCGATCCTAGCTCACTGATCCTGATTTTAATCTCTGGTTTTCTAAGAGATGGCCTGTCATTAACTCTCAGTCTTCTCTTAATGATTTGGATATCCTGGTTAATAAACTGAGGACTCTTAAGGGGGATGTAAAAGCCTAGATCCAGGAGAAAGAAATGTCGATGAAAGTGGACTCTGTTAAGCTGGATTTGGAGATTGAATCTCTCCTCATAGGCTCCTTTTCGGGTACCTTCACTCTTGACAACCAGTTTTCCCTGAACCTGCTTAAAGCTAAAAAGAAAAAGATTCAGGATCATCTCCTACTTACATGGCAGCTTAAGAGTCGTACTAAATGGGCTCTGTATGGGGACTCTAATACTAAATTATTCCATGCTATTGCCTCTGACAAAAGGAATCAGAATACCATCTGGTCCTTAGCTGATGAGGTGGGGCACACTATTGAGGATGAGCAAGAGCTCAAGGAGCTGGAAGAAGACATTTTGCTCATATATTCAGTGATGATTATGACTCCTGCATTTTAACTCGACTTCAGGTGGTCTCTCTCTATCCCACTATGATTGCTCGAGATTATGCACCTTGTCTCATTGCTCCTGTCATCTTAGCAGAGATTGAGCTGGCTTTGAAATATTTTAAGAAAGATAGGAGCCCTGGCCCTGATGGTTGGCCTGTTGAGTTTTTTCTCCACTTCTCCAATCTGATTGGCTCTGATTTGTTAAATGCTATTGAGTTTGCTTGGAATTCAGGGTATATTACTCCCTCTCTCAACTCCACATTCATTGCCCTGATTCCTAAGAAGGATAAGCCTTCATCCTTTGCAAATTTCAAGCCCATATCCCTTTGTAACTTACTGTATAAGCTTATTGCTAAGGTGATTGTTGTCAGACTTAAACCTTGCCTGGATATGCACATCTCCATTGAGCAGTATGAGTTATTAAAGAATCGACAGATTATCTAGCCTATTGGTATCACGCAGGAGATACTTCACACTATCAAGACTAAGAATACTTCTGCAGTCATTCTCAAATTGGATCTGGTGAAGGCTTTTGATAGAGTTAATTGGTCCTACATTAGGCTTATTCTGCTCCAGATCAGGCTACCTCTCATTGGTGTCAATTGGATTATGGCTTGTCTTTCATCAGCTAACTTTGTTGTCCTTGTCAATGGAACTCCTTCCCAGTTCTTTGGAGCCTCTCGGGGAATCAGACAAGGTTGCCCTCTTTCACCACTGCTGTTCATTCTTGTTATAGAAGGCTTGAGTCTTTTGATATCTGATGCTAGAAAGCATGGTCTCATTAGAGGTATTAAAATCTCTCCAACTCTAGCTCTTTCACATTTTCTATTCGTTGATGATGTGATCTTACTTGGTTTGGGTGCCCTACTTGAGTGGACATCTTTTGATGTTATCCTCAACACCTTTTGCAAGGCATCGGGGATCTATATCAGTGTTGATAAATCTTGCTTCCTCTTCAACAATGTTGATGAGGATATCTTGGGAGGTATTTCCCATGTACAGTCTTACAAAATGGAACCCATTGTCTCTTGTTTCAAATACTTGGGGTATTTCCTCAAGCCCCTGGGGTACAAGTTCAGTGATTGGGATTGGTTAATACAAAAATTTGAGAAGAGGATTCATAATTGGAATCACAAGCTACTTTCTCTGGGTGGCTGTTTGGTTCTTGTTCAAGCAGTACTGTCTAGTCTTCTTATCTACTAGTTGGGTTTGGCTACTATCCCAGTCTCTGTACTGAATAAGCTCAGGAGTATCACATTTTTTTTTCTTTGGGGATCATCTGGGACTCATCATAGGTATCATTTGTCTAACTGACAATATTTATCCTGGCCAAAGACATTCGGTGGATGGGGCATCAAAAATCTTCAGTGGTTCAGTATAGCTCTGTGATCAAAAAATCTATGGATGGTCCTCCATAGTGACAGCTTGTGGCATAAGTTACTATGCACGAAGTATATGAAGAATCTCTCAGTGGTTGATTGGCTTATAGGTAATGATTTTAATTCCCGTGGTGTTTCATTGATCTGGAGAGGTTTCTTACAATCTCTGCCTTGGCTAGGGAGAAGTTTATCTTGGCTTGTGGGTAATGGGAATGATATTATTTTGGGCATCGACCCTATTGTGGGCTCACAAGCCACATACTTACTTCCCCTGGAGCTTAGAGAGTACCTTGCAGACTTGGATATTGTCACACTTGCTCAAGCTCACAACGCTCAGCCTGATGCTCAACATTATTGGTTCACAGTGGAGGAATTGAACCTCACAGGTGACTGGAAGCTTGCTTGGGATGGCCTGATTAGGGGTTTAGAGATGGGAAGAATCGGACTTCATGCACAGCCTAACACTCTTGTATGGATCCACAATAGGGCAGTCGGTTCTGCTTCGGCCAAATCTGTTTATGAATTTATTGTTCTTACCTCTTAGCCTCCGTCTGTCGACAGTGTACATTCTCTGATTTGGTCGAGCTCTCTTCCCACAAAAATTGGTTTTTTCATTTGGTTGGTGATGGAAAACAAAATACTAACTTGGGATAACCTTCAAAGAAAAGGGTGGATTGGACCTGGTATCTGTGCACTCTGTGGTGCTGGAGCAGATTGTGTGCAACATATTTTCTCTTCTTGTTCTATATGGAGGGATGTCATCAGTCATCTCAGTGATAAATACCAATTTATTCCACCTCAGTAGGGTGATGACCTTAATTCCTATTTGAGGAGTTGGATTAGCAGTTTCTCCAAGTATTCTACTACTTGTTTCATCCTATTCTTCGCTTTATGGATCATATGGAAGGCTAGAAATGATTCCATCTTCGAAGGAAAAAAGCATTATGTTTTAAACATTGTTTTTCAAATTGATCAGTTTCTCCTTTTATATAAGCCTCCCTGCAAAAAGATCAAAAAGCCCCGTGTCACGTCCCCGTCCCTCAACCGGCGAAGAGGACGCGACGAACATCAACACAACCGGGCAAATGGCCCCATGAACATAATCAAATGAAAAAATGCTGGAATTAAGCATACACAGATGCAGTTATATTCAATCATACAGCGGAAGCAACACAACACATTCCAGCATTTAACATCAGTATAATTTACAGAGATGAAGTATAGACAGCAGACTTATCTTTTGATGAATAATTCACCCGCAACCAGCTATGTCGCTGCAACGTTCCACCCAACCATAGGCCATCTTGCTCATCAATCTCTCAGCAACGCTGCCACCCCCGAGCTGGGCATGATTCCTCAAGGACTAAGGGGACAATGCAGGCTTACACATAGCCAAGGGGATACAATCCACCACCAAACACGGCTGGGTTTGACAGGCCTTCATCAAAAGGCCAAGCCAGCACAGTCTAAAGATCAACCCTTCACAGCCTTGTGAAGAAGGCAAAATAACCAGGGACAGCCCCAAACAATGGATGAGCACAGCTCAAGTCCAATGGACAACACGGAGTTGTTCTTGGCCCTAACGTGGCCAAAACAAATCAACCACTACATCCCAAACCAGGGAACAACAGCGGTCCAATTTCACAACAAAATTGATGGCAACTATGCACAGTCCCAGAACAAGGAGACCCAGCCAACACATGGGGAATCAACGATGACCCAAAACGAATTTGAGCACCCCAGCCCACAAAACATGGATGAAAACAACAGCAACCCAATACGTGGGTTAAAACCACGGCTAGCAAAACGTGGGGAAACAACAGCCCCAAACAAAACAGTGAGCACGGCTCTCACATGGAAAGAACGCCCCAACCAGTCTGTGCGTGAGACCAAAAACGGGAAAAGAATTCTCTGCGTGAGAATGCCCAGCAAATAGAGAGGACGCGAATTTGCAATTCGTGGGTGCTCAGCAACTCGTAGAGAGGAAGAACATTTGCGTGAGACCCCAAAACTGCCAAGAGCCTCTGCGTGAGGAGAAGACAGACCAAAATCGTGGTGAGAGTGAGAACTGACCAGGGAAGAGTGCGTGAGGGAGAAGAATGGGCAGACGTGGGTGGAGTGGGCAAGTGGGTTAAGGACTGACAGCCTGTCACAACCACCACCACTTCAGCAATAACTGCCCCAACCACCAGCTGAAGCATTAAAGAGGTTGACAAGGTTGGGTGAGACAAAAAGGGTGACAAATAACAAAGGTGACAAAACATGGGTTTTTCCCCCATAACCAAGGTTTGACATCCCCCACCCCTTATCCTTTAGAACCATGCCCTTTTCATTCAACGTTGCACTGCCGTAGCTGGTTGTGGTTTATTTTAATGGATGTGCAGGTTTACATGATGCCGAATTATAATGTGCCTTATAGCACAGCCTACCACCGGCAATTATCCCCATTGCCGAAACATACACAACAAAATCGATGGTGGGGCTTTTGCCTTTAGCTCCTCACCACGATTAATCACAATATATACATCATGCAAACGGGGTCAAAACCGGGGACGTGACACCCCGTGTCACTGGTACTGGGCCTCTGCTTGTCTTCCCCTGCGGCTTTTTTGAAAGGGCTTTAGCAAATGACATTGGAGGTGCTGGAATTTGTATCTTCCTGAATAAGGATCACTCCTTCAAGTTTGCTCCGGGGATAGGAACTAGTACCAATACCAAATCCGAACTAATTGGACTATGGGCACTTCTACATATTGCTCAGGTCATGGGACTCCCCACATTGAACATTTTCGGGGACTCTTCAGTGATTTAATAGAGTTTTGATATAAAAGGACATTGTAGTGGGACTAGAAGTGTTTTAAAATAAAATATCGCATGAAAATTTCCAAATACATGAATTATAAATTACGCGTGCATTTTTGTAATTAATGAATTAGAACAAGTGGAATAAGCAACAAAGTTGCTTAGTACCTACCTCCTAAGAAGAGATTGAAAATATATAGCAATAGGATAATTTTGCTATAAAAATATATGAT